>JAPDVR010000016.1:40296144-40631144 GCA_026230005.1 Gila orcuttii | reverse complement strand
CCATAATAGTAAAACGAAAAAAGCCACAACAAAGGAAACTCCGTAACTGTGTGAATTAAGTGAACAAGTGCTACTGTTACACGATTGAACAAGTGTGCTACTGTTACACGATCGAACAAGTGTGCTACTGTTACACGATTGAACAAGTGTGCTACTGTTACACGATCGAACAAGTGTGCTACTGTTACACGATTGAACAAGTGTGCTACTGTTACACGATTGAACAAGTGTGCTACTGTTACACGATCGAACAAGTGTGCTACTGTTACACGATTGAACAAGTGTGCTACTGTTACACGATCGAACAAGTGTGCTACTGTTACACGATCGAACAAGTGTGCTACTGTTACACGATCGAACAAGTGTGCTACTGTTACACGATCGAACAAGTGTGCTACTGTTACACGATCGAACAAGTGTGCTACTGTTACACGATCGAACAAGTGTGCTACTGTTACACGATCGAACAAGTGTGCTACTGTTACACGATCGAACAAGTGTGCTACTGTTACACGATTGAACTATTGAAAATTCTGACCTGTCCAGCAGAAAAAAGCCGTCTCTGCGTCCTTTTTGAACCCCTTCAAATCACGGAGTTCACGCCACCTTTCAAAAGCCCTGCCGATGTTTATCCTTGTTTTCGCGTGGGCCGGTTGCAGTCTCTTTTTACCACTCCGAAGTCCAAATTCTTTTGGGTTTTACAACTGGTGAATCTCCAGTTGTCACTGGTGATTGTCGTTTGATCCTTTCTGGATCCGCCATAAGTTTAATTAGTGCTGTGAGAAAAGGCTAAAAATCTCCACCTCCAACATCCTCACACGCAATATAGCCTACTAGCCGAAACACCTTCTCTATGTGTACAGATGTGACGTAATGACGCAAAGACATGCTCGAATTTCCCACGGAAAACCACCAGAACCACTGGAATTAAAATCATTATTACAAGCTAACCGTTTTGAATCGAGCTAAGGCAAGAAGATATTTTTGAACACTGGTTGGTTATGTTTTTTATTATTATTATTATTTTGGATAATTTTTAACCCCAAAAAGTTACGGACTGGAGCTTTAAACAAAACATAACATTCTGGAGATCAAAATGTTGTGGTAAAAGCACATGCAGCATATAGAAGGTTAAAGCTGTTGAGTTATTATGATATGGTCATATACAGTGCTGAGAAATGTTGTTTACCAGACTGATCCTGCTGATTTCAGTGGCATATGTTCTCCTCACTGCCAGACTGATCTTTTGTGACTGTGAAGAAAGGAAGGCCTGCTTGTCATCCATCAGTGTTTGGGGGAAGGGATAGAGAAGCCCTCCTCGAACCTCCCACCTCTGAATAAACCATCAGCACAAACAAACACAAACACACATTGTTTGATAATTACAGTAGCTCATATGGTCAGTGATAGGAACAATCCTCTAACCCTTAAGGCCCGTTCACACCAATGAAGATGACTATAAGTATAGTTCTGAAAATCATTCTAAATATAAAAGAATAGCAGAGTCCACAACTATCACGTGAAACGATATTGTTGGAATCACTTTCATAATGATTTCTTCCTGAAGGTTGAAAACACTGACAGCCATTCCTGCTTTAAAGAGCTGAAATAAAAGACAACATACACAGTAAAAAATTATGTTGGGTTATTTTTTCTTAACCCAAACATTTGGTTACACATATTGGGTCACTATGTTGGGTTAATTTCCAAAAATGTTGGGTCATTTTTAAAATCGTTGGGTAATTTCTAGTAATAACCCGAATGTTGGGTTGAATACGTATGTTGTATGTGCATTGGGTTAAAATAACCGACAGTTGGGAAGGTGCTATACCACCCCATAGTTGGGTTACTCGTTATCGCATGATTAAATAGTCCCTATTCCTCTCTTTGCATTAATGTTTATTCCTTAAACATGCATGTAAATCGTAAAATGTATGGTCACATAACGCACAATGTTTTGCGTCTGTTCCTTAAAGGATGAATAAATGCTAGACGTGTTGTTTTCATTGTGATCTTTATCCAGCTCTGCTGTTAATCTGTCTGTCTCTCTCTGTGTGTGTGTGTGTGTGTGTGTGTGTGTGTGTCATAATAAAGAGCTTGAGCCGCTGCTCTGACGTCACAGGGATTCATTTTCATATACAATCAATACAGGCAGGGTGAGCAAGATCTTAAAAGACTTTAAAAGCTTGAAAACATGGACATTTATCATAATAATATTATAATATCGTCATAATAATGTTTATAAGTCAACAAAAGATCAACATTTAGGCCTTTGAAACGGCTTGTTGGATTAAATAATTATCTTCTGTGTTTGTAAAACACAGACGAGTGAAGGAATATGTGGCATTTTACACAGTCCAGGGTTTGAGATGAGATATTCTGACATTTGTGTATATTCTCCGGTCTTAAGTTTAATTGCTTTAATATACTTTATATAACATGCTGTTAAATATAAAAATGGACAATAATCTTTATTATCAGGGCATGCTTGTTAATGATGGTACATTAAAGAAAACAAACGTACTTTTATAAAGTTAAACCAAAGATGTTCAAGAATTATTAGAGAGCGCCCTCTGGCGATATACTTTATCCTGCTTTTCTGCTTCCCATATTATGACGTCACGTAAACTATAAACTAAACACGTGGGCTATTTGTATATTTAACATATACCAAATAATCTGTTTTTCTCACGTTTCCCTTATAAGACATCAAATGTTGTTGCTACACCACAATTAATTAAAGGATATAAAGGATACACATTTATAGTAAAGGATACTATAAATGAACACAACGGTATGTCTTTAGCCTGCTGGCATATTTACTGAACTGTTTCCATGACAACACACCGATACATTTCTACTGCCCCAGGTACGGGGCATCCCGAGGGTCATACTACAATTTTAGATTAGCCACTGGGCTAGATTTGTTAGGCAGACCTGCAACCCTGCAATTTGTTTGACGTATAAGGACCTAAAACGTTTCTTTACTAAATTGTTCTGTAATTTTTATTCAACTTATATAATTTGATTAAAAATAGAGATAATTAACCATGAATCCCTGCATTTAAAATACATTTAGGCTATACCAAACCTTCTTGGAGGAGAACAACAAGCGACTCATAAAATATACATTCACGATTGTAGTCTATCAGATTTAAACCGTCTTGAGGTCCGGTCTAAGCAAAATTACTATTGTTTGTCACATGATTGGGATAGAAATGACCTGATATTTGGAATACAGCACTTCCCATTTCTGATACTGAAGTGAATGCGATGTCGCGGGGGGCGCGCCGGCAGCCAGGACCGTTGGGGAGTTCACGAGCACAGCGATTGGACAGCGCGCGAGAGACACACACAAGCACGTGTAAGGTGTTTTTAGATTTCAAACTGAATTTAGGCGGGGTTTTCATTTTTCCCCTCACAGTAACAGCATCAGACTCCACCGCAGCCCGCCCGGAGACAGTACAGTGGCGACTTTTCGGTCCGAGTTAACTTAGATGTATTAGATTCACAAACTGTTGTTTCGATGGGGAATAACGGATCTTCCGCCGTGTTTACATTTCAAGGGACAGTCGAGGCAAGAGTTCAGTGGCAAAGCAGCAGGGCACAAGGTGAGTTTAGCTTATTCTTTACTAGTATATATTAGTAATTATGAAGTATTTGAACAGTTAAAAATGTCTAAGTGTCATTAGATCAAAATATCAAAGCAAAATGTTTCTATAGCTTTCCTCAGAAATACACTTTTCTGAGCCGTTTTTGCAATGACCAAGGTGAGCTTGGATGTATGACGTCAGTTCCCCACAATACACAGGTGTCATTCATCACACAACCAACCAATGAACATGTTCCACTAACGGTTTACAACCACAAAGTGTTGCAAATTAAACACTAATAGTTTTAGTTTTCTGCACTTTTTTTTCTTCTAGTAACTTAACTGTAACGTTAGTTGCTAATGCATCTGAAGTCTCACACATTCAAAGAAAATCTGCATTGCAAAATAAGATGGATATTGGTTTATCATTTCAAACCCAAGAACAAGAAAAAAACAGCCTAATTCCTGTCATAGCTGCTGATTGGTTAATACAGCATTCTAGATATGGTACATCGTTATGCCAGTAGGTGGCGACAAGATACAGTCTTTATAAGTAATTAATAAGTAGGCTATGGTTTTTAAGTGAGTGATTGAATTATTCACTCAATTCATTGACCGAATCATTTGAATTATGCTACGTGCGTTGCTCGAAAACAGTGGTTGATTTGCTTTTTGTTGTTGAACCCAAAATAGTGGTAAATAGTAGGTTGTCCTATTTCTTAATGTCCTACTTTCCCGCTTCTGAAGTCGTGATTAACAGCTCGTTGTGTTCACGTCAAGTGCATTGTTGTCTGAAACTGAATCATGAAGGACACCAGGTTTATTCTTGCCTATTTCTTGGGGAAATCTTATTGAAACATAAATATATTGATGAAGATATTTAGCTTTTTAAATTTGTAATATATTAAATATTTTGAATAAAATGTAGCGTCTCATTCGTTGAAAACCATATGAACATTCACCACCTTTAAGTTATCTAGGTATTCAGCTTGCTGGCGATTCTGGAATTTCGGTCAAGTACAGGCTTCAGATGATTATTAATATATGTAAATATGTGCTACCTTAATGACAAGACAAGGCGATGTAGCTGTTGTAGGGAAAACGAGTAAAGAACAGCAGTAACACAGATCGATCGCCATGTTTTAAGTTTATGGCTCTGGTATCAAAATCAAAAAGATAAAAAAAAAGAGAATCCCAGCATTAAATACAACTTGAGAGAGCATCTCGTCTAATTTCCAAATAGGTAACACGTATTTACAATAATTCAGATAGCAGGTGAAGGCAGCATAACTTGTGTAAAATGTAAGTAATTCTGGATTAACTTCTTGTTTATAATTAAAAACCGTTGTATTGAAGCAATATTACACTTGCAACTGTGTGTTGGTCTGAATATTGGTGCAACAGCACTTTGGTTTGAATAATATTACTAATTTATAAAATTATATATTATTTATTATAAATCTACTAAATCGAGGACTGCAAAAGTGGTCCTAAGAACACATTTAGGCTAGTAGTGGGAAAAATAACATTAGATAAATTTGTTTTCTGCCCTAGAATTGCTCTGCGACATGACATATTTCTTAACCAAACTCCTTTAATTTGAAGAACATGTTTTTAGGCAAATTCCCACTGCACCAACAGACGTCGACCAACACAAACGATCACCAGATTACAGTTCAACACTTCTCAGACATTCCTCGACCCGATAAACGCGTGTGCCGACCAACAGCAACAGACTCGACAGGGGAAACGCACTGATCCGACAAAACCAGACGAAGGGTCTGTCGGTGGCTATTGGTGCGGCCTTTATAATACTGTCAAAAAATGTAGTTTTGGTTAGTATTTATTAATTTTTTTGGGAACACCATGAGAGGGGACACTGTTCCAGAGGTTTTCAGACTCCAACAGGAAGTGTCACTCCCCCGATGAGAGAGGCTTCAGAGATATGCAGAGTTGGCAAGGTTGTGGCTTTCCCAGGACCTTGATGAGAACAGTAGGGAGGGAACAAGTATTTGCAGAATATGAGGAAATGAGGGATCTGAGAAACATTTGATCCATTTCACCATTATACAAGATTGCATTAAATGTGATAATCTTTCAAGACAAATTAAGAAAGATTATTGGAGATTTAGTATTAAGAAAGTGGGTGTGAATAGTGCTGTCATATCTGGCAGTCCGGCTTTATGTTTTTGAAACTACAATAGAGGACAGTTTGGACTTGATGACACAATCTTACCACCAGATGGCAGCTGAAATCTCAAACTGACTGAATTATAAACTCTTCATTTCTGTGAGATGTAATAAGAACAACAATTACAAAATATTGTATTTCAGTAGCTATTAGCAACTATTAAAGTCCCCCTGTAGGCAACAATTGTATCCCTTAAAAACTCATCTTTGATCACCAAAATGACATTTAAATGTTTTTTCCTTGAAAAAAAGTCTTCATGCCTTAAAATATCTTGAATGTTACTCGACACCCTTGCCTCATTTAGTATATGCGGTTCTATGAATATGCAAATGAGCCCGCCTCCACTCACTCACTCAGAGATCCACTCGTTGACGATCACACGTTGATCTGATTGGTTACAAGGTAGTTTGTGACGTCAGAAACACCAGCGATTTCAAACTGTGTTTTTGAGACTGTCTTTGGTTCACTGCAGTTTTAAGCAGAAAATACTCAGCAATGCTGTCGACTTATGAATTTACACATGGTTTGTCTTAAAGCATATTAAAAACACCACGTGGACATAAACAACATTAAAAGCTGGATTTTCACAACAGGGGGATTTGCTGAACCTTGTTGTTGGTTCATTTTGAACCCTTTTCTTTAAGACATCTTTAAATAGTTGACAACTAATGCAACTTTTTTGTAGCCTTTGGCTTACACATATTATAAAATACTATCCTGTTTACTTGAACTCCAACTAGACACCATTTCAAGTGAAACATTTCCTTTTGACAGCCACAGCTGCAGTGCGCTAACATGCATTTACTTACGTTTCTATTTTTTTTTAAACTGAGCAATGACTTTGAACATAGATTGTTTAGGGCTCTTGGCTCCAAGTCAGATGATTAGTTTGTCTGCATTCCCTCATACACTGAGTCACAGGCCTGCCAGCCAACTGCACAAAAAACGTTGGTAAAAAATAAAACTGTTTAAAAGGGTTACGGATTTATTGTATACCTTAAGGGAGGATATATATTTGAATTCTTCAAACAGATGAATCATCCAAGACCTTGGCCAGCTATCCTTTAACGGTCCTGTTTTGTAGTGGTCTGGTTTGTAGCAGCTATTGTATGACCGCCAAGCAAACAGACACACAGTTTAGTGAGGATTAACATCCTAGAACTGGGGTCATGAGAGTGTCATACAGTGAGTGTTAAAGAACAGGCAGTGTTGTAGACAGCACAAATGTGCACACAAGAGAAAACAATGCATTAGCGGCACATAATAATTCTTGCATTTCATATATATATATATATATATATATATACGGTATATATATATATATATATATATATATATATAGGCTATATATATTTAAAAAGTAAAGAGCTAAAAGGAAGAGCCTCTCTACAATCTTAAAACTAATGGTACCAAAAGAGGGGGTTTTCACAGAAGTGCCATAGAAGAACCATTTTTGGTTCCTCAAAGAACCTTTCAATGATCAGTCAGTCCTTCCAGAAAAATGCAGAGTTTTTTTGTGATTGTTGCGGGCAAAAATCCTTGATTATGCGGCACGTTTTCTTAAAAAATGCGATGTAATATGCGGGATATTTATGCAATTTTATGCGATGAAATTGCGGGAACTTGCAAAAACTGTTTAATGAAAAAAAAAGTGATTCCCCAACACCCTGTTCTCACTAGGCTACTACCTTAATGTAAGGGTCATTTCTTATTACTTCCTATGATAAGCAAGCATACTACATCACAGAAAGTGCTGGGAATATTTAAGTTCTCATCTTTTTTTATTTCAGACCTTAATAAACACATGGTGTTAAACACAAACTTACAAAACATTGAGTCAAACAAGTTTTGTAGCTTTACAAAATGAATATGCTACAACTTCTGTAAAGATGAATAAATAAAACATAAAAAAATAAAATAAAATAGGCTATAAAAAAATAATAAATAAACTGGAACATTTAAAATTCAAAACTCTATTTTAACTTTAAAAGAGGTCTGATGAGGCACAATATAATAATTCTGTGCATAATTTGTAGGTAGGGCTGGGGCGGTATGGATTTTTTCTAACCGTGGTTGAAAAGCAAGATTTCCCGCGGTGTGGCGGTAAACCGCTTTAAATACCCCCCCTCCCCCAAGACTTTCGCGCACGCACCAGAAGTCGTTTTTCCTAGACAGACTTTGTTAAATATTGTCACCTACATCCGAAAAAAAACGAGCACAATTTGAAATAGTCAAATTTTCATTAAGCAGTAATTTGGCATGAACCAATCACTGAATAGATTTCCTTATTTAAGAATATTCTCAGATACATTCGCATTGAATTCATCATTTTCAGGAGAATACATTATGATGTTCACATTGGAAATGAAACAACACCTATTGCAACATGTGGTGGTGATGGCGCAGTGGATAAGACACATGCCTTTGGTGTGAGAGACCCGGGTTCGAATCCACTTTGGGACACCAATGTGTCCCTGAGCAAGACACTTAACCCCTAGTTGCTCCAGAGGCGTGCGACCTCTGACATATATAGCAATTGTAAGTCGCTTTGGATAAAAGCGTCAGCTAAATGAATAAATGTAAATGTAAACATGTCTTAATTACAAATATTATACTCCATATTTATGTTTACATAATATAGTGTTATTTTTTATTTAATCTATGTCGATTATATGAAGAGTGAACAGCATGAGTAAGATAGGATCATAAGATGGGTCAGACACGATTTTGACCACTTTATTAAGTTTTGTTTTGTAGAAAGCCTTTCTTTAAATTAAATTTCGTTTTGTATAAATTGTACCTTAATTTTAATCACTGTTTCATTAACTAATTGCCTGGATTTAATAAATAAGAAGCAAATATAGCAGACATATAATCAGGAGGACGTGGAAGCGCCGGTGTGGTCTCTTGCGCGTGAACTGGAGCTCGTCTTATAAATGAACCGAAACTCGGCGTAGGCTGGGCCTAAATGTCTACTTTTAAAGGCCATGTTGCAGGTTTAATTTTTCAACTAATTTGTGCAATTTGCTTGTTGGTAATAAACATTTAAACTGTTATCCATTGTATTTTATGTTGTTGGGTATCACAAAACGAAAAAAGTAGGTACTATCTTACAGCGGTTTGCAACGATTCTCCTTTCCCCCACAATGCATTGCATTACGTCACCTTGGGGAGAGAATTTACCAAAGCCCGCTGCCCGCCTTGAGAGCGACGAGTAGTAGACGAGAGTATTCAGATAGCGCAGATTATAGATAAATACATAGATAGACGAGAGATAGATAGACGATATATATATATAGACTAGATATATAGACAGACTAGATATATAGATAGTCAAGTATAGAGAGAGATAGGCAGACAGCATAACGTTAGCAGATATAGCTAACGTTAGCAGCTAGATAGAAATATATACAGTTGTAGGTTACAGTTTGACAAGAGTTTTGAGTGTGACAGAAGCACAATGTTGTGTTTTATTGCGAGTGTACACAAATATAAGTAAACACTTTGCAGTTTGAACTAGGGCTGAACGATTAATTGCATTTGCGATAATATCGCGATATGATGAAATGCGATTTTGTAACCGCAAAAGCTGCGATTACACTGGTCACGTGACACGCGAGAGAAAAGCAGTCTGCAGATCAAGCATCAACTTGGCACGCTACGCATAGGTCTAGCATACAGGAAAGAACAGTTTAATTTTTATGTATGTGATATTGTGTTATTTATTCTCTCTCCAACAATTCTGGATCGATTCAGAGAATTTCAGAATCGAGTCTGAGTTTAGTTTTAAACACAGATGCGTGTCATTGCGTGATGACGCTGCGCGTGCTTTAGAAACAACCGTATTCTGCTTGCTTCCAATTTCTTTCTCTCTCTCTCTCTCTCTCTCTCTCTCTCTCTCTCTCTCTCTCTCTCTCTCTCTCTCTCTCTCACACACACACACACACACACGACACCGCTCGAACGTTCCGAAAAACAAGCTTTCATAAAGTTCGGGGTTTAAGCGAATTACAAGGACAGTCGCGGGCTTCATTGCACAGGTTTTGCCGCTTTGATGTTACTCTTGCAGTGCGCGGTCTTGGCCGCCGAAATTTTCCTTACAAATGCTCCACAAAGGCATTATTTATGTATTTTGTAATGCAGTTGGCTTATATATTAAAAATATGAAAATCACTGAGAAAGCTGCTTTCATTTTAAAATACTTACGCGCGCTTTGTGAAGAGTGCTCGTTAGGACTGAACGATTATGGAAAATAATCTAATTGCGATTTTTTTAACCAATATTGCGATTGCGATTTAATATGCGATTACTTTAAGTTCTTTACCTTCTGTATTAGTCGACAAAGACAAGCAATAAATCATTGTACAGTAGGGATGGGAATCTTTAGGCAGCTCATGATCCGATCTATTTTTCTTCTTATTAATTAATCTTAATAACACTTAAAATATGTATTTAATTACATGTGTAAATATACATACTTTAAATATATATATATATATATATATATATATATATATATATATATATATATATATATAAACATTTAATTAAACCAATTACATGTTAAGAATTTTAAGTGGGCTATAAACTAATATAGCTTCAAAATATAAAAGCTAGTAAATAAAGAGAAAAAAAAAAAAAAAACATTACAAGCAATAAACAAAGAGTGCTTTCAGTATTTAAAAGTAGCTGTCTGAACGTTTTCCATTCAAGAGCTGGAGTGATTTCCCCCCTATACGATAAGCTGCATTCACACTAATGCACATATCTCTTTTGAAATGGTAAATGTGGTTTTTCCTGTTGGTTTAAGATATAACTGACCGTGTTTACATTAATTTCGCGTCAAAAGCATTTTGAGATGCAAGTACATTTAACCAATGAGTCGCTCACAGCCGCATGCACGAGCACTCTTCACAAAGCGCGCGTAAGTATTTTAAAATGAAAGCAGCTTTCTCAGTGATTTTCATATTTTTAATATATAAGCCAACTGCATTCCAAAATACATAAATAATGCCTTTGTGGAGCATTTGTAAGGGAAATTCCGGCGGGCAAGACCGCGCACTGCAAGAGTAACATCAAAGCGGCAAAACCTGTGCGATGAAGCCCGCGACTGTCCTTGTAATTCGCTTAAACCCCGAACTTTATGAAAGCTTATTTTTCGGAAGGTTCGAGCGGTGTCGTGTGTGTGTGTGTGAGAGAGAGAGAGAGAAATTAGAAGCAAGCAGAATACGGTTGTTCCTAAAGCACGCGCAGCGTCATCACGCAATGACACGCATCTGTGTTTAAAACTAAGCTCAGACTCGATTCTGAAATTCTCTGAATCGATCCAGAATTGTTGGAGAGAGAATAAATAACACAATATCACATACATAAAAAATAAACTGTTCTTTCCTGTATGCCAGACCTATGCGTAGCGGGCCAAGTTGATGCTTGATCTGCAGACTGCTTTTCTCTCTCGTGTCACGTGACTAGTGTAATCGCAGCTTTTGCGATTACAAAATCGCATTTCATCATATCGCGATATTATCGCAAATGCAATTAATCGTTCAGCCCTAGTGCTCGTGCATGCGGCTGTGAGCGACTCATTGGTTAAATGTACTTGCATCTCAAAATGCTTTTGACGCGAAATTAATGTAAACACGGTCAGTTATATCTTAAACCAACAGGACAAACCACATTTACCATTTCAAAAGAGATATGTGCATTAGTGTGAATGCAGCTTATCGTATAGGGGGGAAATCACTCCAGCTCTTGAATGGAAAACGTTCAGACAGCCTACTTTTAAATACTGAAATCACTCTTTGTTTATTGCTTGTAATGTTTTTTTTTGTTCCTCTTTATTTACTAGCTTTTATATTTTGAAGCTATATTAGTTTATAGCCCATTTAAAATTCTTAACATGTAATTGATTTAATTAAATGTGTTTAAATATATATATATATATATATATATATATATATAATATATATATATATATATATACATATATATATATATATAAAGTATGTATATTTACACATGTAATTAAATACATATTTTAAGTGTTATTAAGATTAATTAATAAGAAAAAAATTAGATCGGATCATGAGCTGCCTAAAGATTCCCATCCCTACTGTACAATGATTTATTGCTTGTCTTTGTCGACTAATACAGAAGGTAAAGAACTTAAAGTAATTGCATATTAAATCGCAATCGCAATATTGGTTAAAAAAATCGCATTTAGATTATTTTCCATAATCGTTCAGCCCTAGTTTGAACGATATCCTGTATGAACAAAATGACGATGTTTCCACTGTTCGATCGCGCCTCTCTCTCTCACACTCACACACACAATACGAATACATGTATAATTCCACCCCTAATAGCGAGCATGATGCTTTCTATTTCTAGATGACAAAGACAAACATTACCAGTACTACGACACTATGACAAAGGTTACCGGTACTTATCTGAACTAACGTCATGATCTAGGGATGCACTGAAATTTCGGCCGCCGAAAATGGCATTATCGGTTTCGGGCCGAAATAAAAAAAACAGCCGAAAACGTAAACCGAAAATGAATGTCACCCGCCCCTCCCATCCGTGCGCAAGCGCTTAGGTTTCACTCACGGTCAAGCTGTTATCACGCGTCTGCCTATCAAAGATAGGGATGTCTCCCGCATATTGATAGCGGCTCCCTGATGCCCGCAAATTAGTTCAAATCTCCCGGAAGAGCGAGCGAGCAAGAGCTCGTGCTCCAAACCGTGTAGCGCGCGCACGCCAGACGGAGAGAGAGAGCGGAAGACCTTTGCGTGTGTGTGCTAGTGTGCCACATGAAGCGCATGTAAGACCCCCAGTCCAATTTTCTGTGTGTATAGCAGTTACATTAAAATTTGCGTAGCACTGTACAACTGTGTTTCCTAAGGCTACATAGGCTTACATGTTGTTAACAGTTTGAGTTTGGATTAAGTTCTAGTGCTGTTTTGCATTGTTTTGCACAGCAATTTAAAATGTAAGTAAAAGATTGTTTACATGCAGCAGCAGAATAGAGGCCCACTGCCATTCTGTGGTTTTGTGTGCAGTTATTCAGATAATTGTGGATCTTTTTGCACAACTGTTAAAAAACTATTTTATTTGATGGAACATAAAACTTAAAGAATAATATTATTTGGTATTATTATTTATATTTATTGTTAAAAGTATTTTAGGTTTTGTACTGTATATATATATATTAGTTTTTAAGTTTTTAAAAGAAGCCATTTTCGGCTTCAGTTTCGGTTTTCGGCCAAGTGCATCCTAAATTTTCGGTTTCGGTTTCGGCCCAGAATTTTCATTTCGGTGCATCACTATGATGATCATATACTGCCACTAGATATAAAGAAAACGTTGATTTTTCACAAAAAATATATGTGTCGTTATTGTGCACTGCTGCTCGTAAGTTAAAACGGCTTGCCATAGCTTGTAGACTAGCTCCAGTGTTCATTTCTGCGTTGCTAAATGATAGCAACTCACCGGGACACTTTACCAACTCTCCACTCATTCTCCTCGGACCATGCATTCAATTGGCTTTGACGGCCATCAGTTCTTGGCAATTCTTCATTTGCCCTCTCACGTCTAGCAGGTTCAAAATTATACGGCTGCGGGCCATAATACATGTTAGTTCTTCTTGCCAACTCTTCCTCATCCCAGTCAGTCTCCATAGTTCTAATACTAGGCTGAGGCACCCTTTCCTCCGCTTCTCCTCAACGTGACGTCATCACAGAGTTGCGTAAAAAAAAAAATTATACCAGAAACGTAAAAAAATGGTCTTTAAGACCATTTTTGAGACATTTTAAAAATGATACACATATCTTGAGTGATTTATGTACCCATTAATCAACAGTGGTGGTTAACCTGCAACATGGCCTTTAAACAAAATTCAAAACGAAATTATAACATTTTAGTCTACAGTAGCCTAGTCAGGTAAGGTCAGGTTTGCCGATGTGCGTTATAGGCTATTTACTTATTTATATTTATCCCTTGGCGCCGATCGGAGACGGAGTTCACTACTGATATTCTGGGGATACAACATAGCCAATATACTAGGGACTTTAGCCTTTAAATATCTTTGCTGCATTGGATCAGTGTTCTTTCTAGAACAGCCAAGACCTTTCTAGCCTCACGGCAGCAGCGCCTCGCATTGCTCATAGACCTTAGAACAGTCAGCGCCGCGAATGCGGTTTCGAAAATGTATCAAAAAACGTTGGTGCGGGTGGATGGCGGACAGATGATGAGTTTTGTGATGCGGTTGCGGATGAAATAATAATAGCCCATCGGCGCATCTCTAGTACAAATGGAATGTTATTATGCGTCATGGAACATTGCGCTCCTCAACTCGCGAAAGGTCGGATTTGCTCCATCTTTTGATGATAAGTTTTGTTTAGTAAACTTGAATCCATGTAAGCCACAATATCATTAGACATAATCCATGTCATTAGAATCAATGAATCCATGTCATTAGACACAACGTGCACACGTGTGCTGGCAAATGTTTTTGTTTTTTTTTGCGGTGATGACGGTGACGAGCTCAGACCCGCGGTTGGAGTCATGTGACCGCGGTATTGCGGTAATGCGGTAATGCGGTAACCGTCCCAGCCCTATTTGTCGGGCTGGGAAAAGATTAATCGCATCCAAAATAAAAGTTTGTGTCTAAATGAATGATATATGTGTGTGTACTGTGTATAATTATTTTGTATATTAGGGATGGCTCGATACCACAATTTTGGCTTCGGTATGATACCAGAATTTAATACCTCGGTATCGATACTAAATCGATACCACAGGTTAAAAAAAAAAAGTCTCAATTTAAGTGATACTTAAAAAAAAACACTGCTTGAAACTCTCCACTACCAAATGTGCAAAGAAAAGGTATCAAAATGTACATTAAAAAAAAAAAATCAGTCAGGGAACATACAGTTAAAATAGGTTAATATCTATAATAATAGATTCACATATAGGCTAATAATAATAATAGAATAATGAAATGACATGTAAACCATAGCTGTCATGCATCAACAGAGAATTATCAACATTGATTGCATTTATTCATCTTGGTTTGGTTACTGTTTGGTTCATATTAGTTTAATGCATTGGATAAAGTAATGTTAACATGCTAAACATGTATTAGTATATTTAATTTTTTAGGTCATTTAATTACTGATTGATATAGATGAATAAATGCTATAATACTGTTAGGTCAGGTTACCTAATGAATGTTGACAAATGTAGCTTAATTGTAACATTAGTAATAGTCATATTACTACTATCTCTCTCTCTCTCTCTCTCTCTCTCTCTCTCTCTGCTTTGGTCGCCACAGCGGCACTAATATGCCATTAATTTTACTATCACTAATACTAAAATTAATATTATTCAAATTTTTATTCTTTATTCATTCAAATTCAATTAATTTTGTTTGAAAGTATAACAATGATGAGACCTAAACTTAATTGGTTCTAGCGTGTCATGCAAGGAGATTTGAGCTTTTGTGTTTACCGTATCATATAATTGATAAGCTCTTATGTATGTGCGCTGTTCAGTGTTCAATAAAAGTCTAAATTAAATCAGTTGAATGATGGACTAACCTGTCGATCTCTGAACTCTTTGAACAAGTCAGGATGAGCAACTGACGAGTCTGACTGAGTTCAACTGACTGAGTGCTTAGGCAGATTTGATGTGTTGCCTCCGCGTTTGCAGAGTGGTGCATTGAGATCTGTTTCTTTACTTTTCTCATGACTTTTGTAGGCAAAGTAATGCCTTATTTCACTCATACTGCTCTCTCTATTTATTAATTTTGGGCGTGTAGAAATTCGAATGAGCTTCGTTTGATCCGGTTTGATCCATCGTGTTCCTCGGTCACCGTTTGCCGGTTTCGCATGACCCGCGTCAGTTTAGGGTCACCGTGATTTTGCCAAGTAAGACATGGTCCTGGATCAACATATTTTGTTGATCCTGGATCAACATTCCTGTCCCAAAATGTAGTCCTTACCCAATCCCTACCCCTAAACCTAACCCTACCCATAACTTTTCCCTAAAATCAGAGGGTCATGAAAGGTGAATGACACTGATGTTCAAGTACTTACTTGGTTCTAAGCCTAAACTTGACATAAACTGTAAACTTGTCCCTCAAATCTGATTGGTTAATTGGAAAGTTGATCTAGGATAAACAAGGATGTTGATCCAGGAACATGTGGTACTTGGTGAAATCACGTTCACCTCAGTTTAGATAGCGCACTGCCGCCTAGCGGTGAACTTCGAAACAGCAGCGCATCAAATACCGAATTGAACAAAATTATGATATTGTACCGTTTGAAATATAATATATACCGGTATTTTTGCAGTACCGGTATACCGCGCATCCCTATTGTATATATATAAATACACATTTGCCTGTATGTATTTAAGAAATATTTGTTATTTATATATAAAATATTTAAATTTATATATAATATAAATTATATATAAATATATACAGTATATACATGCAAATATTTCTTAAATATATACGTGCATATGTGTATTTATATATATACAAAATAATTATACACAGTACACCAGAGTTTCCGCTAGAAAAAAATGGTGCCGGTCAAAGTGACCGGCAGAGGTTTCGTTTTACGGACATTTTTATGATATGCCGGTCAAATATCGCCTCTTAATTAGTCAAGTTGAGGAAAACTGGAGGCAGTCTATGTAACTTAAAAAATGACATAATCAGGTCGTATAGAATGCAACGTTATTATTAGCTTAACTTTCAAATAGACAGAAAAAAACATGAACGTCCGATTGGTGTCAATCAACGCCAATTGTTTTGTTTTTTAATGCGGTTTCACACACATTCACTTTTTGAAACATTGAAGCACGGATGTACCTAATACAAATAAATAAAACATCTCCAGTTAGCTAGCAGATAATTCATTTAGTTCGTTATTAAATAAGAGATCTAGCGCTAAAATCTGTTGATTTTGAAATCAAGCTGAGCGCTCGTGTCCACTGCTATCAGTTGCATGGACGACGCGCTGCGCGAGTTGCGCAATCTTCACTCGGACGCGTATGAAGGTAAAATGATGTCTAAAAGAATCGCATGCGCAGGGTAAGATTTGTGAAAGTGTGCATAAGATTGCAAGCGTAAATTAAATTTGCAAGCGTAAATTAAATTTGCATGCGCAAGAGAAGATTTGTAAAGGTGTAAATTGTGTTTCAAGCGTAAAAAGAAAAAAAACTGCAACATTTTGCTGGTTTTCGCAAGTGTAATTAATGTATTGTGAAACTGCAGCTTCATGTTAACGCAAAATAAACATTATCTGTACTCTTCTGACTTCCATTTTTCCGCGCTTACACTTTTGCCACGTTTATTTCGCCTAAATACGGCCAAAATCATTGCAAGCCTGTGAACAGTGATTTGCAACCGAAAACAACAGTTTAAAGAACTGCAAACCGGATTGAAAGTGTAAAACCAATCTGTAGGCGTAAAAAATAAAACGTTGCACTTGTCTAAACTACTTGTTGTGTGCGTAGGGTAAATGCTCCCGAAGTAACCTGGTTTGCACAGTTCCGAATTCTGCGCTGACAGTTTTGACACGATTCTTTCACTCACTGAGTTTTGCAAGCGCGAAGAGGAGGGCGGGTCCACCTTCATCATGTAGCCAATCAAACGAGCTTCTCGCTGACACTTGATTTACTCTGATCTGATTGGTTCAATAAACACGCCAGTCACCAGAACACATCTTTATCTTGATTTGGCTCTGAAATGTTCTCTTTCATGAAATGGTACTTTTTACACCTTTACAAATCTTCTCTTGCGCATGCAAATTTAATTTACGCTTGCAATCTAATGCACACTTTCACAAATCTTACCCTGCGCATGTGATTCTTTTAGACATCATTTTACCTTCATAGACGCGCGTTTCAATCTATCGCCGTTGCGGAGACTCTGTTCATTCCGGTGAAATCACAGAATAAAATGTAAGTCCCTGCTTGATATAGACTAACCACTGATGAACATAGGCTATTCAGTTTTGATGAGAGAAAAAAAAACTGTACCAGTGCGCGGATTAGAACCACTAGGCTATAATGAGATGTTCCTGATTCACCATCGCCTGGCCTCTGAAAAAAGCTTTCAAGGCTAGTCTGCCTGGGCCTGGCCATATTTGAAACGTCTTACTCAATCGTTCGTTGTTTAGGTCTATATTACAGCCGTTTTAGCCGTGCGCTTTATTTGAAATGCAGCATGCGATGTTGTTTCATATAACTTTCAAACGGTAGAGCCTGTTCCTTTATAACATAGCCAAAGATCGGTGTATTTTTGCCTTATACATTTTAGGCTTATTCTCAAATTCAGATTGTGTTAGGGGGGCGGGATTATTAGGCAATTTTAATCGGACAATTTGACCGGAGAGATTTAATTTTGTCGGACATTTCATTTTTTTACCGGCCAATGTCCGGTAATTACCGGACAACGGAAACCCTGCAGTACACACACATCATGTAGACACAAACTTTTATTTTGGATGCGATTAATCTTTTTCCCAGCCCTAATAATTTGACAACTCTGTGAATATGAAAATATACAAACACTGAGATTGTGGTTTTTTTTTTTCTAATTGCAGTTTCACCAACAGATGTCGCCCTTGGGCCTTGGCCTATGAACCTCTTGAAAATGACCGCATTATCCGCATAGAACAACAACGAAAAAAGTATCTAAGCGGTCTTCCTTTTCTTCTCAAACAAACTAACTGCATCTTAAACAGCCCAAGTTTCAAAATTTCCCGGGGGAGAAACCCCCGGACCC
This sequence comes from Gila orcuttii, assembly GCA_026230005.1. NCBI lineage: Eukaryota > Metazoa > Chordata > Actinopteri > Cypriniformes > Leuciscidae > Gila > Gila orcuttii. Next base: position 40,612,559 of record JAPDVR010000016.1, on the reverse strand, counting down.
CCGTTAAAATAAAAGATTCAACATGCAGGGCTAAAAAAGCCCCGGATCATTTGCACTAACTTACTAGCGACGCCCCCCTGGACATGCATACACGACGCAAGGGCGCCCGCGCTACACAACTAACATTTTTATTTAAAACATTGTCTTACCTGCAAGCGACGCTCGAGTATCATCCCGCTGTCTCTTCTTTTTCCTTTTTTCCGCCCCCGACTCTTGGTGCCTTTTCGAGGCCATGTCTGAGGTCGGTGTCTGCCAAATTTGACATTGATTGAGGCATAATCGAACAGACCACTGGGAGGTGGGGAAGGGGGGGGGGGGCACCAGAGGGAGAATGGCACAGGAGATTCACCTTTTTCTTGACTAATTTGGTCTAGGCCTATATTACTTTTGTATTGCTTTTGTATATTAACATGCTTTAGACATATTTTTATTTGTTATTTATACTAGTAGCCTATTGTGATGATTTTTCACGACCCATATTTTTTGGTGCCCCCCAAGCACTTGGTGCCCTACGCGCAGTGCGTGATGTGCATGTGCGGAGCGCCGGCCCTGCTTCGAAGCTCAAAAAATGGTATTCGGACCAGCCCTAATTGAAAGGTACCTTGGATTTTAAAGCTTCTTCATGGAAGCATCGATGCTAATAATGTACCAGCACATGCACTACTGACCTTACAAAGATTTAACTCCACCCATTCAGAAAACATCAGCAATTTTCTTTTCAGTTCCAAACAGGAAAGTGTCTATGAAAGGGGACGTTCACACTGACTGCGATTTGCAGGGGCAAAGGAAATAGAAGTGTTGTTGATTTCAAGCATGATGATTTACAAAGTTAAGCAGACCAGACCGTATTGCAAATGCACAGGGATGTAACTTGTTGACATCCACAGTGAGAGTGAGATGAATTGCATCGATTCACAAATGTCAAAAATCGATTTTCTGAAGTGTTTCACTTCTTTAACTTTGCAGTACTACTTAAAGTTATTGATGTTAATTACAATAAAGCCCAATTTATACTTCTGCGTCAAACTCACGGCGTAGCTATGTCGTAGGCTGTGTGTGGCGCGCGTAGCTTACGACATACCCTGACGTGCACCAAAAATGCAACAACGCATCAATTCTACTCAAACCGCAAGCACTGTGATTGGTCTGCTAGAACCCCTCCGCCGGGTTTCACACGCTCCCTCTGCATGTGTAATTGCACGTCAACGCGGATAACGACGCAGAAGTATAATGAAAACCGACGCGTAGCCGACGCAGAAGTATAAATCAGCCTTAAGCCGTGAACAAGGACTGAATGAGCTAGCGCTGACGGACACACAGATGAAGTACAAGCACAGATGAAGCCTCTCACATGCGATCGCCAATTCAGTTCATGTGGCGTATTCACTGTAAACTGAGTGTGTTGTGTCCTATGCGAACGAAAACAATGGGAGAAAATCGGATGTGTAACAGTATATTAGATCTGTGCATTCATTCTTAAAGGGACAGCAGCCTCATAAACTGTTGCCTTCAGTTTCATTAATGTTAATAAGAAAACACTCACTGTTTTTGACTGAATCACTTTTTTATCTTTAATATGAATCAATTTCTATTTAATTCATACAGTGAAGACTATACAGTGTTTTATTTTTACATTTGATTATTTAGTTTCGGTAGTATTTCTTACTACATGTTAACTAAACCTATTCTACTGTACCAGAAAAACGTAGTATATTTTTTTATTGTATTTGTCCTATTGTTTGTGATTTGCTTCGTTCCTATTTTTAATAGCAAAATGAAAATAAAATTGCCTGCCTTGCTTTATTGCAGACTTTGTGTAATGACTGCAGTCAGCTTACAGGGCATTTGTTTTATAATATTGGGTTGACTAAAATGGGAAGAAAAAATAAATAAATTTCAAGGTTCACCTTTAAGTATTTTTCTTAACTCTCTACCGCAGTCAAATAAGAAAAGTAACACAAAACAGTAAACTACAATTAAATATATGCACGTATCGAAGAGATTTTTAATCGAATCGTGAGATACCAAAAGATTCCCACCCCTAGTATGCAGTCAGTTTCTGTTTATTTAGATCATGTTGACCGGCACTAGGACATACAGGCTGAAGAACACAGATTTAAGTAAATAAGGTTAAATTCATGTTGACTGTAACAAATCACAGGATGCAAGCTGGTTGACAACCCAAATGCAACTTTAATTCAAAACATAATCAAACATAAAACAAAGGCATGAAACAAGAACCTGGACAAACATTCAATACTAGACAAAGACACAGGGCAAACATGAGGGCTTAAACAGACTAATTACTAGACAAGGGACACCTGTGAACAATGATCAGACATTGACACATGACAATCAGGGAATCACATGGCAAGACACAGAAACATGACAATGACAAGTACAAGAAACAAAACCAAAACCGTGACATTGATGTCGTCTTATATCTTAGACTTCACTCTTGTCAAAATGCATTTGTTCTTTAGCTGTCCTCCTTACATACCTAAACTAAAACAGTTGAGTTTAATATCATTAAGGGCAGCTGCTTCGTCCCAGTTCGTAAGTCAGCTTACTGTGCTTGAAGTTTGTTAATAGTGTAAAACGATCCATTGAGATATGAGATACCCTAACACAGAGGAAGTTCCCATATTTACAGCTTCTTAAAATAGCCCCAGTGCACAGCCCTTGGCGTGTATCAGAGGCGAGGGGCCCAGAGTTTCCCACACATGGTGAGCAGGGAAAAGCTGAAGGGAAGAAGGGCATGTGTGCACGGATGTTGAGCCCGGGCAGAGGAGCAAAAGATGGCCGGAAACTCTGAGAAACCACAGGCTCATTTCCCCTCATCATTTCACCAGTCCGCTGGGGAAGCCATTACGTAACGCAGAAGAATCTGTGACCCTGCTATTAACACCCTGTCAGCCTTTCATCTTTGCAGTTTTGCTTTGTTTTCCTGTTGATGTAGTTTCCCTGTATGGCAGGGTGGATATTTCCTCAACCAAATACTCTGTGTTATTTAACTCTCCATATTTCACATACGTGTACTGTAATACAGTCAGGGTTTGAAATTAACTTTTTCACTCACCGGCCAATTTGGCTATTCTACTAGCCAAAAAAAAAAGGGAAAAGATATTAACCAGATTAACTACTTCACAGCCGTTATATTAAATTTAAATTTCATACATTAATTTACATACAAATACAGCATCTCCTCCCTTCCTCTTTTATCCTCATCCTTTTCACCAAAAATGTGTTTTAGGTGGACAGATCAAAACAGTACAAAAGAAGAACATAAAAAAAATGTAGGATGTTGGAAAATAACAAGTCTTTTCTTTTACCCAAATGCTTTTTAATCTTCGCTATCCCTTCGCTGTGACATTTAACCGCAGCAGGGCTGATTAATGTTATTAAGATGCGTAAGCAACAAAATACAGAGAGGAATATATCAAACAACTCAACGTATGGAAGATTGTGTGTGTTATTTTAAGGGGTGTAATGAAACGGATTTTAGTTCTGCGTACCTGTGTCTACAGGTGTGTGTATATTGGCTGTTTTATAATTATGTTATTTATATAAATCTAGTGATGCACGGATATGAAAATTTTGGCCCATACAATAACCGATAATTGTTTATATTTGAAAGCTGATCACCGATATATTGGCCGATAAATCTAAATCAAATTGGATATAATTTTTGAGAGCCTGATTACAAAAACAAAAGTCTCACCATTAAACGTCATGTCCCAAGGACACAGTTATTATAATGTTCTAATTGTTATTTGATGTAGCTTATGTGACATACATGTATATACTGTCCCTGTGTTATGATGAATATAAATGATTTTAGTCCTTTCAATAATACAAAAACTGGAGTTGAAAAGTCCCTCTGAGCAGTCCAGTATCTACGTGACTAGCATGACTTGGAGCAAGGGTCTGAAATGGGGAAAACAGAGCGCTGTATCTAAATAGATCCTTCCTCTGCCTTTTTGTGTTTGAAAAAGTCCCCTTCACAATACTTTTGTGTAAGGGAGGAACGCTTCAAGAGGGTGCCAAAACAAGCAGATGTAATCGCAAGAAAACAAGCAAGCTATCTCCAGACTTCCACTGCTTCTCATGCCTCAGCTGTTAGAGAGTCGAGCCACACTGATGTGCTTGGAAACCGCCAAAACAGTAACGCTGACATGCACGATCCTATTGTTGGACAACACAGCCATTGTGTTCCCCTCTCCAGGAGGCTCGTTCTACGAATAGGTCTTCTTACAAAGCCACATGCTGTATTTGTCGGTTTTGAATCAAGTAGTACTGTAAATGCTCTCTAAAAATCGATCTATAAAACATATATCTGTATAAGAAAGATAAGATAGAACAGTAAAATCAATGCCAAAGATGAGTTTGAACGTTTGGAAAAAATGAGAATATGGCGACATGTCTGCAAAATTACTTAATGTTGCTTCTTGTATGTTTACAAATAGCCAGTGAGTGGCTCTAAACACGCGTTCAGTTTTATCCAAAACTGATGAACGTGAATCTGGCAATGATTTATTACGGTGGTTGTTGAATGTCCAGTGAGTGGTGCTAACAGGTTACAGCTCTAACCCTCTTGAAAATAACGTACAACCTACACTAAACCCAACTGATAGTGTTAACAAAAGCAAACGTGAGACAAAAACACATTTTCTGAAGCAACCATGCCATTTTAGCTGCTTCTACAAGTCTTTGTGTTTAACTGGACTCAATGCAGTGCTGTATTGTTTTGAGGTCATAACATAGTATTGTGCAAGTAACCGTGAGATGTTAAGTCTTTATTAATCGATAATCTGCCCCTGTAATCTTAATTTGTGTGAAAAGGAATACAAGTTGTTGATGTTTTACTGCCTCTAATGTTCATTTCTGGAAGCTGGAAACTGCAGTGAATTGTGTGTATAGGAACATATTTGACAAAAGTTATTATGACAAAATGTAGGTAGCAGCATGTTTTTACTGTGAGCCTGAGATGCATTTTTGCTGTACTCACTTAAGAAGAACAGTTGGAAAAAAAACACTATACTTTTACAATTTTAAGATGTTAGCAATGCGAGTTGGTTTTCTACAGGGGTTGGACAATGAAACACCTGGTTTTAGACCACAATAATTTATTAGAATGCTTTTGGGGCCAAACACAGCATCAGTTCGTCCTGGCCTGGGGTTATCAAAGTGTGGGGCGTGAGATACTAGGCAATTATAGCATAGTTTTTAGTATGTAAATATATCCGTGCAGCACAGGACTGATTAAACCCGTTAGAGCAGCAAAGAAATATAGATGAATGAGAAAAAAGAGCGGGACGTTCTTGATGATGAGTTATTAAAAGCACAATAAACTCTGACTTAGAACTGAATTCATTATTGAGAGTCAGCTTTCTGTGGCACTCATCCGAATCACACAAGTGCTGAATTCAGTTCACTTTCACGGCCGATCGCGCTTCGCAACAGTCAAATACACACATTTATGTTTCAAAAGGCCCATCTTGGTGAGTATTCAAGTAAACACAGTTAGTTATGACTAAAATGAAAGTAAACAGTTTGATAAAATTATCATCATATTGGATCCATACATTAGGTATTAAAGGGACAGCAGCCTCATATAGGCTTGTTGTTAATGTTAATGAAATGAAAATAATTCACTGATCCTGACTGATTATCTTTCATAGCTTTCTTAAGAATCTATGTGTAATTCATATAATGCTGTTCATACTATGCAGTTTAATTAAGTTGGGGTGGAGTGGGGTGCCGTTGTGTATGTTGTGTTCAGTGTTGGGGGTGACGAGTTACAAAGTAACGGATTACAGTAACGATATTACTTTTTGGGGTAACGAAGTAAAGTAACGCATTACACTAAAAATATCGGTAACTACACTACTTTACTATACAATAGGAACGCGCTTTCCTGCGTTACCCAAGCCGTGTTTGCCTGTGTGTAAAGTTCTGTCTAGTGGTGCGTGCGCACCGTTGCCATAGAGATCGATCTGCCGGTGCGAAGGAGAGAGGGAAATGGAGACGGAGACATGGGTTTCGGCCAGTGGCGATATTCACATTACTTTCAGTTTATTGCTCGAAAGGACAAAAATATTCCTGTGAAATGCACTCTAGTAAACCCTGAGGTTATTACTTGTGACATTAGAACAAAATATGTGGATATAAAAACATGTAGAACTAAGTTAACGAACTCTTAAATATTTTCTAATTTCACTAAACATTTCATTAAGTTTCGTGGACATTAAAACATGGATCTTAGGCTCATTTTGTAAACATAAGCAACTGATTTAGACGCGCAAACTGGGTGCCGGTGCGGTGAGACGTAGTTGCTCGGGCAGATTCGGCTTCTTGAAGTCGTTCATCCTCAGATGCGCCGCCGCGCACATTGTTACAAAAAAAGCCGTGCACACCGCCAAGCGAAATGGGGTCTTGCGCACCCAAGGTGCACGACCGCCCACACCACAATGACATCATTTTTGCAGCGCGCACCTTCGCGCTCGTGCGGACGCGTCGAGTATAAACAAGGCTTGCTTTTCTCAAGTCTTGGAGCGCAGCAGGTAACACAAAACGAAATGAACAGGCTTGTTGCAGGGTTCATTGTAGAAGACATGCTTACCCTGTCGACCATTAATCGCCCAGGTATAGAAAAATGCATTTTAAATTAAGATTAAGAATTTTATGGGATAAAGTGACCTTTATTTTATTATTTTTCATTGACCACTTCATTTTTTGTTTTTATTGCCATGCCCATGAGTCGAATAAAAAGCTGGTTTTGTTCTCAGGAGAAGAGTTTTATTCTGATGTTTCCCAAAGCCTGTGTTTTGAAACTTGTGTGTTGACCCCATTTTAAAATGACCGCACCATAGCCTCCTTTATACTGTTGTTTGTGGATTTTACAGTGAGACATATTTCTTTGTGCAGACAGGGATATTGTTCTTTCATATGGTTTTACATGCCATTTTGTATAGATTTGTACAATAAACACTATGCAGACAGGCTAAGTGATGATATGATGTTTGTCCATGTATCTACACGGTAAATTAAGAAACGGGAAAGTAAAGTAATTAAGTTGGCTTGTGAGAGCCAACTTACTGATATTGTACTTAAACTTATTAAGTTGGCTTGTGAGAGCCAACTTACTGATATTGTACTTAAACTTATTATTATTATTATTAAGTTGGCTTGTGAGAGCCAACTTACTGATATTGTACTTAAACTTATTAGTGGTGCTTGCTGAAATTTGCCCCATTGACTTACTATGGTGTAGGACGGCCCATGAAATGGGCCGTCCTACACATTGCATAGGGATTTTGTATTGAGCATAGCTCTGGATCACAGTGTCATAGAGACAAGGGGACAGGCTCATTTTTCTCAGATGACCAATCAGTCTCTCAGGATCATTGTGAAGCTATTAAGCCACGCCCTAGCAACCATTTAGAGCACCTTAGCAACAAGTCCCATAGACTTCCATTGAAAGAGGTCAAAAGAATATCTCTGGATAGAAGTGTCATAGAAACACAAGGGTGGTCCCGTTTGACTCGGGGCAGCACACAGCCAATCATGAATCCCCTCAACACTTCCTAGCCCCTCCCTAGCAACCATTGTCGAGCACCTTAGCAACTAAAATCTATAGAGAGATATCTTCCATTCTGAATGTCACAGAGGCATGGGAGTTGGTTTATATCATTCATACTGACAAGCAGCCTTTGGAGTTTCATGATTGGCACCTGCCAAGCCACTCCCTAGCAACCAAACAGAGTACCCTAGCAACCATTTTGTAACAGCTATATCTCAGCATCAGAACATTGTATCACGATGGGGGTTGGGTCTTTTGACTCATGCTAGCACACAGGACTTTCAACATGCTAAACATGCTAGCTGTGAATAGCTACATGCTAATTCTGATTAGCTAAGTGCTAAATCATGCCATGAACATTATAAAAACTCTATAGTAACCAAATGTGAACACTACCAACCACCTAGTAACACCATAGCAACCATCCAGAATACCATAGAACCACCTAAAACACCCTAGCAACCACCCAAAACACCCTAGCAACCGCCTAGCAACACCATAGCAACCACCCAGAACACCCTAGCAACTGCCTAGCAACACCCTAGCAACCACCCAGAACACCCTAGCAACCGCCTAGCAACACCCTAGCAACCACCCAGAGTGAACACTACCAACCACCTAGTAACACCATAGCAACCATCCAGAATACCATAGCACCACCTAAAACACCCTAGCAACCACCCAAAACACCCTAGCAACCGCCTAGCAACCACCCAGAACACCCTAGCAACTGCCTAGCAACACCCTAGCAACCACCCAGAACACCCTAGCAACCGCCTAGCAACACCCTAGCAACCACCCAGAATACCCTAGCAACTGCCTAGCAACACCCTAGCAACCACCCAGAATACCCTAGCAACCACCTAGCAACACCCTAGCAACCACTCAGAACACCCTAGCAACTGCCTAGCAACACCCTAGCAACCACACAGAACACCCTAGCAACCACCTAGCAACACCCTAGCAACCACCCAGAACACCCTAGCAATCACCTGGCATCACCCTAGCAACCACCCAGAATACCCTAGCAACCGCCTAGCAACGCCATAGCAACCACCCATAATACCCTAGCAACCACCTAGCAACACCATAGCAACCACCCAGAACACCCTAGCAACCGCCTAGCAACGCCCTAGCAACTGCCTAGCAATGCCCTAGCAACCACCCAGAATACCCTAGCAACCGCCTAGCAACCACCCAGAACACCCTAGCAACCACCTAGCAACCACCCAGAACACCCTAGCAACGCCCTAGCAACCACCCAGAATTACCCTAGCAACCAACAGAACACCCTAGCAACCACCCAAAACACCCTAGCAGCCACCTGAACAGCATGAATAAGCCATATCTCAGCACCAGAACATCGTACAGACATGTTTGTTGGCTCGTATGCAATCATGTACCACACCCTAGCAACCGAGTAGCGAGATTTGCCACTGCAAGCACCACTTCACATTTTCTTCTGGAAATGTACATTCTAGTTATTATTATTAAGTTGGCTTGTGAGAGCCAACTTACTGATATTGTACTTAAACTTATTATTATTAAGTTGGCTTGTGAGAGCCAACTTACTGATATTGTACTTAAACTTATTATTATTAAGTTGGCTTGTGAGAGCCAACTTACTGAAATCCTACTTAAACTTATTATTATTATTCTTCTTCTTCTTAGCAGTGAAATTTCTAACTCCTCCTAGAGCTTTAACTCCACATACTCCAAACTCGGCTCGGACACTCAAACTGTTCTGACTCGAGTTGCTATATCTTTTCAGACTGATCGGACTTACGGTTTTCCTAAAAATGACGATCAAAACTCGAAAAAAAACATTTGAAAATCCCATTGACTTAACATTGCGGAATGTTCAGATTTTCAAACTCTCCAACTGCCAAAAATTCAAATCTAAACTCCTTGAAGCCCTAGACTGAATCAAACTGCCATTCTATATACTATATGAGCCATTGAGACTCATTTAAACTAATAAACTCATCTATCTATGACACTTTTCTATCTATCTATCTACCCATTCTTTCTTTCTAATCTTTCTTTCTCTCTCTTTTTCTTTCTCTTTCTTTCTTTCTTTCTTACTAATCTTTCTATCATCTAACTATTTCTATCTATCTATCATCTGACTATTTTATCTAATCTATCTATCTATCTATCTATCTATCTATCTATCATCTGACTACTTTATCTATCTATCTATCTATCTTTTTCTTTCTTTCTTTCTAACTAATCTATCTTTCATTCTTTCTTTCTAACTAATCTTTCTTTCTTTCTTACTAATCTTTCTTTCTAACTAATCTATCTTTCTTTCTATATTTCTTTCTTTCTAACTAATCTATCTTTCTTTCTTTCTAATCTTTCTTTCTCTCTCTTTTTCTTTCTCTCTTTCTTTCTTACTAATCTTTCTATCATCTAACTATTTCTATCTATCTATCATCTGACTTTTATCTATCTATCTATCTATCTATCTATCTATCTATCTATCTATCTATCATCTGACTATTTTATCTATCTATCTATCTATCTTTTTCTTTCTTTCTTTCTAACTAATCTATCTTTCATTCTTTCTTTCTAACTAATATTTCTTTCTTTCTTACTAATCTTTCTTTCTTTCTAACTAATCTATCTTTCTTTCTTTCTTTCTAACTAATCTATATTTCTTTCTTTCTTTTCTAACTAATCTATCTTTCTTTCTTTTCTAGCTAATCTATTTCTTTCTAACTAATCTTTCTTTCTTTCTTTCTAACTAGTCTTTCTTTCTAACTAATCTTTCTTTCTAACTAATCTTTCTTTCTTTCTTTCTTTCTTTATAACTAATCTTTCTTTATAAATTTCTTTCTTTTTAACTTATCTTTCTTTCTTTCTAATCTTTCTTTCTAACTAATCTTTCTTTCTTTCTTTCTTTTCTAACTAATCTATTTCTTTCTAACTTTTCTTTCTTTCTAACTAATCTTTCTATCTTTCTTTCTTTTCTCTCTTTCTTTCTAATCTTTCTTTCTTTCTAACTAATCTTTCTATCTTTCTTTCTTTCTCTCTTTCTAATCTTTCTTTCTAACTAATCTTTCTTTCTTTCTTTTCTAACTAATCTATTTCTTTCTAACTAATCTTTCTTTCTTTCTCTCTTTCTTTCTAATCTTTCTTTCAATCTTTCTTTCTTTCTTTATAACTAATCTTTCTATCTATCTTTCTTTCTTTCTCTCTTTCTTTCTAATCTTTCTTTCAATCTTTCTAACTAATCTTTCTTTCTTTCTTTCTTTCTAATCTTCCTTTCTTTCTTTCTAACTTTCTTTCTTTTTAACTAATCTTTCTATCTTTCTTTCTTTCTTCTCCTTCTTTCTAACTAATCTTTATTTCTTTCTTTCTTTCTTTTCTAACTAATCTATTTCTTTCTAACTAATCTTTCTTTCTTTCTAACTAAACTTTCTATCTTTCTTTCTCTCTTTCTTTCTAATCTTTCTTTCAATCTTTCTTTCTTTCTATCTTTCTTTCTTTCTAACTAATCTTTCTATCTTTCTTTCTTTCTCTCTTTCTTTCTAATCTTCCTTTCTAACTTTCTTTCTAGCTAATCTTTCTTTCTAACTTTATTTCTTTCTAACTAATCTTTCTTTCTTTCTCTCTTTCTAATCTTTCTTTCTAACTAATCTTTCTTTCTAGCAACACCATAGCAACCACCCAAAATACCCTAGAACACCCTAGCAACTGCCTAGCAACCACCCAAAATACCTTAAATCACCCTAGCAATACCATAGCAACCACCCAAAATACCCTAGAACACCCTAGCAACACCCTAGCAACCACCAGAAAACCCTAGCAACTGCCTAGCAACCACCCAGAACACCCTAGCAACCACCCGACATACCCTAGAACATCCTAGCAACACCATAGCAACCACCCAAAAAAGCCTAGAACACCCTAGCAACACCATAGCAACCTCCCAGAACACCCTAGCAACTGCCTAGCAACCACCCAGAACACCCTGGCAACCACCCAAAATACCTTAAAACACCCTAGCAACACCATAGCAACCACCCAAAATACCATAGAACACCGTAGCAACACCCTAGCAACCACCAGAAAACCCTAGCAACTGCCTAGCAACCACCCAGAACACCCTAGCAACCACCCGAAATACCCTAGAACATCCTAGCAACACCATAGCAACCACCCAAAAAAGCCTAGAACACCCTAGCAACACCATAGCAACCTCCCAGAACACCCTAGCAACTGCCTAGCAACCACCCAGAACACCCTGGCAACCACCCAAAATACCTTAAAACACCCTAGCAACACCATAGCAACCACCCAAAATACCCTAGAACACCCTAGCAACTGCCTAGCAACCCCCAGAACACCCTAGCAACTGCCTACTAATTGCCTAATGAGGACTAATTTAAACGTCAAACTACTTTAAAATTCAAACTAATTTAAACTTCAAACTACTTTAAACTTCAAACTACTTTAAACTTCTTCAAACTTATTGGTCCAAACTTTCACAAGCCAACTTAAAGTTTGTCTCGACGAACTTTTTCTAGTTATTATTATTATTATTCTGTCAAAAATTTACAACTCAATCTCCTCCTAGAGCTTTAACTCCACATACTCCAAACTCGGCACGGACACTCAAACTGTTCTGACTCGGTATGCTATATCTTTTCTAACTGATCGGACTTACGGTTTTCCTAAAAATGACGATCAAAGTCGGAAAAAACTCCCATTGACTTAACATTGCGGAATGTTCAGATTTTCAAACTCTCCAACTGCCAAAAATTCAAATCTAAACTCCTTGAAGCCCTAGACTGAATCAAACTGCCATTCTATATACTATATGAGCCATTGAGACTCATTTAAACTAATAAACTCATCTATCTATGACACTTATCTATCTATCTATCTATCTATCTATCTATCTATCTATCTATCTATCTATCTATTCTTTCTAATCTTTCTCTTTTTCTTTCTCTCTTTGTTTCTTACTAATCTTTCTATCATCTAACTTTCTATCTATCTATCTATCTATCTATCTATCTATCTATCTATCTATCTATCTATCTATCTATCTATCTATCTATCTATCGATCCATCTATCTATCATCTGATTATTCTAACTATCTATCTATCTATCTATCTATCTATCTATCTATCTATCATCTGACTATTTTATCTATCTATCTATCTTCCTTTTTCTTTCTTTCTTTCTAACTAATCTATCTTTCGTTCTTTTTTTCTAACTAATATTTCTTTCTTTCTAACTAATCTATCTTTCTTTCTTTCTTTTCTAACTAATCTATTTCTTTCTAACTAATCTTTCTTTCTTTCTAACTAATCTTTCTTTCTAACTAATCTTTCTATCTTTCTTTCTAATCTTCCTTTCTAACTTTCTTTCTTTCTTTCTAACTAATCTTTCTTTCTTTCTAACTAATCTTTCTATCATCTAACTATGTCTATCTATCTATCATCTGACTATTTTATCTATCTATCTATCTATCTATCTATCTATCTATCATCTGACTATTTTATCTATCTATCTATCTATCTTTCTTTTTCTTTCTTTCTAACTAATCTATCTTTCATTCCTTCTTTCTAACTAATCTTTCTTTCTTTCTAACTAATCTTCTTTCTTTCTTTCTTTCTAACTAATCTATCTTTCTTTCTATCTTTCTTTCGAACTAATCTTTTTTTTTCCTAACTAATCTATCTTTCTTTTCTAACTAATCTATTTCTTTCTAAATAATCTTTCTTTCTAACTAATCTTTCTTTCTTTCTTTCTAACTAATCTTTCTATCTTTCTTTCTTTCTCTCTTTCTTTCTAATCTTCCTTTCTAACTTTCTTTCTTTCTAACTAATCTTTCTTTCTAACTTTATTTCTTTCTAACTAATCTTTCTATCTTTCTTTCTCTCTTTCTCATCTTTCTTTCTAACTAATATTTCTTTCTTTCTTTTCTAACTAATCTATTTCTTTCTAACTAATATATCTTTCTTTCTTTCTAACTAATCTTTTTATCTTTCTTTCTTTCTTTTTTCTCTCTTCCTTTCTTTTTTCTATCTTCCTTTCTAATCTTTCTTTCTTTCTTTCTTTCATTCTTTCTAACTAATCTTCCTTTCTAACAGTCTTTATTTCTAACTAATCTTTCTTTCTTTCTTTCTTTTCTAACTAATCTATTTCTTTCTAACTAATCTTTCTTTATTTCTTTCTAACTAATCTTTCTTTCTAACTTTCTTTCTAACTAATCTTTCTTTCTAACTAATATTTTTTTCTTTCTAACTAATCTTTCTATCTTTCTTTCTTTCTCTCTTTCTTTCTAACTAATCTTTCTATCTTTCTTTCTATTCTTTCTTTCTTTCTTTCTAACTAATCTTCCTTTATAACTTTCTAATCTTTCTTTCTAACTAATCTTTCTTTCTTCCTTTCTTTCTAACTAATCTTTCTTTCTAACTAATCTATCTTTCTTTCTTTTCTAACTAATCTTTCTTTCCCACTAGAAACACCCTAGCAACTTTAAATTACTTCAAACTGTACTTTAAATTTTAAACTACTTTAAAATATATAAAACATTAAACTATTTCAAACTTCAAACTAATTTAAACTTCAAACTCCTTTAAAATTCAGACTAATTTAAACTAATTTAATCTTTAAACTACTTTAAACTTTAAACTACTTTGAAATTCATACTAATTTAAACTTTAATCTACTTTAAACTTCAAACTTATATATCTATCTATCTATCGATCCATCTATCTATCATCTGACTATTATATCTATCTATCTATCTATCTATTGATCCATCTATCTATCATCTGACTATTTTATCTATCTATCTATCTATCTATCTTCCTTTTTCTTTCTTTCTTTCTAACTAATCTATCTTTCGTTCTTTCTTTCTAACTAATATTTCTTTCTTTCTAACTAATCTATCTTTCTTTCTTTCTTTTCTAACTAATCTATTTCTTTCTAACTAATCTTTCTTTCTTTCTAACTAATCTTTCTTTCTTTCTAACTTATCTTTCTATCTTTCTTTCTAATCTTCCTCTCTAACTTTCTTTCTTTCTAACTAATCGTTCTTTCTTTCTAACTAATCTTTCTATCATCTAACTTTTTCTATCTGTCTATCATCTGACTATTTTATCTATCTATCTATCCATCTATCTATCTATCTATCATCTGACTATTTTATCTATCTCACTATCTATCTTTCTTTCTTTTTCTTTCTTTCCTAACTAATCTATCTTTCGTTCTTTCTTTCTAACTAATCTTTCTTTCTTTCTTTCTAACTAATCTTCTTTCTTTCTAACTAATCTATCTTTCTTTCTATCTTTCTTTCGAATTAATCTTTTTTTCTTCTAACTAATCTATCTTTCTTTCTTTCTTTTCTAACTAATATATTTCTTTCTAAATAATCTTTCTTTCTTTCTTTCTAACTCATCTTTCTTTCTTTCTAACTAATCTTTCTATCTTTCTTTCTTTCTCTCTTTCTTTCTAATCTTCCTTTCTAACTTTCTTTCTTTCTAACTAATCTTTCTTTCTAACTTTATTTCTTTCTAACTAATATTTCTTTCTTTCTTTTCTAACTAATCTATTTCTTTCTAACTAATATATCTTTCTTTCTAACTAATCTTTTTATCTTTCTTTCTTTCTTTTTTCTCTCTTCCTTTCTTTTTCCTCTCTTCCTTTCTAATCTTTATTTCAATCTTTCTTTCTTTCTTTCTTTCTTTCTTTCTTTCTTTCTTTCTTTCTTTCTTTCTTTCTTTCTAACTAATCTTCCTTTCTTTCTCTTTCTAATCTTTCTTTCTAAATAATCTTTATTTCTTTCTAACTAATATTTCTTTCTTTCTTTTCTAACTAATCTATTTCTTTCTAACTAATATATCTTTCTTTCTTTCTAACTAATCTTTTTATCTTTCTTTCTTTCTTTTTTCTCTCTTCCTTTCTTTTTCCTCTCTTCCTTTCTAATCTTTATTTCAATCTTTCTTTCTTTCTTTCTTTCTTTCTTTCTTTCTTTCTTTCTAACTAATCTTCCTTTCTAACTAATCTTTCTTTCTTTCTCTTTCTAATCTTTCTTTCTAAATAATCTATCTTTCTTTCTTTCTTTTCTAACTAATCTATTTCTTTCTAACTGATCTTTCTTTCTTTCTAACTAATCTTTCTTTCTAACTTTCTTTCTAACTAATATTTATTTCTTTCTAACTAATCTTTCTATCTTTCTTTCTTTCTTTCTCTCTTTCATTAACTAATCTTTCTATCTTTCTTTCTAATCTTTCTTTCTTTCTTTCTAACAAATCTTCCTTTATAACTTTCTAATCTTTCTTTCTAACTAATCTGTCTTTCTTCCTTTCTTTCTAACTAATCTTTCTTTCTAACTAATCTATCTTTCTTTCTTTTCTAACTAATCTTTCTTTCCCACTAGAAACACCCTAGCAACTTTAAATTACTTCAAACTATACTTTAAACTTTAAACTACTTTAAACTATATAAAACATTAAACTAATTCAAACTTCAAACTAATTTAAACTTCAAACTCCTTTAAAATTCAGACTAATTTAAACTTTAAACTAATTTAATCTTTAAACTACTTTAAACTTTAAACTACTTTGAAATTCAAACTAATTTAAACTTTAAACTACTTTAAACTTCAAACTTCTTCAAACTTATTGGTCCAAACTTTCACAAGCCAACTTAAAGTTTGTCCCGACAAACGTTTTCTAGTTAGTGGTGCTTGCCAAAGGCAAGGCAACACTAGTGTTATCTTGCAAAAATTATTCCACACAAAGTTTGGCGCGTAACTCGTCCCGCACCGTTTATCACAGATCCCTGAGTGAGGCGTCAAATCGTGCGGCTCATTGAGGAGAGGTGTGCTATGACTTTTCTAAGCGATCGGGTGTACGATGTTCGCACAGCGGACGAAAAAGCGGCCAAAAAAATCCCATTGACTTAACATTGCGGAATGTTCAGAAATTCAAATCCCAACCGACTTTTTCACACACACAGACACAAAGGGCCTGACACCCCTGCGTTTCTCTCCCTCTCCCTCTCTCTCTCCCTCAGAGGATTTATATTATCAAGCAGCCAATAATTAATGGCCTAAAATCTTCATAGCCTCACCATAGCAACCAGTTACAGCACCCTAGCAACCGTGGGCGATAGTATAGGGCGATAGTGCCATACTAAATAACTCTATAAAAACTCTATAAAAACTCCTTTTAAAAAAATACACGCCAACACCTTTTCTTACCGATCGGGGGTACGGTGTTTGCCCCAGGGGCAAATCATTGGGTAACAAAAATCCCATAGACTTAACATTGCCACAAACTTTGACGACTCGTAGCACTGACCAATGATTTCTCAGAAACTTGTAATTTACCACATTTGAAGAGGCTGGCAGGCTCTGTAAGAACATACCTCACAATGGGGTAAAAGTTGCACCCCTGGGGGGCAGGAGCTGCTCAAATTTGCCCCATTGACTTACTATGGTGTAGGACGGCCCATTGCATAGGGATTTTGTATTGAACATAGCTCTGGATCACAGTGTCATAGAGACAAGGGGACGGGCTCATTTTTCTCAGATGACCAGTCAGTCTCTCAGGATCATTGTTAAGCTATTAAGCCACGCCCTAGCAACCATTTAGAGCACCTTAGCAACAAGTCCCATAGACTTCCATTGAAAGAGGTCAAAAGAATATCTCCGGATAGAAGTGTCATAGAAACACAAGGGTGGTCTCGTTTGACTCGGGACAGCAAGCAGCCAATCATGAATCACCTCAACACTTCCTAGCCCCTCCCTAGCAACCATTGTCGAGGGCCTTAGCAACTAAAATCTATAGAGGGTATAAAATCTTCCATTCTGAGTGTCACAGAGGCATGGGAGTTGGTTTATATCATTCATACTGACAAGCAACCTTTGGACTCTGATGACTGGCAGCTGCCAAGCCATTCCCTAGCAACCAAACAGTACCCTAGCAACCATTTTGCAAGACCTATATCTCTGCATCAGAACATCGTATAGAGATGTGGTTTGGCTCTTTTGACTCATGCTAGCAAACAGGGCTTCCAACATGCTACACATGCTAGCTGTGAATAGCTACGTGCTAATAGCGATTAGGTAAGTGCTAAGTCATGCCAAGAAAGTGTTAAGAACTCCAATAGTAACCATCTGTGACAAATACCAACCACCTAGTAACACCATAGCAACCACCCAGAATACCTTAGCAACCACCTAGCAACGCCTAGAAACCACTCAGAATACCCTAGCAACCGCCTAGCAACACCATAGCAACCACCCAGAATACCATAGCAACCGCCTAGCAACCACCCAGAACACCCTAGCAACGCCCTAGCAACCACCCAGAATACCCTAGCAACCGCCTAGCAACACCATAGCAACCACCCAGAATACCCTAGCAACCGCCTAGCAACCACCCAGAATACCCTAGCAACCGTCTAGCAACACCATAGCAACCACCCAGAATACCCTAGCAACCACTTAGCAACACCATAGCAACCACTCAGAACACCCTAGCGACCGCCTAGCAACGCCCTAGCAACCACCAAGAATACCCTAGCAACCACCCAGAATACCCTAGCAACCGCCTAGCAACACCATAGCAACCACCCAGAATACCCTAGCAACTGCCTAGCAACCACCCAGAACACCCTAGCAACCGCCTAGCAACGCCCTAGCAACCACCCAGAATACCCTAGCAACGCCATAGCAACCACCCAGAATACCCTAGCAACCGCCTAGCAACCACCCAGAACACCCTAGCAACCGCCTAGCAACGCCATAGCAACCACCCAGAATACCATAGCAACCAACCAGAACACCCTAGCAACCACCCAGAATACCCTAGCAACCACCCAAAACACCCTAGCAACCATTTAGAACACCTTAGCAACACCCTAGCAACCACCTGAACACATGAATAAGCCATATCTCAGCACCAAAACATCGTACAGACATGTTTGTTGGTTCGTATGCAATCATGTACCACACCCTAGCAACCGTGTGGCGAGTTTTGCCACTGCAAGCACCACTTCACATTTTCTTCTGGAAATGTACATTCTAGTTATTATTCTTATTATTCTGGACAAAGTTTGGCGCGTAACTCGTCCCGCAAATTTTGTCACAGACCCCTGAGTGAGGCGTCAAATCGTGCGGCTCATTGAGGAGAGGTGTGCTATGACTTTTCTAAGCGATCGGGTGTACGATGTTCGCACAGCGGACGAAAAAGCGGCCAAAAAAATCCCATTGACTTAACATTGCGGAATGTTCAGAAATTCAAATCCCAACTGTCACTTTCACACACACCCACAGAAAAGGGCCTGACAGCCCTGACTTTACCCTAGCAACCGCCTAGCAACCACCCAGAACACCCTAGCAACCGCCTAGCAACCACCCAGAATACCCTAGAAACCGCCTAGCAACGCCCTAGCAACCACCCAGAATACCCTAGCAACCACCTAGCAACCACCCAGAATACCCTAGCAACCGCCTAGCAACCACCCAGAACACCCTAGCAACCGCCTAGCAACGCCATAGCAACCACCCAGAATACCCTAGCAACCGCCTAGCAACGCCCGAGCAACCTCCCAGAATACCCTAGCAACCTCCTAGCAACACCATAGCAACCACCCAGAACACCCTAGCAACCACCTAGCAACCACCCAGATCACCCTAGCAATGCCTTAGCAACCACCCAAAATACCCTAGCAACCAACCAGAACACACTAGCAACCACCCAGAATACCCTAGCAACCACCCAAAACACCCTAGCAACCACTCAGAACACCTTAGCAACGCCCTAGCAACCACCTGAACAACATGAATAAGCCATATCTCAGCACCAGAACATAGTACAGACATGTTTGTTGGCTCGTATGCAATCATGTACCACACCCTAGCAACCGGGTGGCGAGTATTGCCACTGCAAGCACCACTTCACATTTTCTTCCGGAAATGTACATTCTAGTTAGTGGTGCTTGCCATAGGCAAAGCAACACTAGTGTTCTTCTGTATACTTATTATTAGTGGTGCTTGCCAAAGGCAAGGCAACACTAGTGTTATCTTGCAAAAATTATTCCACACAAAGTTTGGCGCGTAACTCGTCCCGCACCGTTTATCACAGACCCCTGAGTGAGGCGTCAAATCGTGCGGCTCATTGAGGAGAGGTGTGCTATGACTTTTCTAAGCGATCGGGTGTACGATGTTCGCACAGCGGACGAAAAAGCGGCCAAAAAAATCCCATTGACTTAACATTGCGGAGTGTTCAGAAATTCAAATCCCAACCGACTTTTTCACACACACAGACACAAAGGGCCTGACACCCCTGCGTTTCTCTCCCTCTCCCTCTCTCTCTCCCTTAGAGGATTTATATTATCAAGCAGCCAATAATTAATGGCCTGTGCCCGGTTGCATAAAGCACCTTAAGTTTTTCCCTTAAGTGTGATACTTAAGGGGCGATTTCCCCTTACCTAAGAGAATAACTTAAGGGTGTTGCATATAATCTCTTAAACGGTTCTCTTAGGTAAGGGAAACATTTAAGTGTTTCACGACAGCGATCCTGGATTCACGTTATAAAAGTCTGTTGTTACCATAGATACGCAAAACACTAACACTAGCAATTACGCGTTTTCATCAAATAAAGTAGGCTAATAAAGTAGGCTAGGATATCGGAATGGATAAAGAAAACAAAAAAAGAAAGCCTAATTGGACAGAGGAGGAGAAATGCATTCTTCTTGACGAATATGATAAAAGAAAAACAATTTTGAAAAGCAAACTAAATCCCCATGTAACTGCTGCAAAAAAACAGAAACAGTGGGAAGAAATAACGGAAAAAATCAACGCAAGGAATCTTGATGTGAAGAGGACGGTTCAGGAAGTCCTTAAAAAATATGAAAACATCACTGTGGTCGCAAAAAAAGAGTTGAGCGCTTATAAGAAAGAAGCCAACAAAACAGGTAAGATTGAGCAAGACTAGCGCTACGCTTTTAAGATTGTAAGCACCGCACCCTGGTGAAGAGTGCGCTTTATTGCTGTACAGTGTTAAGACCTAACGATTACAAAACTGACCAACAGGTGGAGGACCCCCACCGGCTGAGTTGTCGGACTGTACTATAATGGTACAAAACATCATTGGAGCTGACTCACCTGTCCTGTCTGGCATCTGTGGCGGTTTAGAGAGTGAAGCTGAACCAGTGCAACAGTGTAACATAGAGTGAGGCATTAAGTTATTTTCCTGTATCATCATATAATAACAGTGGCTTAGAGGATACATTATTATTTTGACATCATTAGAGACATAATACGTTATAACATAATGATTTAACTGACATTAATGTCACATTTAGACCCTTGCAGCACTCTGAAAAACAACTTCAGCACCATCAGATCGTCAGCAGAACGCCGATACAGGCAACCCCTAAGTAATGATTTATGTTAACTATTGCTTCAGCCTATAATTAATCCAACGAACAGCTTTAATATTATTTTTTAAGATTTTCTTAATTTTCCCCATTACTTGCGTATTTCAGAAGACCGCAAATATCACCTGCAGCCAAATCAAGAGAAGATGTGCTGGAACTGCAGAGAGAGGTTCTGCAGCTTCAAAAGGAGAAACTGCAGCTGGAGATTGAAAAACTAAAGAAGGAGACGGAAAATCAGGAGCTCTATAATTTTATTCTAAATAACAAACTTTTACAGCTAAAGGCTGAAGGAAAAATAACAATAACTACAATTGAGTAATTTTCTGACAATTGTTTTTTTAGATTTCAGATTGTGTGTGTGTGTGTGTGTGTGTGTGTGTGTGTTATAATAATAAAAACTACTACTACTACTACCACTACTACTACTTATTTCTTCTTATTAAGATGACTACTATTAATACAACTATATTATCAGTTAAAGAAAGCATTTACAATGGCATCTCTAGCAGCATATCCAGCCTGTTGGAAATCGTGATTTTGAATCAGATGCAGTTCCTCATAGCCCTCTTCATTCCCGTGCTCATCCTCTTCTTCGCTAGCAGAATACGTCTTGGAAAGGTTGAAGAGCACAACACACGCTACAATAATTCTGCATGCCCTTGAAGGCTCAATACGCAGTTCGCTGTGGAGACAGTGAAACCTGCGCTTCAGCTGTCCGATGGTCCTCTCAATAATCGACCTTGTGTGGGTCAGCGCATTATTGTACTTTTCCTAATCGGGTAAAAAAAATAAAGAAAAAATAATAAAGATTTTTACCAGTAGGCTATAAACAGTGCTTTAAGATAAATACTATGAAGGTAATGTATTGCATAAAAGATTTTCTTTCAGAGTGCAAAATATTTGAGGCTTTGATTATTTTAAAACATACGCAAATCAGGTAAGGTGTTACAGAATTGACAACGTGTAGCAGCAACACAATAGAAAGTGCATACCTATTTTAAATACATATTTTAATACATTTATAATTCAGTAAACTACTGCTAATATTTCTTTAATGCTCACAATTTGATTAACATTTTCCATGCAAATCTTTTAGGCACCAAATTATACCTTCATAGGAATATACGTATTAATTAATTACATGCCTGTGCAGCATTACGGGGATTCATGAAGGGCGTCATGAGCCATGGACGGCAGGGG
Organism: Gila orcuttii; assembly: GCA_026230005.1. Lineage (NCBI taxonomy): Eukaryota > Metazoa > Chordata > Actinopteri > Cypriniformes > Leuciscidae > Gila > Gila orcuttii. The sequence goes on along the minus strand of JAPDVR010000016.1, from coordinate 40,590,360 downwards.
TAACCACTGTCCCCGAGCAGGAGACCAGTGTGCACTCCAGCTTCAAAATCACTCCCTAGTTTGCTCTCCGCCAAAATCCTGGAGTCATGTGTACTCCCGGGCCATGATGCAACAACATTTGTAATTTTGCAGAGATGGTCACACACTAATTGTACATTAATTGAATGGTAGCCTTTTCGGTTTACGTACTGGTCTTCGTGTGTTTGGGGCGCCTGTATTCTGATATGTGTGCCGTCAATAACACCACATATGCGAGGAAAACCTGCTTTCCGAAAAAAACTGGTTTGAATGACCTCCTGGTCATGATGGGATGGAAACTTGACCGTTGCGTTTAAATGACGGGAAAGAGCCCCCGCAACCCGGTGAACCACTCTGCTGACAGACGATTTATGCACGTGGAAAACATCTCCCACTACCGTCTGAAAACTTCCAGTTGCAAAAAAACGCAGTGCTATAAGCAGTTGTAACACTGCAGGTAAAGAGTGGTTGCGATGTGTGACATGGTCAAGGTCGCCGTCTAGTTTGTTAGCGATGTCAAAAATTGCGCGTCGATCAAACCGGTATTCAAGCAACAATTTTTCATCGCTAAGATGGTCCAAAGGGTTCTCCCGATCTCTAAAAATTCGTCTTTGCACATAATTATCTTCAACTGGTTCCATAAATTCAGCCATGTCGTCTTATTTTTGTCCGCGTTACTCTTAAGGTTACGATTTCCAAACCTTAAATTATACTTAGGGAAATGACCGTTAAGGGGTTTTATGCAACAGTTAACGCTTTTTAAGGGATTACTTAAGGGAAAAAAACAGCATTTAAGGGAAATTCTAAGTGTTTATGACGTTTCACTTAAAAAAAACGTTAAGTAACACTTAAGGGTATTTTTCTGCAACACCCTTAGATTTAAGGGAAACATAAGGGCGAACTTAAGGGAAAATGTCACTTAAGGTGCTTTATGCAACCGGGCACTAAAATCTTCATAGCCTCACCCTAGCAACCAATTACAGCACCCTAGCAACCGTAGGCCTTGTGCCGTACCAAAGGCACTCGTTAATAAAGATTTTAAGAACTCTGTAATAACTCTATAGTAACTATCTTTTACTATGTTATAAAAAATACATGCTGACATCACAGACCCCTGAGTGAGGCGCCAAATCGTGCGGCTTATTGAGGAGAGGTGTGCTATAACTTTTCTAAGAGATCTGGGGTACGGTAATTGCCCCAGGGGCAAAAAAGCTCCCCAAAAAAATCCCATAGACTTAACATTGCAACAAACTTTGACGAGTCATAGCTCAGAAATCAGATTTCACAGAAACGTGTGATTTGCCACATTGACAGGCTGACAGGCTCTGTAAGAACATACCTCACAATGGGGTAAAAGTTGCACCCCTGGGGGGCAGGAGTATGAAATGGGCCGTCCTACACATTGCATAGGGATTTTGTATTGAACATAGCTCTGGATCACAGTGTCATAGAGACAAGGGGACGGGCTCATTTTTCTCAGATGACCAATCAGTCTCTCAGGATCATTGTGAAGCTATTAAGCCACGCCCTAGCAACCATTTAGAGCACCTTAGCAACAAGTCCCATAGACTTCCATTGAAAGAGGTCAAAAGAATATCTCCGGATAGAAGTGTCATAGAAACACAAGGGTGGTCTCGTTTGACTCGGGGCAGCACACAGCCAATCATGAATCCCCTCAACACTACCTAGCCCCTCCCTAGCAACCATTGTCGAGCACCTTAGCAACTAAAATCTATAGAGGGATATCTTCCATTCTGAATGTCACAGAGGCATGGGAGTTGGTTTATATCATTCATACTGACAAGCAACCTTTGGACTTTGATGACTGGCAGCTGCCAAGCCATTCCCTAGCAACCAAACAGAGTACCCTAGCAACCATTTTGCAAGACCTATATCTCTGCATCAGAACATCGTATAGAGATGTGGTTTGGCTCTTTTGACTCATGCTAGCAAACAGGGCTTCCAACATGCTACACATGCTAGCTGTGAATAGCTACATGCTAATAGCGATTAGGTAGTGCTAAATCATGCCAAGAAAGTGTTAAGAACTCCAATACTAACCATCTGTGACAACTACCAACCACCTAGTAACACCATAGCAACCACCCAGAATACCTTAGCAACCACCTAGCAACGTCCTAGCAACCACCCAGAATACCCTAGCAACCGCCTAGCAACACCATAGCAACCACCCAGAATACCCTAGCAACCGCCTAGCAACCACCCAGAACACCCTAGCAACCGCCTAGCAACCACCCAGAATACCCTAGCAACCGCCTAGCAACGCCATAGCAACCACACAGAATACCCTAGCAACCACCTAGCAACACCATAGCAACCACCCAGAACACCCTAGCAACCGCCTAGCAACGCCCTAGCAACCACCAAGAATACCCTAGCAACTGCCTAGCAACGCCCTAGCAACCACCCAGAATACCCTAGAAACCGCCTAGCAACACCATAGCAACCACCCAGAATACCCTAGCAACCACCCAGAACACCCTAGCAACCGCCTAGCAACGCCATAGCAACCACCCAGAATACCCTAGCAACCGCCTAGCAACGCCCTAGCATCCACCTAGAATACCATAGCAACCTCCTAGCAACACCATAGCAACCATCCAGAACACCCTAGCAACCACCTAGCAACCACTCAGATCACCCTAGCAATGCCCTGGCAACCACCCAAAATACCCTAGCAACCAACCAGAACACCCTAGCAACCACCCAGAATACCCTAGCAACCACCCAAAACACCCTAGCAACCACTATGAACACCTTAGCAACGCCCTAGCAACCACCTGAACAACATGAATAAGCCATATCTCAGCACCAGAACATAGTACAGACATGTTTGTTGGCTCGTATGCAATCATGTACCACACCCTAGCAACCGAGTGGCGAGTATTGCCACTGCAAGCACCACTTCACATTTTCTTCCGGAAATGTACATTCTAGTTATTATTATTATTCTGTCAAAAATTTACAACTCAATCTCCTCCTAGAGCTTTAACTCCACATACTCCAAACTTGCGGACTTACGGTTTTCCTAAAAATGACGATCAAAGTCGGAAAAAACTCCCATTGACTTAACATTGCGGAATGTTCAGATTTTCAAACTCTCCAACTGCCAAAAATTCAAATCTAAACTCCTTGAAGCCCTAGACTGAATCAAACTGCCATTCTATATACTATATGAGCCATTGAGACTCATTTAAACTAATAAACTCATCTATCTATGACACTTATCTATCTATCTATCTATCTATCTATCTATCTATCTATCTATCTATCTATCTCTATCTATCTATTATTTCTAATCTTTCTTTCTTTCTCTTTTTCTTTCTCTCTTTCTTTCTTACTAATCTTTCTATCATCTAACTATTTCTGTCTATCTATCATCTATCTATCCATCTATCTATCTATCTATCTATCTATCTATCTATCTATCATCTGACTATTATATCTATCTATCTATCTATCGATCCATCTATCTATCATCTGACTATTTTATCTATCTATCTATCTTCCTTTTTCTTTCTTTCTTTCTAACTAATCTATCTTTCGTTCTTTCTTTCTAACTAATATTTCTTTCTTTCTAACTAATCTATCTTTCTTTCTTTCTTTTCTAACTAATCTATTTCTTTCTAACTAATCTTTCTTTCTTTCTAACTAATCTTTCTTTCTTTCTAACTAATCTTTCTTTCTAACTAATCTTTCTATCTTTCTTTCTAATCTTCCTTTCTAACTTTCTTTCTTTCTAACTAATCTTTCTTTCTTTCTAACTAATCTTTCTATCATCTAACTATTTCTATCTATCTATCATCTGACTATTTTATCTATCTATCTATCTATCTATCTATCTATCTATCATCTGACTATTTTATCTATCTATCTATCTTTCTTTTTCTTTCTTTCTAACTAATCTATCTTTCGTTCTTTCTTTCTAACTAATCTTTCTTTCTTTCTAACTAATCTTCTTTCTTTCTTTCTAACTAATCTATCTTTCTTTCTATCTTTCTTTCTTTCGAACTAATCTTTTTTTTTCTTCTAACTAATCTATCTTTCTTTCTTTCTTTTCTAACTAATCTAGTTCTTTCTAAATAATCTTTCTTTCTTTCTAACTAATCTTTCTTTCTTTCTAACTAATCTTTCTTTCTTTCTTTCTCTTTCTTTCTAATCTTCCTTTCTAACTTTCTTTCTTTCTAACTAATCTTTCTTTCTAACTTTATTTCTTTCTAACTAATCTTTCTATCTTTCTTTCTTTCTCTCTTTCTAATCTTTCTTTCTAACTAATATTTCTTTCTTTTCTAACTAATCTATTTCTTTCTAACTAATATATCTTTCTTTCTTTCTAACTAATCTTTTTATCTTTCTTTCTTTCTTTTTTCTCTCTTCCTTTCTTTTTTCTCTCTTTCTTTCAATCTTTCTTTCTTTCTTTCTTTCTTTCTAACTAATCTTCCTTTCTAACAGTCTTTCTTTCTAACTAATCTATTTCTTTCTAACTAATCTTTAGCTGTTAATTTAAAAAACCGTTACACACCGTATTTTTACAGTATGATGCTGGCAACCACAGCTGCCAGTAGTTTACAGTTTTTTTTACAGGATTATTTTTTTACAGTGCAGGCTTCTCACGGGTCCTTGAAATCCTTGAAAGTTTGTGAATCTGAAAAAAAATTCAAGGGCCTGGAAAGTTTTTGAAAATAAACATACATAGATACCGGTCCTTGAAAGTGCTTGAATTTATTTTGTGCAAGAACTTTTCTGGAAAAAATTCCATATTATTCCCTCCGGTCTGCTAATGTGTTATTTCGCCAACACTTCGTGGCCTATGCAATGCATACTAGCTTGCTTGATTTACATTAGTTACACGCATTTACGCTTTACGTTATGTGTTTCCCGCGTGAGGTACTTTGTGTTGTACGTTGCAGTGACGATCACGCGTGCACGGAACTACTACAATCGTACCTCAACTTTTGTTGGTGGACACAACAAATGTGTTCCCACATTAAGTCCTTGAATTTAAGTGTATTGGACGAGGAAAGTCTTTGAAAGGTTTTTGAATTTGAAGTTAACCAAGGTGTGGGAACCCTGTGAGTGATGCTGGTGGAGGAAAACGTTTTCGTACTTGCTCCCCCAAAACACACCAAAGTGGCCATGGGAGGCGTTTAACTTTACTTTCATGTTCATCAAACCACTCTGTCACTAGTCTTGCTGTGTGTACACATTTTCATGCTGATACACGGCACCCCCTTCAGATACAGAACGGTTTAGTAATCCTTGGCAGTGACGCGTCCATCAAGCGGGAATGCCTTGATATTGCAGCCCAAACCCAGAGCTTCTCTCTGGACACGCAACAGCCTCTTTGGCTCTTCTCCACACCGTAACTCTCATGGATGTGGGAAAGGCCGTGAAGTTGAACTCATCTGAGAACAATACATGTTTCACACTGTCCACAGCCCAATATTTCCTCTTCTGGCACCATTGAAACCAACATTTGGCATTGGCACAAGTGATCAAAGGTTTGGCTTTAGCAGCCTGACCATGAATATTGATTCTGGGGAGTTCTGGTGGAAACAGGAGAGTCGAGGTGCGCATTTATTTCTGCAGTGAGTAGGACAGCTCTGGTTTTATGTTTTTTGGAGACAATCCAGGTTACATCCCAAGACAGCTTCCTCTTGTGTCGACAGTTACTCCTGTTGGATGTGGTTCATCCTACATGGTGGTATGCGGACATTACCCATAGCTCTCGATACACCATAAAGGCTTGCTGTCCTGGTCACAGATAAGCCGGCAAGATGTGCACCAACAATTTGTTCTCTTTTGAACTCTGATATGTCTCCTATTATGTTGTGTGGATTGTATTACATATTTTTCAATATTTTATGTACAGCTGTGTTATTGCTCTGCTAATTCAACCGTCACACTCTGCTCTTACTGATGGAATGTGAAATTGGCCACTAGGCCAATGTTTCAGTAGTTTCATGTATAGGCATCAAAACTATATTGGCCTGAGCATTTGTTTCTAAACCTGGTGCGTTTTCTTCCTTGTTTCGGTTCATTTAGGCATAGAAAAAAAGTATAGAAAACACTCGATCGCTCTAAAACCGCCTGAACGAGGTCTCGGCCCGATTGCAAACGAACTCTGGGGCGGTTCGCTTGAGGTGTGACAGCAATAAGACCCAACAAACCAAATTATATTATAATACATAACGGGAAATGTGCTATATAAATAGCAGTGGTGTCTGATTCTGTGAGCAATGAGCAGATTAAATATCACAGTTGAAAACCAAAAGAGCTCCTCTTCATCTCAAAATGTTGTGTAATTGCACTTCTCCGTGCGAGAATGCTGTCCCGATGAAGCTTTGATTCCTGCTCATGCTGCATTATAACATTCGTATAGTGTTTGCATGTGTCTTGACACTGTTAGCCTCTAGATAGCGCTGGGAGATCCAGAGAGAGCGCGTTTGAATTTGCTGCAGTATTAATACTAATGTAGTAGCCTGTATAATTTAACTGCGGGAATGACGGCTACATTCGTATGATGTTTGTGTGTGTCTCGACAGTTGCAAATAAAGCCGCAATAAGCTCATAGAGCGAACTTTTCAATCATCTTGATGGTTCATGCAAAGGGAACTCTGACCAATAAGAGGACAGTTGTACTTGCATGTGACTTGCGTGAACACAATTTGGTACGCTTTGAAAGGTTGCCATGTGAAAGCAAACCGAAATGCAACTTTGTAGCAAATGAACAACTTTGTTCCCTGTTTTGGAACAAAACAAACGATCTATAGGTGTGAAAATGCTTTCAGTGTCTCAGTGTTCAATCCCTACATGTTATTTTTTGGACAAACAGGTAGTTCCTTACAGGTAGATCATGCAGCTCTTAGTACAGACTGAGACAGTTTAATGCTGCGTCCCAATTCACATACTATACGTTCTAAATAGTATTAGAATTAGTGTCCCAAATCGTAGTATGTTGAAATGAGTATTGCAAAGATACCTGGATGGTCTACTTTTTTCCCGGTCAGAATCCGAAGTGCAGATCTGTGCTTACTCTAACGGCTAATATTGCCCACAACCCATTGCGCTGTGGACGAGAATATGATTATAACTACAAACACGAGCAAAAAGTGTTAAAAAAAGACAGACGAGACCGACGGTTAAGATAAAGGTGTTTGAGTGATTAATAATCAGTAGCCTATCTAACCTGAAGAAAATATATTTATTAAATGTTATCCACATTATATCTATCTAAAACAGGGTTGTGAACTTTTGTAACGATGCGTTTGGTCATTAATTTTAAATGCATCATTATGCAAACATGAGGACAATGAAAGACTCATGACTGGCAGATCAATGTGTGACTACATTTCTCTCCAAAACGGTAGGAAATTAATTTTAATTTAATGTGGAGGATTTTAACGGTGACGGCAGTTTAAACAGTGACAGGTTGCACTTAACTAAGCGACAGAGCGTCGGTTAAGGACACAATTATGATGAAGTAGTATGTCCCAAAGCTTGCATACTCTTCTGCTTAACACTGAAAGGTTTGTACTTTTTCTTCTCAAAAACAGTACTAAGTCATTTTAACACTGAACATGTGACACACATCACCTGCATTGAAAGAAACTTAAATGCAAATAAAAACTGACACTAGACAGTTTTAACTGCCATTAACTTGTGCTGTAACTGCCAGTAAATGGTACTATGAGATACAGCACCATTTACTGGCAGTTACGTAACTTGTTACTGGCAGTTAAAACTGTCTAATATCAGTAAATGTTATATGAACTTATTCAGCCATAAGTAGAATGAGATCTCTTGCACACTTGGGAGCAAGACCAGCAGTTATACATCCCTCATGCCTGAGACCCAAGGTCAACAAACAACATTCAAACGGGTGCTGCTTTAGCCCAAAAATATCCTGCAATGTCTCTTTCCCATCGAGAGTGGTATGGCCTCTGGTGACAGCTCTCAGGGTGTTGTTAACCTTGTGCAGGAGAGGTGACTCGAGCCCCCGCGGGCCAGTTTGGAGTTGCTTTAAAGGGTATTAAAATAGCATTCAAAGGACAGAACAGCTGGTTTATCTAGGGCTTCTGAGATAAATACTGTACATCTGTAACTAATGACATCACTGTGCTTGTTTATGCAACATTAAACTTTCATAAGCTAATTGTTCTACTGTTATAAGTTAATGACAAACAGCCTATTGACGCATATGTTAATGCCAAGGTATTTTGAACATGTCCAGGTTGCATGGTTTCCAAGTTTTGTGCCATGCAGAGACCATGCTGTTTTAAGCAAGCATCACTAGTTAGGGATGGGCAATATAGCTAAACATTTATAACTCAACATTTTCCCAAATTTTGACAATATTCAATATATATATATCACACTTTTTGCATTTCAGGGCAATTGTCCTACAAAATGTTGTGGTTGTTGAACAAAGAAACACATGAAGAACAAAGAAACCCATTGGCAGGTCTATTAGTTTGCATTTACACTCCAAGACTTCATGCACAGATCTATTTTGACTATTTTGTCTTGTACATTACCATGATTATCACTGACAGTCATCCCATTTTCAGATTCAATTCCATTTTTAGATGGAGTTGTCAATCCAAAAACATTGCAGTGAGTAGCTAGTACCATGAGCTATAAAATTGTGATTGAGTTATAAACAGAAAGCGAGCAAACTCTTGGAAAAATTTTGTTTTAATTAATGTTGTTCATGAAATTATTCATAACAATGTAGAACAATTGAACAAAAACTCCAGCTTTTTAAATGTGGCATTGAGTGCATTCTGTCTAACTTCATATTTCTGATTGGCCATTGTATTCATGCACTCAACAGACATATCTGTAATTGCTACAACCAAAGTCCCTTTAAGGCAAGTCATCTACCTTGGCAGCCATCTTTGAAACGCCGCTCGGCCGCTGTTTCAGTCATGCAACTACAGCTCCTATCTCTTTGAATGGGAAAACATCAAATTCTCCAAAGCTGTTCATCAAGCTTAAGATTGGCTTATGATTGGCTCTTTTATTTAGAAGGCGGGACTTATTCCACCATATTGCTCGTTGGACTTTTTCCCATTCATAGTAATATGAGTGCACCGTCTTTGTATATCTAAACCTTTGATGCTGAAATATGCACAGGAGCAGCCGCCTCTCAGCTGTCCTAGTCGTAAGACGTAAAAGGAGTTAATGAAGGAGATAACATGATAATATTGCTAATCTTTGATGTATTCCCCAGCCCTACTACTAGTAACACTGAAAGGTTAAAGATTGTTTGGCACAAATCTGAAAAAATCTGACAAATCCTACATAATGTCAGAGACTTCGGTTTGGACCAGTAAGCAAACATGTTTTGCCATCACTCACATTTTCTTCAACAATTGTTTTATTCAATTTAAACTTTTCAAATAGTTTTGGTGACATGATTGTGCTGACATGGTAATTAGGGTTCCCTTAAACATGCAGTATTACTAAAAGATCAAATTCATTCAAGAGATTTGTTTAAAAATGCTGATTCATCCAGTAATGAAACAAGTGAAGTCTGTATGAGTCATTGAATGATTCATTCAAACCGATTTAAAAAAAATAATTGTGGCGAGCAGGACGAGGCCGATGGCCATGAGAGAACGGCGCGAGGCCGGTAGCGTGATTGATAATAAGCGACACCTGGGCATGAAAGGAGGAGTGACGACGGTGAAGGACGAAAGAGGCCAGGCCTGGATTTATGTTGTGTTTTGTTATGTGACAGCAGTCGTCCATGAGGGGCTGCTGTCTTTACTTTCATTTTGTATTTGTTTATTTTACGTTTATTAAAGTCTTTGAATATTTGCCGGTTCCTGCCTCCTTCTTACCATAACATCTAATCTTTCTACAGTAATTAATTCAGATTTATTAAATATTTTTTAATAGACTGCAGCAATTAACATTTCATGAGAAACTAATAAATCACGTTATTTTGTTTAGTTGTCTATTCAGAATCATGACAGAATTGTGATCCCTATTTTAAACCAAAAAATTGTGATTCTCAATTTATCCAGAATCGTTCGGCTCTAATTTGTGTTTATTGGTTATTTAGCACCAGTTTTAAATGCAATTAATTCAATCAGATTTCAGAGTTTGTTCAATTTATAATTGTCCCAAAGTAACCATTGTTCGTTGGTATTGTAATATCTTCACCATAGGTGGTCTACCACACTTAGAGTGTTCTACTGTTCTGTTCCGGTCATATATGTGTTCCTCACATGGAAAAAGACCACTTTAGGAGAGTCATTAAAATATTCCATTGGTATTTGACTCCTGTTGACCTCAGGGGTTTGTCAGGCAAGTCAACCTCTGTTGTTAAGGTTTACACTATCTTCTGTCCGTTTATGTGTTGCGGCACTTTAGAGAACATGATACTCAGCAACCTCCTACTGCTAGTCAAATGAAACACTACTCTAGAAACGTGTAACTTGAAATTTTAGACCCCAAGGACTGAATTTTGGGCATATTTGGGTAAATGCCAGTTTTGCCAATCGGGATATGCAAAGCAGTTTAGCGGCGGATATCCATTGGATGTACAATCCATTCAATCATGATATTCTGAGTTAAAAAGGTCAGTTGCTTCATCATCTTTCTCAGTGTGATTGTGTACTAGCACTTATCTTCCTGCATTTCAGTTTACATCTCAAATATTCAACATTGTATTTCTGATCTTGAATTGGTTTTTAAAACTTGTGACTAATTTGAACATTTAATTTCTTTGTAATCAAGGCATTGAAACTGTATTTTTCTACAGTAGGCCAAATTTTGTAATTGGTATTTGTTTGCTATATCTTATAGTGACCTTGAGTGCCCAAGTACATGAATGATGACAGTTGCTTTAAGGATAATGCTATTCAGTCCCTCTGATAGTTATAGTATAGGCCTAGTTATTTTTTTGGAAAATAAGGTGAGATAAGTTACAAGTGATCAATAGGGAGGGGAATAAAAATGATAGTGTGGTTAGAAAACTTAAGTGGCCCTGTCTTAACCTCGACCATGACAGGATCTTGAGAATTGATGTCTTGTGATTAATTTAAAGGGCATATTTTGAGAGGCAGAATAGTCAAAAGAGCATTTCCCCAAATTAGGCTGTAAATGTTAATGATGTGGCTAAAATAAACTTAAAAAAAAAACTTGTTTGATGTTTACCATTAAACCAACCCCACCACAATACTGTTTTAGATTATAGTTAAATGATGGCATATCTGCACATCTGCTTTTTAAACAGACTTACTTATGGTTTTAATATATCAAAATAAAAATAGATATTTACTTTACTATCCAGTTCACAAATGGCTTCCAGTCAGTAATGTCATAGCTTTAGCAGCAAAACCATTGGAAAGTTTTTGACGTCAGTTGGTCATCTCGTTTTTGTTTCCACGATGACTGCTTTCATTGACGAAATCATATATAATATCCATAATGATGCATTGGATATGTTCAATATTTATTGCTAATTTCCACCCCAAACAAATTCTCACAATGCAACTCTAGCTTTAGACCAGATGCCCTATATTTTATTTAATGCAGAGCTTGACATGAACCTAATCAGCTGTAAGAACTGAAATGTTTGTTTTAATGTAACCTCATTTATTCATGTTCTACAATTCTTAAAGGTGTTACGTGTAGTCAATACCATTTAGCAGTCATTATGCAGATATATTTGACTTCAGAATGCCGCGTTTGATCCATCATAATCCGTTATGCCAGAAAACCATTCAAAAAATAAAGGCACCATGAGACAGATTTTAAGTTTTATATAATGGGGTAAAATAAGGTCTCTGGTAAGTGTTAAGTAGGCCGCCTCCCACCCTGGTTTGAATCCCGCTCGGAGTGGGTTTAGTAGGACCGGTTACATTTGGTGCCGTGACCCGGATGGGAGTGAGGTTTAAAGGGGTGAGTGTAACGTAGGCCAGTAAGAGCTGTGCGTGTAAACCTCACTCCACTGATCTCAAGAGGCACTCTAGAGGCTGCAGTCTTTAGCCTCCTCGTTAGAGCGTCCGTCTCCCATGCCGGAGACCCTGGTTCAAATGCTGCTGAGAGCAGGTCAAATAGGACCGGTTACATTTGGTGCTGTGATATGGATGGGAGTGAGGTTTAGGGTGGGTGAGTGTAACATAGGCCAGTAAGAGCTGTGCGTGTAAATGTCCTTGTTAGCACCCGCCTCCCATGCTGGAGACCCTGGTTTAAATCCCGCTCGGAGCGGGTCGAATAGGAGCGATTACAGAAACATAAGTTGATGATACTTGAATGTTTTGTTCTACAACATATACTACACACACTCAGACCCCCTTATCTAGTTACTTATTAGAAACATACATTTTTAAAATAAGCATAACAGCTTCAAAATTAGCATTTTTGATATGGGTGTGTGTAATTTACATTGTAGAACAAAACGTCCAAGTATGGTCAAATTTACCACAGGCTTTATTTTACTCTTAAATTGAAAAATCCCTTTAAAAAAACCAAAAGGGAAATCTTGAGTGGCGATTTAGTCTTGGGTTTTAACATCACAACTCCAGCACTCTATTCATACTGTCACATAATAGCTCAGCCAATGGAACACAAAACAGTAGTTGCATGGATTTTTTTTATTTTATACTATTATATTATAAATCATGGCTGTTGTATTTCACACATGCGTTTAATGAAAATGTTCAGCTCACTTAGACAGTGGTTATGACTCATTTTGTCATTAGATCTGTGAGTTTGGCTTTGGACAAGATTCCCCTGCTGCTCAGACAACCACATGCAGTCCTCCCAGTTGGCCATCTGCTTAGCATTTCTTCAGTGTCTTTGAAACTTGACGGGAATTGGAATACTGCTAATGTAACACTTTGCAGTCCAAGGACTAGTCACTCCACCGCATGCATGGCAGCAATTCCCATGCCATAGTCCAAGTCTTACCAGCAGTGTGACCGCATCCTCTCTCAAAGAACATAATGCTTCCGCTGGCAAAAGAGCTCTGTTCTGGGGTAACTTTGGGATATGCGCCATTTTTCTGTACACTTAAAGGGATCATGATGTGAAATCAAATTTGCCTTGATCTTTTGACATAATAGGTCTTTGTACCATTAAATCATCCTGCAAATGTCATCCTCCTCATTATAAACAAAGCAATTATTTAATCACGCTCCAACAACAGCTCATTTTGACACGCTGACAAAAACATTCGCATATGCCCGCTTTCAAAGCAGGACATTGGCGAATAGTTATACATCATCGCACCATAGGCTCCGCTCACTGGCGGAGTTAGTCGCTTAACAGCTGATATTTGCCTACACTGGATGTGAGCGTTGCATCAAAAGCAAACAAGCTATTATAATCACTGATGCTGTCTACACTGATACAGATTAGGGCTGGGACAATAAATTTATTCACAGTGATTCGTGGATCGATTTCAATTTTTTTTCGAATGCATCGCCATTCTCTCTCAAATCGATTCTGAGCCTAGTTTTTAACAGCAGATGGCGTTCCAGGCTAGATTTTAACCGCTCGCTTAAATGCTCACGAAGTAGAGCACTCGTGCTTTCTGCTGAGTCTGAGAATATACATGCACAGAATGCTTTTTTGACGCGAGATTAATGTAAACAGCCCACTTACAAACACCCTTAATACGCTTCAACCTTTTCGAACTTTATGATTGATTATTTCATAGAAGGTTCAAGTGGTGTCTAAGGCATTGGAAGCCAGCAGAGTACGGTTGTTTCTAAAGCATGCAGTGCCATCTGCTGTTAAAAACTAAGCTCAGAATCGATTCGAGAAAGAATCGCGATGCATTCGGAACTCAGAATCGATCCAGAATAATATCTCGATTCACGATGCATTTATGATCACGATTTATTGTCCCCAAATACAGATGTGTATGCTGTCTAGTATCTGTAAAACCGCATTTTTCCATCTTAAAAATATATCTAAATTACGTCATATGCTCTCAATGACAAATCCGGAACAGTTAGTTCATGCGTTCATGACATCAAGGCTAGATTATTGTAATGCTATTATGGGTGGTTGCCCTGCATGCTTAATAAACAAACTACAGCTGGTCCAAAACGCAGCAGTTCGAGTTCTTACTAGAACCAGGAAGTATGACCAAATTAGCCCGGTTTTGTCAACACTGCATTGGCTCCCTATTAAACATCGTATAAATTTTAAAATATTGCTGATTACTTACAAAGTACTAAATGGTTTAGCTCCGCAGTACTTGAGCGAGCTCTTAACGCATTATAGTCCTTCACGTCTATTGCGATCTCAAAATTCTGGCCAGTTGATAATACCTAGAATATCTAAATCGACTGCTGGCGGTATATCCTTTTCCTATTTAGCACCAAAACTCTGGAACAATCTTCCTAACATTGTCCGGGAAGCACACACACTCTGTCAGTTCAAATCTAGACTAAAAACACATCTCTTTGGCCTACCATACACATAACACATTATAGACTTCTCTAATTCAATGTTAGGCTGCATAGATTAGGTCAGTCAGAACCAGGGAACACTTCCCATAAATACTGATGTACTTGTTACATCATAAGAAGGATGGCGTCTACGCTAATATTAGTCTCTGTTTATCCCGTGGTTTACCACAGTCTGCCGGATCCAGGCCGTATCCGGATCTGATGAAGGACCTGCGCCTGGACACGACGACCACAACGCAGTCCTGAAGTGTCAACTAGTCTCTCCCCTGTGAAGGCCTCCTTCCCTTTACCTCTGTACAGAAAAAACGTTGTTCCGGTTCACATGGCTACACGGAAGCGATAAAAAATTCTATATTATACATTTTTTAAGGCTTGTACCTTGGAACCTATTTCATGGTTTGCGTTGTAATGACTGGGACAAATCAGACACAATTATTTGTACCAAACAATCTTTAAAACTCACTCTGGGATCTGTGGTCCCATCCCCCAGTGAGGGCAAGAAGGTCTTAGTAACCATGAGTACAATCAGATAAGTTGGTTTTATTGCTGTTAAGAATGTGGTCAGGGCCCCTGCCATTAGAACCTACAGACACTAAAACAAACTTAGCTGCATTAATCATAGACGAACGGATCTATAAATGAACCTGCTCTCCAGAAAAATTGTGTGAATGATTTATTGTTGTGTGTAGTGTTTTTCTATTAATTTTTATTTTTGATACTGTGGATTATTTTGTTAAGAACCAACGGTCAATGTAACCTCACCTATACAATACTTGGTCTCTAAAACTTGGTACTTTGAAGATCGAAATGACTGTGTACATGACATGTCGATAACAACAACATATTAGTATTACCAGAATCTTTCATAGTTTCTTCATCGGCTACCACCCCTCCAGCGTGCACATGCAAATGAGCACCCTTGAAACAAAGCTATAAACCAAATTCTCCCGCCTGGAACTTCCACTTCTCTTATTGGCCGAGCCAACCCTGAGAGGTGGGACCTTTCTCAGGCTTTATATTGCATCTACACCCAACATTTGCTCTCTTGACTTCTCGGTACGTTTGCGGTGTTGTGCAGGTCCTGCGTGGCCTCAGCAGGCCTCAGGGCCCCGGGCCTTGACTCACAACCAGCCATGTGCTCATTCATGAGAGAGAGGACTCTCTCAACCACAACAGAATCCAGGACAACCTCAGCAGTTTGGCACAAAGTCTTCATTCAACACTGAAGAAGTCGATCGCAACTCCTACCATTGGCTTTCTTAGTCCTCTCTTCCTCTGGCTTTCACTGCTGCTCCTTCGGGTTGATGTCTCCATGTGACCATAGCCTGCTAGGCCTTCACTCTCCCAACAGAGTCGAACTAACCACGACAGTTCATCATACCTTCTTCATCCAACGGAGAAGAAAACAATTGCAACTTCAACATTTGACACTCACAGAACCAACTAACGTAAATTTTCAATAACGTCAAGAATTGTGTTCACTGCAAGGCCATGCAAGTATGCTTTTAAGAAGGTGCTTTGAAAATAATAATATTGATGGTTCTTTTCATAGTTAAATGGATCTTTTCCATAGTTACATTTCCTACCTCCGGTTTCATTCTGTCACTTTAACCATCTCCCTATGAATGCATGAATGAATGTGTAATTGTTTGTATGTTAGTTATGTTTTCGTGTTTTTGTTAATAAAACTTGTGCACAATATGTATTTGGTTCTGATTCTCTGCTTGCATACGAAGTTTACCTCACGATCTAGATTGTGACTAAATGCTCTTAATAGTACTGTACAGTAAGAAAGACATTTCCCTTCCCCGGAAATGAATATTTCTTAGAATTAATAAACAATTAATGCTGAGTGTCCACGGGACAAACAGGTGGTTTGAAGTAAAAATTAATTTTACTACATTAAGTTAATTATATTAACTGATCCAAATATTCATAATAAATTATAACCAGTTATTATTGATTATTAATATTTCATAGAGCTGTTTTGCTACAGTGTTCTCGATGTTGATTGGAGTGTTTTATTTTGTAATCGAGACAATGGAGAGTTCACAAAAACTTTTGTTGGAAGATTAAGCATCACAAATCGCAAGTAAATTATTTTATATTGCTTTGTCTGTAAATGACTGTTTTATATGGATAATATTTTCAGAACACTTACTCGCATGCAATAGCGAGTGTGTGTTGATACTGTTTCCTGTTCAGTGACGTTAGCCAATCATAACCGTGTGTGTCTTTACTGAAAAGCCTTCAAGGTGCCTCGCCTTACACCATGTCCTAACCATATGCGCCCCGACACGCAATAGAAATCTTTTCCACGTTAATCAGAGTATTTGTCCAAACCAGCCGCGACGCGACGATTCTATTTTAGAAACATTTCTATTTTTCTGTGACGTTGCAGCTGGAACAACAACACAAAGTATGACAATGATAATCTCAGGTAATGTTTATGTGCTTTTTTAATGTTAAAAGTGTGTAATGTGACTTTGAATATTATTTAGTGCTCCCAGCTTTGTTGCTGTACTAAATGGATAATTGTAATTAAACAAATGGAAACAAGAGCGTTCAAACTGTGAACAAACAAGTGCATTCCATGACAAAGATTGTTTTAGTAACTCAGTATGTATTTTTAATGTTTAAATGGTGTGATATTTGTGAATTTGATTATGTGCAATACTTATTTCCTTGCTCTGGTGCTGTGCACTTGCCACAAGAGACTCCGCCCACATTCTGTTCTGATTGGCTGTGGTTTGTGATTGATTTTGACGCATCTCGTAGTCGTGTCACATCTGGTATGGACAGACAAATTGCTTGTCGCTGGAAACTTTTTCGTATCACCTCTATTTAGGACTATATCGAAAATAATAGTTTTTCCGCATATATTGTATATTTGTCTGTTGTTGTTTTTTATGCAGAAAACTTTGGTATCATAATGGAACCTCAAGGAACATAATATAATTTTTAAAAATCCAAGTCATGCCCCTTTTAAATGGTATGATTAAAAATTAAAAAATGTCCACTTATTTCAACTCAAGTTCAGTTGCTGCCTTAATTTAAGTCATTTCAACTTAAATTACATTTAACAGACTTACACATTTTTTTTTATCTCATAACTTATAAAAAAAAGTTGAAATTGCTTAAATGATTTTGATTAATTAATGTAAAAACATATGTTGCCATGACTTATTGATCATATAATTTTTTTACAGTGTAATGCTGGTACAAATGTAGTCTCCTTTAAATGACGTCCCTTTCCTGCATTGTCTCGTAGAGATGTTGATTCATGCATATTCTTTTTGTCGAGTCACATTGTCCTGATTGCCATCCCTGACCATGCCGACGGCTGCCAACGACACGTGAAATCAGACTGACAGATTTGTGTTAGCTGTTCCCAGAGGAGAGGGGACACTGACAGTAATGTTCAGGAAAAGGTTTGTAGACTGAGCTGCTGTCAACACTGATGCGATCATCATGTTTTCTTTGCATGCCGACTTTGAACTTGGTGAAATTAATTAATAAATGAAGGCATGAACTTGACCCAAGGTGAATCTTAAAAAGTCATGTCATCCCCAAAATCAAAAGAAATAAATTATATTTTGCTTAAAGTAAATGAAGCATATTTTTACAGGCCAATTTTTCCATTGTGACTTTATTTACATGATCTATCTATCTATCTATCTATCTATCTATCTGTCTGTCTGTCTATCTGTCTAATCTTGCTGATCTAGTTGAGTCTTGACTTAAAAAATAATAATTTAATATAATATTTGTAACAGTATTCTTTGTAATATTTGCAAAAGGAGCTGAATGTATGAATTCCATTTGCAAGACATCATTCCATCCCAAACAAAGAGCTTTTATGCTTTTATTCATGTGATGTTTTGTTTACAGCTCAATAGTCTCCGCCTCAAACATTCTTCCTGTGTAAACCAGTTAATTCTGCCTTTCCTTCTAGAACCATGACAGATGTTTCATGAGAATTTCATTGTGCATTGGCTCTGCTTTAGTTTACATATACTGTAGCAAGAGGGTCACCATTTATTATATACTCTTAAACATATTAAACCGCATTTCACCAAAAACCTGCAACATTAATATTACAATGTAATAGTTTTAATATTGAAGTACATTAGCTATTTTTTCCTTATTTTGGGATTTTGAAAAAAACAAACGCTGGATGGAAACGCCAAGATGTGCATAAATTCTAAAAATGCACATAAAAAACTTATTCGCTCAATTGAGGCCGATACATTATTTTTTAACTGATAAATAGACATGCACATTAAACAACAATGGAAACATGTACCAAATAAATCCCTCGATGCGCAATATAAAACAAACGTGAATTTGCCTGGTCTAACCAGTGGACCAATGGCATCGCAGCATCTCCAATGTAGATTTGGTGTTTCTGAAACGCCAGAGTCAAAGTCTGTTAAATGATTGGGTTTAATTCCCTCCAGAAGCGTCTCACACGAGTGTGTTCCCGAACACCAGCATCCCAACGTCAGAGAACATGACCGTGTTTATTGTGTGACTTTCTGAGACACACTCGTTTATATGATGTAAATGCAGGACTCATTTCCCTATGATGGAGGGAAAAAGAGCCCGATTACAGAAACTTACAGTTTTATTACTGATATTTTGCTCCAGTTTCCCAGGAAGTGATGATTTTGTTCTCTTGAACACTTGATGGAAACTGCTTTATTCACAAATGTTTTCTGCGATAATTCAATATTTCGCATAAGTTAAATGTGCAACTTTAAATGGAAACAGCTAATGCAAGGTTGATTGTAACATCCACAACCATGATTTTTCTTAGAAATTACTGGCATTAAATGCCTTAATAATCCTGCTGAATTTCTTTGACATCCACAACTGTACTTTTTGTCCTAAATGGATTAGCTAAAACTTTCGGTTTCACTTTATTTTCATGGTCCCTCTAACACATTCTGTAGATAAGTAATGTTGCACCTACATGCACATACTAACTCTCATTAGTGTATTAGTAGAGTATTAGACTGATAGGGTTGGGTTAGAATAAGTTGACATGTAGTTGAAAAGTTACTTATAATCAGTATATCTGTTGAAGAGCATCACAATAAAGAGTTAGCAGATATTAAGCAGACAGTCTACTAATACTCTAATGAGAGTTAGTTAGCATGTAGTTGCAAAGTTACTTATAGTCAACAGAATGTGTTAAAGGGACCATCAAAATAAAGTGTTACCAAACTTTCTAGGCATTGGCGAACATATTGTAACTATTGTTGTAATACTTTATATATATATATATATATCCTTTTTCTTTCGGTATGTTGCAACATACTTATTGTATTTTTATATTTTGTTTTATTTGAATCTTTTTTGTTGTTCGAAATAAAAATAAATAACATCTAATGTGAGTGTAAGCTCTCCTGAGAAGGTCTGGGGCAGATTGAACAGCGCTTGGCCTGTGTCCGCCGGTCATGGGCTCGGTCTGTTTGGACAAGCCTCCTCAGAGACAGATTCAGCTCACAAGACCGGAAGCAGCTTTTGCATGATCCCAGCGCTCAGGGTTATGAGGAGGGGATTTCCTCATAAGGGCTTGTGTCATTCTCAAAAATACCCCATTATTCTGTAGCCATGAAATATTTAGCTTCCAATCTGTTCTTCATCTTTTTTTCTCTTTTTTTGTATGTAAAGTGCTTTGAAATCTACTGGCTTGATTGCTATTGCAGGAATGAAAAAATGCTAAGTTTACATTACATTTAAATATCCATTTCTCGAGTAAGGGGAAATGATAAAAATGCATGACATTCAGACAAAAACAAGTTTAACTCTTAAGAGCCAGGTGATTTATATAAAGCAAGTCATCTTTTATTTTTAAAAGATTTTTGTAAGCTTTTGCTTTTTGTAGCTTTTGTATATACAGTATATATAATAAGCTATATATATATATAAGCTTTTGTATATACAGTAGCCTAGTATATGTATTTATTTGAATGAAATAAGATGGACCCTTATCTACAGGTATTTATTTAGTCACTTACAAACAGGGTTGCCAGGTCTGCATTATACAAGCTCAATGACCACATCCCATAAACATCTAAATATGCCATTAAATGTAGGCTATGCACGATCAAAGTTATATAAAAATGAAAACTTCTACCATAGTGATCATTAACGCAAAGGCTCTCTAGCAGTGGCCCTACTTCACAAAACGTAGCAGTTTTATCAATGGTAGAATATGAAATATTTAAATTCAAGCGTTTTAGTCAAATAGGCCTATAATTTAAATGCAATTTTTCAGACATTTTACCCACAAAAAGTTCAAGACAATAGCCTACCGTGATTTTTGGACATGCATAATGATGATATCATGTTATTCTTTGACGTTCCTTGGAGTGCAATGTAATAAATATGAAATATAACAAACTACCAAGGTAAAGGCTACAACAGTAGGCTATTTTCTGTGAGTTTTCTTGTATTCCCCCTAGGAAGTGACTAAGTACGCTATCATAATAAATAGCGAATTTGAAAAGGGAAAACATTTTAAAAAGCTGAAAATTCTAGTTTGTTGCATTGTGGTTTCACTAATTGTTGATCTATGCACAAACGTCTTTGGCCCTTGCGTCGAGTCTCGCGTCATGAGCGTTGCGTGTTCAGACGGCGAATCAAGTTATAAATAGTACAACTTGAAAAAGACCCGCATTCACAGCTGTTTTAAACACCAGCGCGTCGCGTGTGAATGTCCTCGCGTTTACAGTAGGGGGTCGTACAAGACACGTGCACGTCTCGCTGTTTATCAGCGTCTCGCGCCAATAGCGTTGCGTTTTAAGACGCGTGGCAAGTTAAAAATAGTTTAGCTTTTAACAATGCTTCTTGAGATCCCCGCGTTCACAGTTCCGTCGCGTCGCGAGCTGTTTTTGAATGTAAGAACGCGTCCGGTGTGAACGCCCCGTGTTTTACGAATCGACGCCGCGACGCGCTCTTGCAATGCCAGTGTTGTCGGTTATAGCGGGAGCGTTGTAGATGTTCGCGTCGCGTGCAGTGCGTATGATGAGGCGCGGGGAGGGTTCGGCTGGCCAATGCGCCAATAGACGCCGATGGCTTGGAAAGCCGCTTCTGTGCGCATGATAGTATGAAGACGCCTTGACTCTCACACGCGTTGAGATTGCCCACAGCTGTGATTGAGAAAATATTCCTGATATCTGATCA
The DNA here is from genome assembly GCA_026230005.1 of Gila orcuttii. Taxonomy (NCBI): domain Eukaryota; kingdom Metazoa; phylum Chordata; class Actinopteri; order Cypriniformes; family Leuciscidae; genus Gila; species Gila orcuttii. Next base: position 40,568,689 of record JAPDVR010000016.1, on the reverse strand, counting down.
TAAATGGACGGATCAGGAGCAGAAGCATTCGCGATCCACTTGTCATCGAGGGAGAGCAATCACTGGGAATAATGGGGAATACAACACCCAAACCACTGATAGGTAAGAGATGGATTGGCTGGCCAGTGGTTGACATGTATTGCAACAGAAATCAGAAGCATTTTAGTCTGCTTTAATGTGGATAGAGATGTTTAATATCTTGATCTCTTGTGCAAATATCACTCATGCATACGAGATCCTGAACTATATTGGGATGACAGTGTGCGCTGCGTAGGAGTGAGAAGATGACTGGTGATGTTCAAGTTATTCATTTTCCCAAAGCAATTAATGCTTTTTTACTTATTTGACTATGCGTTCAACAAAGAAGATAATTATATCTATCATAACAGACATGATATCTGTAATAACAGGGTCATTAAAGAGAGCAGAAGAGCTAATGCTGATGATAAACTGATGAGAATCCCTCCTCCATGGGAGAAGCTCTGTTTCTCCCGGATCAATCCTAGATTTGTTCTACTCACTCTTCATCTCCCAGATTCAGTGTTCACAGAGTGTGTCTCAAGCATACCATATAGACACGCTACATTTCAAGCCTATAGATTTACCCTATAGATCAGTGTAAGTTGCGTTTTATGTGATTTCGAACTGAACTTGATCTGCCTGCAGTTAAAATATATGCTCAGGTTCAAAAGTTTGAGGACACATTGACAATATGTTAAAACAAAGATAATTCCAGACAGAAATTGAATAAAGAAATATTTAAGATTGTAGGTCACTAATCACATAAGACATTTTTTTGACGTTGGTCATGTGATCTTCTTATGTTCTTGCTCCATTGAAGCACAAGATGAAGATCATCAAACCCAATATTAAGACATTCAGAAGTTCATGTTAATTTTTCACTGAACTTGTTATGTGGATGCGATAGTAAACCAAGAGTTGTATCCGATAAGAAGAATGCAAAAGCATTTTCACTAGTCTCAGAGTTTTGTGTCTGAGCTTGAAGGAAGAACGGAGGTTTAATGAGATATTTAATTGGTATATTCTACATTATCAGTAAAACTTTGCGCACATGGCCAGCACATGTAGGCTCACCATGTGCATGTATATGGAAAGGTTGGGAATGACTCAGGATGTGATTGAGTTCTGCTGCTCATTGAACCCAACAGAATATTCTTTGTTTTCATATTCACAAATACAGCTCTATCTGGTATCCATTATTTCTCATTGTGTGCTCAGTCCCCGCCCTGGTTACAGTTCTGCCTCGAGCAGTTGCTTTAACAGCACAATGGACTGAACGCATACACAACTGACATGGATGCATCTGTTGATGGGTTTGAGGATTGATTGACTTTTAGGCAATGGTGAACTTGTGTCTGGTTTAATGTGCTTGAATGCAGTGCAGAACTCAGAAACACACATGATTGGGTGTGTGTGACACAATGTTGGGTCAGGTCACAGTACATGTTTTGGAACGGTCTGGAAACATGAATGTATTCATATTGGTGTTTTTATCACTCTTATCATCATTTTGGCAATTTATTAAACGCTATTGCCCAACTGGATCACATGGGTATTGGTAAACCTCTTAGACAATGAAAGGCAGGAAATTTAAAGATTTATTCTTTGAGATCTGCGGCCTGGATATATGAGTTGGCACATAAAATAATTAAAATGCAGAGTGACTTTTGACTTTTCAGTCCATTGATTATATCTGCATAATATTGGTTATCTTGCATCATATTTATGTGATGACTTTGGTGCAGTTGAAATCGAGTTAATGTAAAGTTGTGCAATTTGGCTATATGCATCTAGACAACAGACAAGAATAAGCAGAAGTCCGAACTATATGCAGTTCTGTCACTTATTTCTAGCAAGACATGGCTAATAATAAAAATGTTCAAAATTAAAAAAAAAATAATATTCTTATGTTAATTATCAGTGATTTTGGCATGTTTTGCAAAGCATGCTAAAAGTCAACTAATAAATGTATAGGTCAGAGCTGTAGTCTCACAACCGACATATGCTGTAACTGTGGCTTTAAATCAGATTCATAGCCTATCTAATATCTGGGGCCGGTTGCATAAACCGCTTAGACTAGTAAGTCAGTCATTGAATTTTTTCTTTAAAACTGTTCATAACTTTCTTAAGTCAGTTACATAAAAATGTACATTGGCCTAATTTGATACCGAAAAGTGAGACTAACCATCCCTTGACTAACTGCTTGTGGGTCATCCTAGATCTTAAGACACTGTCTTAACATAATGGCTAAGTTTATGCAACTGGCCCCTGGACATCTGACCCAGGTGTAATTACGTATCCGATTCCCATTGAAATTTCAAGGCCAGAGAAACAATGATTTATGATTTTTATGATTTGTTTTAATGAATTTAATGATTTATTGGGGTGAAAACTTTACATATATAGATTTAGCACTCACAGAAACATTCAGGAGCACAGAAATGTTTTTTGAGCAGCTGCCCCATGAGTTTTATTAATAACATAGATTTGCTACTGAATGCTACATTTTATTTTTCCGCAATGAGGTGATAACGGTTTGTAGTCAACATTTCACACTGGATGATCATGAACACAGTGTTTTAGGCCAAACGGAGGGGAATTTACACTGGTGTTAGTGTCGTCCACTTGTGATCCGATTGACCAAAACACATCTCAATACCAGGAGTAAACAGTAGAGTTGAAGAAACAACTTGACAAACTGCAATATGCAACCCAGGCTCATCGAAACTCAAAAATCAATCATATACTATACAATTAAGTTCAGATTCCAGCTGAAATGAACACTATTCATGATTACAGGAGCAGATCATCAATTAATAAAGACTTTTTTTCATGTGGTGTCTTGCACCATGATTCATTATTTGTAAACTAATACATTTTGACATGTGATATGTGTGTAAATATGCTCGGCAGCTCAGCTGATACAGAAGTGCACTCGCTCCTGTCGAGTCTGAAACACCAGATAACACAGATCACACACTCGACGTAACACTTTACAATAAGTTCATTAGTTAACATTAGTCAACTACAGGAACTAAGAATGAACAATACTTCTACAGCATTTATTAATCTTAGTTCATATTCATTTCAACATTTACTAATATGTTATTTGAAGGTTGTATTTGTTAACATTAGTTAATGAACTGGGAACTAACACGAAGAAACAATGAACAGCTGTATATTTATTAACTAACATTAACAAAGATTAATCAATACTGTAACAAATGTATTGCTCATAGTTAGTTCATGTTAGTTAGTACATTAACTAATGAACCTTATTGTAAAGTGTGACCGACTCGTGGAAGCAGCTGATAGGACGGGATTGCTTCAGAAAATGTGTTTTTATCTCACGTTTGCTTAGTTTTGCTAACACTCATGGTTTGGTTTAGGGTTAGTTTTCCCCTGTACAGCTGTGAGGCTTGTGAAATGCTGTTTGTATCTGAACACTGATGGCATAAAGCGAGCTATAGACTCGTGTGTGTGTGTGTGTGTGTCATAGCTCTGAATGGATAAGCATAAGCCTATATTTGGAAGCCACGCTCTGCTTCACAAGTGCCGTTTATGTCTCCTCTCTCTTAAGCCTATTCACAGATCAGCGGAGAGCTGTTAATCACAGGTGACTGTTGTGTTCATGACTTCTGCCTCAGATCTGTTGATGAAAGACACTTCTGCCCCGTCCACAGCGATTGGTTCATTTGCATAAAGTTAAACATATCTCAACTTTATCGTGTTTCTACATCACTGTCGCTCGTGTCGAGGGAAATCACCAGCTCTCCATTGACATGAAAGGGATCGCGTCGCTTTGTTGCTGGTGTGAACGCAGCTGAAAGCAGAAGTACTTATACATGAATCAGTGAATCAATGCAAAGTAGTTATGTAGTAGTGAAGTAGCAACGATTAATCACATCCAAAATAAAAGTTTGTGTTTACATAATATATGTGTTTGTACTGTGTATAATTATTTTGTATATATAAATACACACATATGCATGTATATATTTAAGAAATATTTACATGTATATACTTAATTTATATTATATATAAATATTTTATATATTAATTGCACATTTTTCTTAAATATATACGCGTGTGTGTATTTATATATACAAAATAATTATAAACAGTACAAACACATATATTTCATATAACTTTTATTTTGGATGCAATTAATCACTATTAATGATTACACACACACACACACATATATATATATGGCATTCTATGTCTCTGTCAGACAGGGGCGTCACTAGGATTTTCATTTTAGGGGGGCTAAGCCCCCAATAAGGGTATGATTTTTGTTTTTAATTATAAAAAAAAGTTAACACTTTAGTTTAGGATCTAATGCTCACTATTAACCAGTTTCATTACCATGCAAAGGCAGGGGTCACTGTGGTCCCAAATGTGAGGTAGGGCAGATATAGGGGGGTTCTGGGTTTCCATGAGAAAATTTTGATTTCTCTGATCTACATATTTTAAGATGTTTTGAAGGCCAAAAAAATTGGATAACAGCTTTAAAACCATGTCAGTGGGCAGCTGATTATTTTTCTCTCCTCATCAGCATCACACTCTTTTTCTCTTTGTTTTTATCTTGCCCTGTCTCTTCCCCTCCTATAGCTGAGCTTTGACTGATATAGGCTTTTCATTTTTGTCTGTCAGTGAAGAAAGTAAACATAGGGTCAAACTGATAGGTTGATTTTGCCAATGAATCATTTTCTCAGATGCATTTATTTACTGAAAGCTACTAAAGCTAGGTAATTAAGTTTATGAAATGCATTCACAATATGTAGGCTAAACATTCATTATTGATCTTATGCCTAATACAGGGCGGTAGACAGGGCTTTATAATCAGAGGTCCTAAATTTGAGGTTGGTAGGGGGTTCAAATTTTTTATTTCTCTGATATGTGCATTTCAAGACGTTTTTAAGACCAAAAAAAAGGATAAGAAATAGCTTTAAAACCATGTCAGTGGGCAGTAGATTATTTGTCAATACCTGCTCTCTCCTCATCTCCATCACTCTTTCTCTTTTTCTCAGTCTCTTCATCCCTTTCTCTTTCCCTCCTAAACCTGAGCTTTTTTAATTTACCAAAGGCTACAATTTGTATTATATACTCAATGTACACATTCATTATTAATCTTGTGCCTAACATGATGAAAACGGCTTTGTTAATGTTTCTTGTCCCCTCACAATGACAGTAAACTAATTACATTACATACTGTAAGTCGCGTTACATAGGCCTATTTTCAGTTCAAAATGGCAAAATTAGACAAAACTATATTAGCTTGCCTGATTATTTTTTGTCATTCGTTTAACATTTACAACCTAAAAAAAGATTATTTTAATAATCGTATCTCGCACTTGACCGTACGCGTCGAGTCGCACTGTTAAAATCATAGTTAAAATTCGCGCTCAGCAGCGTCTGTGAACATAAAGCCCGCCTACTTTGATCTGATTGGTCATCTCAAATATTCTGACATTGACGAGCAGTGACCGACCAATGAGGCTCAGATGAACACACACACACACACTGTCCTCTATTTCTGACGTACTCTGCTCGGCGCCGCTGAGGATTGAAGATGAAGAATGCGCTGAATCTGATTATAACAACACTGAAGCGAACACGAATTTCTGTAGCCTACATTAATCACAAATTTTTAGGGGGGCTAGGCAGAAGTTTAGAGGGGCTGAAGCTCCCCTAAAAAGGGCCTAGTGACGCCCCTGCTGTCAGACCCACAATGTGTCTTTTTCTGTCAAGAAACATGAAACCCGTCGTGTTGCTCATTTGCAATATGTTTTTTAAATGCAACACTTATATTTGTCTGAGAGACAATGAAAATGTTAATAATAATAGCAGTGTTGCGCACATCCTCATGAAGATTTCCCATAACTGACACACCCTGACAGAATTAAACAACAGATGCTGCATGTTTCACTGCTGTGTTTAATGCCTAAGCTGCTGTTTGATATTATGCTTAACTTGGGAAATGTGCCACTGATTGTCTGTGAATAAATTAGAGCTAATCGGTACATAGACAGTAGTTTAGAGCTAAAAGCAGAGATAGTCCCATCAATCAAATGTAAATTGAAACACTACTGTACAACTAAGGAAGAAATAATTGTCTTATAATTACGGTGGCCGAGAGAGCTCAACGCGCGGCACATGATAATAAGTGACGACGCCGGCTGGTACGCTTATTGCTCAGCAGGGGCGGAGCCAGACGATGTACACATTCGGGGGTTAGCCCAAACCTAGGGCGGTCCAGGGGCATACTCCCCCGGGGACATTTTTCTCCCATTTACCTCAGATAAATGCACTATTTTTCAGGCTGTTTGAGATAATAGAATGCCTAAAAGTCTATACACTATCTGGGAAAATTATGATAGTTACTCAGTAAAAAACAAATCACCCAGTAGAGCCTACATATTTTACTTTTTATGTAATGAATGTAGATTAAAGATTTACTTTTTAAATTAAAGTATGGGGGGGAAATAACTTATTGATGATATTGATGCATCTGTACTTGGAATTGTTGTCATCAGGAGGAAATATACTTTCTCATGTCTTTCTAATCTTCTTTATCACTATATTTCTCAATTAGTCTCTCTTCTTATCCTACTAATGTGCCGATATTAGCAGTAAAACATGCCCTGAGATAACTTATCATTTGATACAAGCTGTGTGTTTCGGTTTTACGAGTTCAGACGCTGCTTCTGAATCTCTCTCCGGCCGGTGAGGTTTACTGTTAGTGTTCTGTATAAAAAACTTTGTTATGTCCATAATAACTTCAGCCGGTTAGCCAGTAAGCTCGCTACGACGCCGGTGAAACACAACAGCCCGCAGCGGCCAGCCCCTGATGACAACGACGAAGGAGAAGATTTATATTCTTCTTCGTTAGTTTTTATTGGCAGTTGGCAAACAAGCTGAGTGATGCGCGATGCATTACCGTCCGCCACCACATTTTTTGCCGCTCCAGTCAGAAAGACTGAGAGGAAATGAAACAAAGTTGAAGTTATTTTTAAAAACCTAAAAGATTCGGGGCTTTTGACAAAACATTCGGGGCTTAAGCCCAATTAGCCCCCCCACTCCGCCCCTGTTGCTCAGGCTACTTTATTTATTTATTTTATTTTTTTTGCAAAACATACATAGATGGCATGTTTAAGACATACAACTTTGTATACAATATACAAAATTAGAAAAGAACAATGAGCTGAAAACTAAAATAAATAAATAAAAAAGATAGAGAAAAAGTACATGAGGGAAAGATATTAATCTATCAGTTACATTGTACAAATTTTGTCATGTTATGTTTAAATAAGTTTCATAAGAAATGATAGGTAATGCAGGGTCCAAAGATGAGACGGATAGTTTTAACGATGAGACACTCACACAGATGTAACGCATATTTTAAAAAACTTTTTTTGTATAAAATGTCTATTTATTTGCAACAGTTAGGCTATGTTAACAGCAATAATAAGATATTTCTGGTAACAACAGCTATTCAGCTGATGGAGGGCGTGCTGCGTTGAACATCCCAGGTGAACATAATGAGGAAATAACGCTGTCTTTCATCGCTCCCTTCATCAAGTGCGATCCAGACGGCTACATAATGCACACAGGTGCTCTGCTCACTGCAAAGTGCCCACTACAGGTGCCCTGCTCACTGCAAAGTGCCCACTACAGGTGCTCTGCTCACTGCAAAGTGCCCACTACAGGTGCCCTGCTCACTGCAAAGTGGCCACTACAGGTGCCCTGCTCACTGCAAAGTGGCCACTACAGGTGCCCTGCTCACTGCAAAGTGCCCACTACAGGTGCCCTGCTCACTGCAAAGTGGCCACTACAGGTGCCCTGCTCACTGCAAAGTGCCCACTACAGGTGCCCTGCTCACTGCAAAGTGCCCACTACAGGTGCTCTGCTCACTGCAAAGTGCCCACTACAGGTGCTCTGCTCACTGCAAAGTGCCCACTACAGGTGCTCTGCTCACTGCAAAGTGCCCACTACAGGTGCTCTGGTCACTGCAAAGTGCCCACTACAGGTGCCCTGCTCACTGCAAAGTGCCCACTACAGGTGCTCTGGTCACTGCAAAGTGCCCACTACAGGTGCTCTGCTCACTGCAAAGTGCCCACTACAGGTGCCCTGCTCACTGCAAAGTGGCCACTACAGGTGCCCTGCTCACTGCAAAGTGCCCACTACAGGTGCCCTGCTCACTGCAAAGTGCCCACTACAAGTGCTCTGCTCACTGCAAAGTGCACACTACAGGTGCCCTGCTCACTGCAAAGTGCCCACTACAGGGCTCTGCCCTTGGAAGGGAGTAGGGCACAGGGTGCTCACAAGCTCCCCAGCCGGGTCCGGCACTTATTGGGTCCCCTGGAAACATTCCCGTTGTGTTCTGTGCTAATAGCAGTGTGTTTCTGTGTTTGGTTGTGTTGTGAGTATTTGCAGCGTGTTTCTGTGTTGTGAACTTTTGCAGTGTGTTTCTGTGTTTGGTTGTGTTGTGAACTTTTGCAGTGTGTTTCTGTGTTTGGTTGTGTTGTGAACTTTTGCAGTGTGTTTCTGTGTTTGGTTGTGTTGTGAGTATTTGCAGCGTGTTTCTGTGTTGTGAACTTTTGCAGTGTGTTTCTGTGTTTGGTTGTGTTGTGAGTATTTGCAGCGTGTTTCTGTGTTGTGAACTTTTGCAGTGTGTTTCTGTGTTTGGTTGTGTTGTGAACTTTTGCAGTGTGTTTCTGTGTTTGGTTGTGTTGTGAACTTTTGCAGTGTGTTTCTGTGTTTGGTTGTGTTGTGAGTATTTGCAGTGTGTTTCTGTGTTGTGAACTTTTGCAGTGTGTTTCTGTGTTTGGTTGTGTTGTGAGTATTTGCAGTGTGTTTCTGTGTTGTGAACTTTTGCAGTGTGTTTCTGTGTTTGGTTGTGTTGTGAGTATTTGGAGCACACATGTGTGTCAGGGTTTAGGGTAGGTGGAAGTAGCGAGGACTCAAGTGCAGAAAACAAGGGCAATTTTATTTGAAAATAAAAACAATTTTATGAATAAAAATAAATAGTGGTCGACCGATATATCGCCACGCCCGATATATCGGCCAATATTTGGCTTTTTTAGAATATCGGCATCGGCCGATAAGTTTTTCTGATTGGCCGATGTGTTGGAAGCGGGACTTTTATTTTGACGGTGCTGAGCACCTGAGAAAAGAACGGCAGCGCCTGATCACACAGCACGCTCTCTCACATTCTCCGTCTTCATTAGTTTACGATCTCTGTCAGTCATATCTAATACTTTGTTAGACAGAACCGGTGGCTACAGAACTGGTAATCAAAGAAAGTAAATGGTATGCAAAAAAGTAATGCGTTTGCTTTTATATTATTTGTAACCAAAAAGGCAAACAATCAGGCTAAAATACTTTCTCATTTACTGTCAACATTCATCAAATGCGCATCTACATCATTTAAACAATTCTCTGAATATCTAATAAACATTTAATTTCACAAACCTTGCAGATTTAATCAAATCCAGCTGTGATATCTTGTGAAGTGTGTGTTTGTAGCCGGCATAAACGTGTTACTGCGAGTGACGGTCCGTGTGAAGTGAGTGAATGCGAACAGAAGATCAGCTTCACAGGAGACGCGATCGAAAAACTTGAAATCCTTCATTTTAAAATATGCTGTGCTATATCCAGTTCCCCACTGTGTCATATTCATGTCGTTTTCACTGTGTGCTGTATGTAAAATTATCGTTACCTTGTCAAAAGTCAAAGTAAAAAATAGTCTTTATTTGAAAAAATATGATTATCAGTGCATATGAAATTACCAGATTACTGAGTGCCCTGTTAGTGTTTACTTCCTTTTTATTCACATATTCATATATTTTTAAACAATTACTTTATTTGTGAAAAATACTGTTATAGGATTGCAGATTCAAGAAGTTGCCATCTAAAGTATAGTGCCCGGTTGCATAAAGCACCTTAAGTTTTTCCCTTACGTATGATACTTAACCCTCTCGCTTTTTTTCTTATCAGTGCAAAAGAAACTCAAAATACTCTGTTGATTTTGATCTTACATATTAAGTGTTGTACATCATTAGATCCTGATAAGTGTCTATTTTTTTTCTGGATACTCACAATAAAAACAAAGTGTTGTGCTTTTCGCCAAATAAAGAAAAACAAACATGATGCGCGTTCTGCCTTCTCTCTGTCAGTTAAGTCCATTCTGAAACGCGTCCGAAAATTAACTGTAATTCTGCGAATACTTGTCATACAGGCACAAGTGTTTTTCCATAATGAAGCTTGAACTCTCTTCTTTTAAATGAATTAATTTATATAAAAAACAAATATTCTCAGTTTATGTAATCTGTATGAAAAGAGAGAGATGTCAGTATTTTTCTTTCCAGCTCATTATACCTCATTACGCGTTAATGTGCCACGCCCACGGAGAGCGCGCCGGTATTCAAACGCAAATGATCTAAGGCAAGCCATGCAAACATGCCAACGCCCACCAGCTGGATTATAAAACACATCGTGTTTAGTAAGTATCTTGTACAGCTGTGAACACAGCGTATCCTTTCGCTGTGAGGAATAATACTATCTAATAACCCTGGAATCGAGGAGCAACGGATCCAGCTGATGTAGTAAGTCATTTATTCTTAAGTGCTTTGTTCTAATCGCGATATTGAATAGTGTCTGACTGTAAACCGCAAAAAGACTGTTTAAATATGAATTGCGTGTCTGTGTGTAGGCTAAATGATGAATGAACGGCATGCAGGCGCGCACGCTTTGTTTACTACAGTTATACAGCGCGTGTCTGTGCCGTTCATTCACTCTCGCACCTACATTAGTAAACGTTATGTTTACATGAACACATCCAAACTATATTTCTATAGCGTACTAAGATGAGTAAAAATAGACTGAAATATGTTGAAATAAAAGGTCTGTATAAGCAACAAGCTGCTAATTCACATGTATATGCTAATATATCATACACAATATGTTACAGACTAAATATGAATGTTTAGACAAGATTTTGTGATTAGTTTTGGATAGATTATAAAGTTTTGACTGTAAAAAAAGACTACTGTCACATTAAATAGTTAAGCTTTTGTTCACCAATTTCTGTTCATAGTTAAATATACTATATGATGTTTTGTCAAAAATAAAAGTAGGTATATTGAATTATCAACTAAGATGTTGTTATAGTGTTTGTTCCAATATTCAAACTAATGAATCCTTACCTTTTTTAATACGTATGATAAAATGTATACTTTTTACAAAGAAATACACTTGAAATATTGTTAAAATTGTAATTGTTGTTGTAATTGTAAACTATTTGTAATTGGTTACAATTTCTAATTGTAAAATATGTATATATAAATAATTTATTTTGTCCTTGAATTCTTTGGGATCCTGTGACACACCTGTGTGAAAGGCTAATTAATATGCAGCTCATTATGTATGTGGCTCATTATCCTGCCTTTGTCTTCTCAGGTGTGAACACGCCTCCACGCATATTGCCTTTCCAAACAAAAGGTGTCTTATAAAATTTAAATAGATGTATTGTTTTGTGTAAATGATTAGGCAGGATGATTTTCAGATAATTTTGAAGCAAAAATTCTAGGCAACAACACTCATTAGTCAAAAGTCTTGTGGACACATATTTAGTATGTGTTTTGTGGCCTTATTTCAGACACTTTAAGTTTTAGTTTTTTCAATAACCATGCATAAGCAATATTCTCTCAAAAATACAAACATGTACATACATGTTGCTCACATATTACGGTAGCTCCGTTTGTGCTATATAGAGTGACTTTACACCTTTGCCATTAACATGTTTATAAATAACTGAAAAAAGCACAAATGTCAGAGCATGTCACAACACCTCAAGGACCCCAAAAAACCCATAGACCTCAGAGGGTTAAGGGGCAATTTCCCCTTACCTAAGAGAATAACTTAAGGGTGTTGCATATAATCTCTTAAACGGTTCTCTTAGGTAAGGGAAACATTTAAGTGTTTCACGACAGCGATCCTGGATTGACGTTATAAACGTCTGTTGTTGCCATAGATACGCAAAACACTAACACTAGCAATTTCGCATTTTAATCAAATAAAGTAGGCTAGGATATCGGAATGAATAAAGAAAACAAAAAAAGAAAGCCTAATTGGACAGAGGAGGAGAAATGCATTCTTCTTGATGAATATGATAAAAGAAAAACTATTTTGAAAAGCAAACTAAATCCCAATGTAACTGCAGCAAAAAAAAAACAGAAACAGTGGGAAGAAATAATAACGGAAAAAATCAATGCAATGAATCTTGACGCGAAGAGGACGGTTCAGGAAGTCCTTAAATACGAAAACATCTCTTTGGTCGCAAAAAAAGAGCTGAGCGCTTATAAGAAAGAAGCCAACAAAACAGGTAAGATTAAGCAAGACTACGCTTTTAAGATTGTATGCACCGCACCGTGGTGAAGAGTTCGCTTTATTGCTGTACAGTGTTAAGACCTAACGATAACAAAACTGACCAACAGCTTGACCGTTGCGTTTAAATGACGGGAAAGAGCCCCCGCAACCCGGTGAACCACTCTGCTGACAGACCAAAATTACATAAATTCAGCCATGTCGTCTTATTTTTGTCCGCGTTACTCTTAAGGTTACGATTTCCAAACCTTAAGTTATACTCAGGGAAATGACCGCTAAGGGGTTTTATGCAACACTTAACGCTTTTTAAGGGATTACTTAAGTGAAAAAACAGCATTTAAGGGAAATTCTAAGTGTTTATGACGTTTCACTTAAATAAACCCTTAAGTAACACTTAAGGGTTTTTTTCTGCAACACCCTTAGGTTTAAGGGAAACATAAGGGCGAACTTAAGGGAAAATTACACTTAAGGTGCTTTATGCAACCGGGCATAGGGCCTAAGCATGTTTATTTTAAAGATTTTTAAATATTTATTATAAAAATAAATATCGGCTTTATATCGGCCACCCTGCTCTCTAAGATATCGGCATCGGCCATCAAAAAACCTGTATCGGTCGACCACTAAAAATAAAACAAAATACAAACAAAACTACCCTGTGGGGAAAAACAAAAGACTGGACTTGGACTAACATGGACTGGACTGGACTGGACTGGTCAATGTTTGGTTCAATCAACTGTTTAATCACTCATTTCTTCAAAATATCTTCTTTTGTGTTCAGCAGAAGAAAGAAACTCAGAGGGTTTGAACAACTTGAGGACGAGTAAATGATGACAGGATTTTCATGTCTGAAATGCAATACATGTTTTCATGAAATATCTTTTCTCATTATCGTAATGAAATTTTAGGAGCCAAGGGTTCATTTTTATTTAATAAACATCATGTGTACTTACTATAGGGTTAGTGCTTGATGAAGGGTTAGTTGCTTATAAACACGCATAATTTACTTTAACTGCTATAGTATGTACATGTAACGTGTAAATAAAGTTTAACCATGCACATTTGTCATGAAAATGCTTTCACAATGCAGAAAAAGATGTAGTCCTAATATATATATATATATATATATATTTTTTTTTTTTTATGTAACTTGCTATTCTTTTTATTTTGCTGTGTAATATATAGAGTAGACATTTGTCTTGGAGATTCACTAGTGTCACACGGCTGTGACTGATGAGGTTAATGTGTGTTTGTGCTTGTGAAGAGCTATTTACGACACATCCAGCGCTCGTTCCTGGAACTGAGACAGATTTACTGCTGTCGATGTGCTCTGTTTGATACGGCGCAGTGCATTATGGGAGCTCTGTCATCACCGTCATCATCACACTCATTAGTGCTGATGATTATATGCCATGTTTCCTAGGAATAATGCCTTTTTAGTGGGAAAAAAAGTGTACTTATGCTGTTCACTACATTTTGAGGCAATACAACAGGATCCAAAAGTTTAGAAAAAATTGTCTTATTTACAATTACATTGTCTTTTAATTTTAAATCATATTTTTGATTATTATTAGAAATTTAAGTGAAAAGTTGAATTGAAACGACTAAATTGTGGAGATTCTGTGTGAAATTTCAACTTTTATTTTTAAACTCGTCAGTATAGCTAGTCTTCAGAATCCCACTGTTTATTTAATAAAGGTGTATGTATAGTAGGAGAAATTTAATTTTATGAATAAATTATAAATATTTTTTTAAATTAAAAAACAGCTTTTTATGTCATGTAGAAAAGCTTTCATAAAAAATTCACATAAAAGAAATGACACCTATTTCATTATGATATGAAAAAATTCATATCGTCTGTATAGTCTTATACTTCAGAATACTGCTGTATTTATTTAATAAAGGTGTATACTATGAGAAATACAATTTTATGAATAAATTATAAAACCTATTTCTAGGCCTTTTATGATGCTAATAATAATTATTAATACAATAAGTTGATACATAAATCATGTTTGGCATTAGTGTGTATCATATTAGTCTTCTTTTATGCTTTATTTCCAACAAATAGCAAAATGTAAAAAAAAAGAGAACAGAGAGGGTACATATCTATATATTGTTGAATAAGCAGCATACATAGATACTTTTTATATGAAAATGTTAATTGAAGAGTATATTGCAGTTGTTTTAATTGCTTTGTTATTTTTAGATTTTGACATCACATCTATGCACATTTTAATCTCCTTCTTAAGCGCTGTGAAATTCTGTTTGCCATTTGTGAATTTATTTACATTTGTGAATTTACACAATTTACATAAAAAATGTACATAAAAATAAAATAAAATGTATAATGAAACCAGCATCCTTTGAGCAATGGTCCTTAATGCAATAACCTAATATCACATATTTATAGGATAAGAGAAAAGTATTTCAAATATTATCAGCAATGAATCTCAACATCTTTCCAGAAACACTGTGTATCTCGGCAGAACCAAAACATATGAGAAACGGTTTCAGTAGAACTTTTACAGAAAGAGCATTTTCTTTCAATATCCCTTTTAAATTTTTGTAAAAATTGCTTGGTAGGATTGACTCTATGAATTATTTAGAATGAGATTTGCTTAACCTTGTTTGTAAAGAGGTGTATCACATTAGTATCCAGTGTTTGCAGATGTGTGTAATGAGCGTTGCACGCAACTCTGTCCGGTAAAGGTGACCAAGTCCCAAAGCTTGCAAACTCTGTTGATACACACTCAAAAGAATTTACTTTTTCTTCACAAAAAGAGTACTTTTAGGGCGTAGTATAAGTAGGCGAATTTTGATTTGATTGTTTTTATTATGCTTCAACAACACAAACAAACAAGGTACATTATCAAATTTCTGAATATAGTCGCAATTGTTCAGCCTTAGGTTGAGCATAGCTAGTACCAAAACAGAAAAATCACAATAAAGCAAACAAATAAATACAAAATCAATTCATATCAAAAAGGGTATTTTAAATTAATTTAAACGTATCCAAAAGAGAAATCAATTTAAGGCCTTTTTCTAGTTTTTAACAAATTGTAAAGATTTGCACAAGAGTTTAACCTCATTCATCCAAGTAGGCAAATCGGGATGCAGCACATGTGTGTGTGTAATGTGTGTGTAATGAGCTGTAATGCTCTCAGACACCAGTCTGCAGCGTCGCCCAGTGGCCAGTCGCAGCACCGCATCATAAAGTACTCGCAGTACACACTAAACATACTATACACATGTAATAAATAAACTAATTGCCAAAAAAAGAAGTAATTATTGCACATCTTGTTTCAAGTTTTAAGAAGGACAAAATAGAGTAAAATATTTAAAAAATTGGTCAAACAATAAAAGCACTAATGCTATGTGTGATAATGAACTGCATTAATTATAGCTGTACGATGGGTGTAGTGAGCTAGATTGAATGGTTAATGACACCTCGGCACAGGATAGATGAAGTGTAAAGTCTCAATAAACCATGCGTAATTGAAAAAATTAAGTTACGTGAACCTGACAACTCAGCATAACATTTTTTTTCAATTACGCATGAAGTTTATTTACTTAACAATTTTAAGGCAATGGGTTTCTTCACTTTTTTTAAGTTAAGTCAACTGATCACTTTTTACAGTGTATATTGAAGACAGAGGTTAATGAAAATGACAATAAAATAATAATAATAAAAAAACAACTACATTTTTCAATAGTTTCATGATTATTGATTTTTAACAGATTAATAAAATAAGTTGATAGATAAATCATGTCTGGCATGTGTGTGAATCACATTAGTATGCAGTGTCTTTGATCGTGTGTGTAATGCGTTCAGATGTTCAGTTGTTTTGCAGAGGTTTGTTTTGCTGTCCTTGTGAGGATATTCCACAGGTGTAATGGTTTTTATACTGTACAAACTCTATATTCTCTCCCCTACCCCTAAACCTACCCAATCACAAGGAAACGTTATGCATTTTTACATTTTTAATAAAACACTGTTTAGTAGGCTATGTTTTTAAAGCTATTTGAAATAAAAGGACATAGGATATGACAACAATAAAAAACAATTTTTTTTTTTTTTTTACACCCACCGCAACATCAGATGTCAAACGTAATGAAAGCGGAACGAAACTGCGCACTCATTTGTGCTTAAAGGACCGTTTATCAGTTTGGACCAATGCAGTGCGAGCGACACAGCGCTGAGAGATGCAGGAAAGAAAGCATTTGAATTCGCCACAGAAGTAATAACATCACTGCGAGATCTAGTGAGAAACATTCAAATTTCTCTGTGATTAGATCTCTATTAGATCAAACAGCGCTGACGTGGAAACCAGGAGAGACATTGTGCCATGATGAATGAACTAGTTATAGAAGGCTTTAAGTCCACAGATCATCAACATTCACCATTTACTGTAGTAACACTCACTGTAACCATGAACGTTTGGCATGAATAGTAAAATGAATGATATTTCCCTGTGGTTTGGCCTCTCATTTACATGAAAACCCAGTTTTTATCACAGAAAATGATTGTTTCTAAAAGCTCCGGCCAAAGTGGAGATTTCTGAAAACGCCGGTTATGTGTTGCCGTGTCAACTGGGAGAAACGGGGTTTTAGGTTCTCAAACGTCACATTATGCGCCAGAAAATGCTTAACGTCATGTGAGCGCCCAGTTTGGCATAGTTATGATGGCGCTCGACGGCGTATTTATGCGGGTTGATGTAAATGACCACTTTTTTGAAAACGATGTTGTGTGCACGGTGTTATTATTGAAAACGGAGGGGGGAAAATATTCGTTTCTCTAAATACCCGGCTATGTGTAAACGTGGCCTCAGAGAACACACACACACACACACACACACACACACCTGAAAGGGGTTTATTCTGAGAGAACACACACACACACATGAAAGGGGTTATTCTGAGAGAACACACTCACACACACACACACACACCTGAAAGGGGTTTATTCTGAGAGAACACACACACACACACACCTGAAAGGGGTTATTCTGAGAGAACACACACACACACACCTGAAAGGAGTTTATTCTGAGAGAACACACACACACACACACCTGAAAGGGGTTTATTCTGAGAAAACACGCGCACACACACACACACACACCTAAAAGGGGTTTATTCTGAGAGAACACACACACACACCTTAAAGGGGTTTATTCTGAGAGAACACACACACACACACACACAAACCTGAAAGGGTTTTATTCTGAGGGAACACACACACACACACACCTGAAAGGGGTATATTCTGAGAGAACAAACACACACACTCACACACGCACACACACACACACCTGAAATGGATTTATTCTGAGAAAACACACACACACACACACACACCTGAAAGAGGTTTATTCTGAGAAAACACACACACCTGAATGGGGTTTATTCTGAGATCACTCACACACACACACACACCTCTGAATGGGGTTTATTCTGAGATCACTCACACACACACACACACACACACCTCTGAATGGGGTTTATTCTGAGATCACTCACACACACACACACACACACACCTCTGAATGGGGTTTATTCTGAGATCACTCACACACACACACACACACATACACACACACACCTCTGAATGGGGTTTATTCTGATATAACAAACGGCTGGATGTACATTATCCGCTTATTACAAAGATACTTGCCTCATAAGTAAATAATTAGAAACTAGGCTAAATATTAATCTGAGTTAAAATATTTTATCAGCTCTTTAAACGCAAAGCTTCTGCGGAGAGAGCAGTTTCAGCGGAGAGATCAAACTAGACGAACTTTTAAGAGATACGGTATACAGTCATAACACTTATTACTCAGCATTTCAACACATTAATAATTATGGAGATAGGAGATATTGATTTCAGATTAAACTGTTTTAAAATCGTAACTGTTCGTATCTTAATTCAACAAAACAATCGTCACAAAATGGCGGCAGCGTTTGTATGAAACCAGAGCGAGTCCACGATACTGGACGGCATAATTATATAACTGTACACAAAATATTAATTTGACTGAGTTTTAATATTCTATTAGCTCACCAAATGCAAAACTTCCACGAATAAAACCCGTTCCTAGCAAGCGTATAGCGCTGCTGACTTCAGTGACCCGGATGAGCCTGTGTTTCTGTTCCCAGCCGCTGTTATCTGGAAATATCACACCGCTGGATGGAGCGATCGACCAATCAGAATCAAGCATTCCACAGAGCCGCGTAATAATGTGTTCAGATGTGTTCAGTGGTTTTGCAGATGTGTGTGTGTAATGTCCTCTTATGCTTTCAGACTCCAGCCTGCAGCGCCGCCCGGTGGCCAGTCGTCAGCATTGCATCAGTGGTGTAGTGGACCGGGCCCCCGCTCCCCCGCTCAGCCTCGGGTCGCCCCGCTTCCACCCGCACGCCAAGGGCAAGAACATCCGGCTGGACACACAGCTGCGCCGGGCCGCGCGCAGGAACAGCTTCTGCCACGGCGTGACCTTCAGCCAGCGGCCCGTGCGCCTGTACGAGAGGGTGCGGCTGCTCCTGTCGGGGGTGCACAGCGGCTGGAGCGGCGCGCTGAGGTTCGGCTTCACCAGCGCCGACCCCGGGGAGCTCGGGTTAGCGGACATCCCTAAATACGCCTGTCCTGATCTGGTGACCCGGCCGGGGTACTGGGCCAAGGCACTGCCCGAGAGGCTGGCCGTGCGGGACAGTGTTCTGGCCTTCTGGGCGGACCGGCACGGCCGGGTCTTCTACAGCATTAATGAGGGCGAGCCCGTGCTCTTCCACTGCGGCCTCAGCGTCTCCTGCCCACTCTGGGCCATCATTGACATCTATGGCATCACTCAGGAGGTCACGCTGCTGGGTGAGTCTGACACACACACACACTTATAGACACACAGATACACACACACACACTCATATAGACAGACACACAAACAGACACACACACACACACAAACAGACAAACTCACACACACACACACACAAACACACACAAACAAACAGACACACACAGTATGTGCAACTGAGCTGTATACAAACATTTCAGCTTTTTTTTGGTGTAATTATTAGAGGATTCCCTGTATAGTTTACAGTATTAGAGTTTTTTCCTTAGGAAACATCAAACTATCAGTATCGACAGATATCATTCTGAATAATCGGTTATTATCGGTATCGGCTGAGAAATTTAGTATTGGTGCATCTCTAATACATATACATTTGAGTTTTGGTATTTTATTAGCTCACCAAATGCAAAACTTCCACGAGGACAACCCGTTCCTAGCGAGCGTATACCGCTGCTGACTTCAGTGACCCGGATGAGCCTGTGTTTCTGTTCTCAGCCGCTGTTATCTGGGAATAACATACAATTGACCAATCAGAATCAAGCATTCCACAGATCCGCGTAATAAATCAATATATCAAACGCCTGAAAGCTGAATGTTGATTCTCGGGCCAGCTGAGAATAATCCACAGTGGCAAATTTAGTAGACCACCAGATTTATATGTGCAGAGAAAACATCTAACATACAAAGTAAAAATAAAACCTTAAAGAAGAGAGTTAGACTGCTCTAAACTACACTATGTCCAAATGCTAATGCTAATGCTCATGTTTGCCGAATGCCACTGGTTTTCATGAAGTTTTGCAGCTGTAAGTCGGTCAGAGAAGGGTCATCTGGGATACGTCACACGTGGATCACAGGCAGCCGTGAAACCCATCACACTAAATAATCCCTAGAGTTCAGCAATTAAATATGTAAAAATGTGAAAAGTATACAGTATATATGCTCCCAATGTTCAGTATACTGAATATCAGTGTCTATACGGTACAAAAATTTGTGTGTGCTACCACAGACTTGATGGATAAAAACTGAGATTTTCATTACTAAACATTGTTTGTTTGTTTGTAAAGTTTTGTATTTGGGCAAACTAAACATCCTAAATCTGAGAATGGGAGTCATTGAACTGATCTGTGTTGCTTTTCTTTCTTTCTTTCTTTCTCGCTTCTTTTCTGCAGTGCTGAAGGACGTTGTTTAGCTTCAGTCTGGCAGGATTATTGACCATGTTTGGTCAGGGCTGAGGATAGAGAGAGAGAGACAGAGAGAGAGTGAGAGTGAGAGAGAGACAGAGAGAGAGAGTGAGAGAGAGACGAACACAGACCTATCCACAGTATTCCTGCGCCCCATGAAGCTTTGCGCGAATTATGGGTGTAACTTCCGTTGAGCTGTAAACAATCAGTGAAAGGCTCGCTCTATGAACGCAATAGGTTAAAAAAGTGTCACAATGAGATGACATTAATCTACTCACCCTTCAACCATCGAACATTAAAGGGAAATTTAAAAGTGTAAAAGCATCAACAAGGTACTTTCAACAGACCAAATAACCCTAAAAGCGCGAGTCTTTGGTTAAGTTAAAAAATATGTTACCTTATCAAAAATGTTCATTAACTTCAGCATAACGTGATACTATTTCAACGTAATTTCCGTCATTTTGACAGATTATAAATTGCATTTACCTGTGAAAACAAACCTGGAAAGAGACGTGAGGATTTTGAGGAGAATAACAAGAGATTCGTCATGCATTCCAGTGAATTATTAATGGAATATATCGAAAATTAAATTTGGGAGAACAGACCACAAATGTGCAGTATATGTTGTCCTTTTTCATACATTTACAGCGGATTGCAAAGGGAAAAAAGAAAATAATCATGAGGAAAAGAAAGCAGCGACTGAAAAGAGCTCTTGCCATAGATGCTCTTGTTATAAAATGTCACATTAAAATACCAAGTATAACGTTATTCTCATGATGTCTGAAAATAAATCATGAAAGAAAATTGACAGCTCATCCAGTCAAAACTGACGGATCATCTTTATTTGTTGGACAACCTTATGATTTGAAATGATTCGTTTCAGCCTTTTTGAATGGAAGTTCCCCAAACCGGAAGTGCCACCCATAATTCGGAACGCAGTAAGGTCGTCAGGAATAAGGTGGATAGCTATATAGAATAAAAATGGACCTCGAAACTACTTCAAACTATGTCATACAGTTTTAAATAGTCTAAAAATGATCTCTAGACTTGTGTATGCCATATATATATATATATATATATATACACCCTATATATATATATATATATATATATATATATATATATATATTTATAAAACGGTTAGTTCCAATTCTTGATTCTGATTGGTTAATAGCTATGACCGCTTCACCCAACGGTTCTATGTATCCCTACACAACACCCCTAGCAACCACTCTTAGCAACGTAAACACATGTTTGTTCTCACTGATATTGTTCATTGAAGCGTATAGAGTCGAGTATTGTGAGAGATCGAGTAAGCGAGTGTTCCTGCATTTACAGTAGATTTAGCATTTTCCTTCAGGTCAGACCTATATTCATAATAAAAAATCAGTTTGAATGTCCGCTGCGATATCTTGTTCTTTTAAAAGTTCAGGGGTTTACTCGCTCTTCTAGTCATGTGTCAGTTGCGTTTTGCTTTTCTGTATTCACAAGTTTGAGTCCTTTTAGTATAAATTTTTATCACTCATAAAGACAGTCTTTGTCTCCATCTAATAGAGAAATAATATATGTTACTTCTGTTGCTGTTCACGGTCAGGGACTATTTTTTCCAGCGGAAGGAAGGCTTTTAGTGATTTTACTTCATGAAAAGTTGCATAGATAGATATTTTTCGGCTTTAATATTTGTATTGTGTACAAATATTGTGTATAATTATAACATATATATAACATTTTCCAATCAACTTGCAAACACCCCTACACTAAAGTAATTCATGTGACTCCAGTGGTTTAATCTCAATTTTATGAAGCGATGCGAGTGCTTTGTTTGCATAAAAAAATATTCACCAGTTTATTTGCAAAAAATATGAATCTCCAACACGTTCACGAGAGCAGAGGTTGTCGCGTGAACGCGGGGAAAGTTGATAATAAGAAAATAAGATTATCTGTTGATAATTAGATAGGTGAACTATCCACAATACATATTGTCACGATCCACGTAAATACATATGAATGCATTTTTGTATTCTGACTCCCTGGTCTCTTGCGTCCCCAGAGAGCACGTTTGCAGAGAGCGTGGGCTCCGGCTGCCTGAGCGCCGCTCGCCTCAGCGCCTATCTTCCCCAGAGCAGCCACGACTCGGCCAACTACAGCAACAACCAGCGGGAGACCAACCAGGCCGCCGCCGCCAAGATGGCCACGCTACACCTGAGCAACTGCAACTCGCTGATCCCCGTCTCCGGCTCGTCCTCCGTGCACCGGCCGGCCCGAGGCCCGCTCGACACACACCTGCACTTCCACCCGGTGCGAGGGCCCGACGTGGTGCTCTCCAACGACCGCACTGTCGCGTGCACACACTTCCTGGACAGCAGCCGGACTCTGATGTTCAGCGACCGGCCCGTTCGCGTGGGCGAGACTCTTTACGTGGAGGTTGGGCATTTGGGTTTGCCGTACTTTGGGGCTCTTCTCTTTGGCATGACCTCTTGTGACCCTGGCAGCCTCAGCGCGGGGGATTTGCCGGCCGACCCGGAGGTGCTTCTGGACCGTAAGGAGTATTGGGTGGTGTACAGGGGCTTCCCGGTGCCGGCGGCCGGAGACGTGCTCAGCTTCACCTTCATGCCCAACGGAGAGGTGCATCATGGGGTCAACGGCGGGGCGAGCACTCGACTGCTGTGTGTCGACTCCTCTCAGGTTCTGTGGGCCTTCTTCTCGCTCCACGGGGCCGTCAACCGACTCAGGATATTAGGTAGGATTTATTAAGAAGTAGAAATTGTCAAACCACAAATTATTCAGACACCGGATATAATGGTAACGCTTTACATTAGTTAACATTAGTCAACATGAACTAAGAATTAGCAATACTTCTACAGCATTTATTAATCTTAGTTAATATTAATTTCAACATTTACTAATATGTTATTAAAATCAAAGGTTGTGTTTGTTAACATTAGTTAATGCACTGTGAACTAACATGAACAAACAATGAACAGCTGGATTTTTATTAACTAACATTAACAAAGATTAATAAATATTGTAACAAATGTATTACTTTGTTAGTTCATGTTAGTTAATAATTTAAGTAATGTTAACTAATGAACCTTATTGTAAAGTGTTACCGATATAATTTGTGATATTTTTTTAATAGTGTGTGCAGGACAGTTCATTTATGTAAGTGAGGAGAGCAAAATAAAGTAAACTGTGACATATTATACCCAAAAATTCTTCATACAGTGACTACCAGTAAAATTTATAAAAATTTGGGACAAAATGATTCAGACTCTTTGAGCTGATCATGTTTTGCTGAAGTGTTTTTTCTTTAATTTCTAATGCACCTTTTTACAGCACAGACTGAACAACATGAAGCATTGCTTGGTGATTGGTTGAGCTAAACTGGTATTATCTAATTGTGTAGTTAAATTTAACAGCTGACAGATATTCAACATAATTCATGTGTGAGAGTCTAACAGAAGGATGGACAAAACCAGTGAAATATCAACTGATTTAATAACTCTGATTATATGTTTTTACACTACCAGTCAGAAGTTTAAAACATCCATTCATCCTGTTTTTCTTTCTAGAATTTCTTGATCTAGATTCTAGGTTTCTTTCTAGAATAATAGTGAAGTCATCAAAATGATGAAATAACACAAATGGAAGCATTATAATTGTCATGTCAAGTCACCTTTATTTATATAGCACTTTTTACAATACAGATTGTTTCAAAGCAGCTTTACAGAGATACAGCAGACAGCAGATCTAGAAGAAAATAGTTTCATAGTCCAGTTTAAGTAAGTTCAGTGATGGTCCATGTTTGTAGAATGAGCCAGCTGTGCATGTGTTAATAACATTCTGTATCGCTGCTTTATTGCTGGAAAAAGAGATCACACTCCCACTAATACATTCAAGCGGGTCCAAAAGTCGACTTTATTTCAGGATGACGCTTTTCCTTTACCAGTGGTCCAAAATAATTCCCTTGTGTCAAATTATATGATTCAGAACAGCATGGCATTCTGAAAAAAGGAGGGAAAATGCAATGGAAAACTGTTTTCTGTTCCATTCAGTCCACATGATTATATCAGACGAAGAGCATGCAGTCCTAACATGTGTGAGAGATAAAACTCGCACCATGGGACAATTGCATTGATTTGCACACATTAATGTCTTAATATTAATGTATCGAAAACAGAACGTGGTATTCCTCCCTGGAATGGAAAATGAAATATGCTGCCAACTTTAATTTAAGTCATAAGGAACTAGAGGCTATGCTACAGTTGTGATCGAAATTATTCAGCCCCAATTGCAAATCAGGTTTATTGGCTACATTTACAGACTTTCAGTGTTTGCATGAACAAATCAAACAAAAGTAATTGAAATAGCTCAACACAACAAATGTTTCAAGTGGTTTCCCCAAATTCAACTGAAAATGCAACTTTTAATGACTTCGGCTGTCTCAAAATTATTCAACCCCCTGCATAGAATTATGATTTCAACTGTATATTGCAAGTATATCGGGTGGCCACAAATTAAGTCATTTCAGTGGTGGAACAAGTTATTACATTTTTATGAACATTTGATTATTGTTTTTCTTCGGAACCATAATAAGAATGCTATGTAGTGCTATGCTAGCACATGTGATCATGTCATAGCTGATATTATATATGCTATATTGACAAACCAGCCTGCAGGACCCAAACTGTAATAAAATAAGGCCTAACATGCATGTAATATATATACATTCTTTAACGTTTTGTTGAAGTATTCAGCTGAAGGAGATTTGTTGGTGGTTATAATAAAGGCAGATGTTCAGTGGATGTGGTAAATGTTGCTCTTTTTGTCCATAAGGAACGGTTCAGGCCAGCCCCCCCACCTCCCCGTCAGTGTCTCAGGGATCAACGCCTGATGACAGTGACTCTGATCTGGCTTTCAGTGTCAACAGATCCTCATCAGCATCTGAGTCCTCTCTGGGTGAGTCTCAACAAGCTCATTCATCAGCTCACATTCAGAGGAAAAATGCTGATATCATGAAATGATTGATTAGAGTCTGCATGACATGAAAATGCACTCTTCTTCTAAATGCATGTTACTGATCTTATATTGGATGATTCGTCTGTGCATGTTTCATTTTTAATGTTTAACTGAAATGTCACAGCTGGATCTTCCGGTGAAGCGGCAGGCTTCTCTCTTATGACAATCTTCTCCAATCATTTCCTCTTAAACCGGCTCCTGCAAGCTTATGTTGAGAGCCACGCCCACATCTCAACATCCAATCAACAACCGATGCACATAACCAAGTCCCGCCCTATATTTATTAGGGGTGCACCGAAATTTTGGCCGCCTAAAATGTTCGGCCGAAAATGGCATTATCGGTTTCGGGCCGAAATAAAAAAAACAGCCGAAACCGTAAACCGAAAATGAATGTCACCCGCCCCTCCCATCCGTGCACAAGCGCTTAGGTTTCACTCACGGTCAAGCTGTTATCACGCGTCTGCCTATCAAAGATAGGGATGTCTCCCGCATATTGATAGCGGCTCCCTGATGCCCGCAAATTAGTTCAAATCTCCCGGAAGAGCGAGCGAGCAAGAGCTCGTGCTCCAAACCGTGTAGCGCGCGCACGCCAGACGGAGAGAGAGAGCGGAAGACCTTTGCGTGTGTGTGCTAGTGTGCCACATGAAGCGCATGTAAGACCCCCAGTCCAATTTTCTGTGTGTATAGCAGTTACATTAAAATTTGCATAGCACTGCACAACTGCACAATCTTATTGTTAAAAATATTTTAGGTTTTGTACTGTGTATATATATATATATATAAGTATAAGTTTTTAAAAGAAGCCATTTTCGGCTTCAGTTTTTGTTTTCGGCCAAGTGCATCCTAAATTTTCGGTTTCGGCCCAGAAGTTTCATGTCGGTGCATCACTAATATTTATTTCTTTTTCTGTTACACTTGATTGCATATCACAATACGGGATAAAAGATCTGTCGCTACTTCCTTTTCATCGTGACTTTAACAGAGCTGTAGAGGTTTGTTTTTAACGGTTTTCATAACATGTTTCACAAGCAAATTTTGACATGAAAAATCACATAATTTCACTATTGCTCAACTATTGACCCTGTTTACTTCTGGTATTAAGATGTGTTTTGGTCGATCGGATCACAAGTAGACGAGGGACACACATTCCCGTTTACACCTGGTGTTTTAATCCGGCTCTTTTGTCCACTTTCAACCACTTCTGTCCTGATTTCTTCGAGGGGAGGGTCTATGGGCGGGTGAATATATGGGTTTTCAGATCTTTTGATCTAACCAAAAAGTTTTGAGACTTGTGGTTGAGACTTGATCTGCCAAACTACCACTGAGGTTGTATCTCAGGAAAGATTTCACATATTGATACTAAACTTTATGTTTGTGATTGTTACCCAACACTGACCACACCAGATCAATTTGGTGTTAGCGACACTGTGGCGAGCAGGACAAGGCCGAGGGACGTGAGTGTTAACGAACTACACCTGAGACGCACCGGTCTCGCATCTCTCCTCACGCCGTTCTCTCACGTCCCTCGGCCTCGTCCTGCTCGCCACAGACACCTATTGGTCAAAACTAATAAGCAATTATGTCACATTACAAGTGATTGTATATGTGCTTTCAGACATTTTGCTTAAAATCGTCTCCAAATGTCTTTACTCATTGTTGCAGTTTGTCTGATGCTCGCTAGCTCCTCATTCTGCCTCTGTGGTGCTATATTTAAAGTTTTATTCAAATTATTTGTTATTTTAAAGGTGCATTGTGTAACCTTTAGGAGGATCTGTTGACAGAAATGCAATATAATATACATAACTATGTTTTCAGTGGTGTATAAAGACCTTACATAATAACCCGGTATGTTTATATTACCTTAGAATGAGCCGTTTCTCTCTACACACACCGCGGGTCTCCTTATATCAATATGTTTCTACGGTGGCCCTAAACGGACAAACGTTTAGGGTGGTGATGGCGCAGTGGATAAGACACATGCATTTGGTGTGAGAGACCCGGGTTCGAGTCGCTAGTCTCTGTACAGCGAGTCGCTAGACTCTGTACCGCGAGTCGCTAGTCTCTGTACCGCGAGTCGCTAGTCTCTGTACAGCGAGTCGCTAGACTCTGTACCGCGAGTCGCTAGTCTCTGTACCGCGAGTCGCTAGTCTCTGTACAGCGAGTCGCTAGACTCTGTACCGCGAGTCGCTAGTCTCTGTACCGCGAGTCGCTAGTCTCTGTACAGCGAGTCGCTAGACTCTGTACCGCGAGTCGCTAGACTCTGTACCGCGAGTCGCTAGTCTCTGTACCGCGAGTCGCTAGTCTCTTTACAGCGAGTCGCTAGACTCTGTACCGCGAGTCGCTAGACTCTGTACCGCGAGTCGCTAGTCTCTGTACCGCGAGTCGCTAGTCTCTGTACCGCGAGTCGCTAGTCTCTGTACCGCGAGTCGCTAGTCTCTGTACCGCGAGTCGCTAGTCTCTGTACCGCGAGTCGCTAGTCTCTGTACCGCGAGTCGCTAGTCTCTGTACCGCGAGTCGCTAGTCTCTGTACCGTGAGTCGCTAGTCTCTGTACCGCGAGTCGCTAGTCTCTGTACCGCGAGTCGCTAGTCTCTGTACTGCGAGTCGCTAGTCTCTGTACTGCGAGTCGCTTGTGGGTGTTCGTAGTGCTGTCACTCTAATGTTATTGGTAGACTGCACGTCTGGCCATATCTATACAAAATACCATCACAAGTGATATATACAACTATATAATTTTAATTTGACTAGGAATTAGGCTCAAAAGAATTAAAAGTAACTGCTGTTGGGAGAATGTTTTTATATTACCAGTGTTCAGTGGATTAAATCATATTCTGGATTAACAATCGATCAATCAACAAATTAAACTCGCTTATACTGTCATAAATCACTAAAACGTCATTTGAATTTGACAAATAATTAATTTTCTTGTCCCTAATAGTCAACATAATGCAGTGGAAACTGTAAAATGAACTGCAGCAGTGCTAAACTTGCATCATAAAATTACAACACTCAAACTATAAATGTATAAATTAAACTCACTGAGACTGTCGACAGTTTATTTTCCATGCATCATTTTATTATATCCATGTGGTTACAGACAAATCATATAAAACAGTGAAATCGCTCTTGCCTGCACTCGAGACTGTGATGTGAGCTCCACTGAAAGTCTTCTTTCCTATTGGTTGTCGCTCGCAAAAATCGCTTCTCATTTGCATAAAGCTGAAATTTCTGAACTTTTGTCACGTGTCTCTGTTGCTTGTGTCGCCGGAAGTCGCCAGCCCATTGAAATTAATGGGATCGTGTCGCTGGCGGTGTGAACGGGGCATCAGATGACGACATCACTTCCTGTCGGACACCATAACTTCTGTTGGGTGCAATTCACAACCTCACCACTAGATGCTGCTAAACATCACACACTGCACCTTTAACATCCAGAAGTGTGTTGTGCTATGATTTTGGCTTTACAATGTTGTTGAATGTGTTGTTTTTCAGTGACGGCTCCCAGCTCTCCTCTCAGTCCTCCCGTCTCACCGACTCTGTCCTCATCGGACGCTCCTCTGAGCATGAAGAGCAGCGAGTGCACCGTGTGCTTCGACCAGGAGGTGGACACCGTCATCTACACGTGTGGACACATGTGCCTGTGCAACGACTGCGGACTTAGGCTAAAGAGGCAGATCAACGCATGCTGTCCGATCTGTCGCAGACCCATAAAGGACGTCATAAAAACCTACAGACCATGAAGGGACTAGAACATTTTCTATCAGTACAAAACTCGGTAGCTGTGGTTGAATATCTGGACTAAACTTGTATTTAATATATTTGTGTATGTAACTTTGATTTGTGTAGCATTAAGCTCTTGTTGCATTTCTCTCACCTCATATTTTAAACGCAGATCAGCTGAAGCCAAATGTAATTGAAGATGATTTATGAGGATTAACAAAGGTTAATCTCAATTCTGATCAGATCCTTCGAGTGCCTTTAACAGTGTTTAATGTTCCTAAAGCAGAAGCTAATGGATTAGACAATCATATCTGAGATTTATTGCATAGGTGTAAATTAAGAAGTAATTCAGTGGGACCTCAAGATAAAAAGGAAAGAATGTTTTAATGTGTGAGTGATTAATACACAATGCTACAAATATGATTTTATATGCTATTGTTTGACATTCTTATTGCTGTGTTAAAGTGAAGAAAGATTTGCATTATGACAGTTGAAGGGTTTGAAGATATGTTGCACTTATAACTAAAGGTAAACTCAGCACTAAACACTTCTGTCCTTCTGACTGAAGTCATTCAGATGTGGACCTGGACGACTGCATCTTAAGCCAGAACAAAAATCATTGGTTTATATAATAGAGTGATGTGGTATTGTATTTCATATCAGATATTGTTTTTTCAAATGTTTTCTTTGTTTTGTTTGGAAATTATGACATGGAAAATCTGTTATTTTCTTCTTACCTTGACATTTTGTCCAATGAGCAGTATAACATTAAACAACAGGTTTATTATTTACAGTAATCTTTTTTGTTTGTTTCTGGACTGTAAAAAAAGCAGGCTAGAAAAACAAAAATACTGTAGAAATTGAAATCAATTCCCTTCTAAATACAATTAAATGTACAGATGCTAGTATTGATCAATCCAATGAGTATCACAGCTGTTTGACATCATACTTCAGAGTAATGTTGAAGTAAATAAATGGCAATGGTGATGATGGGAGAAATTATGTAAAACTATAAAGTACTCATGTACTGGAGCATATCCATAAATCATCACTGTAAGTTTTCTACTAAATGTAAGATGAAAATCTGCCAATGATTGACACCAACTCATGATCAATTATATGGTTGAATATGAGTTTCATATTATTGTCAATAAAACTGGCCACAGTTCTGAAGGTTATATATCCATTATTATTATGTGCTTTCCTTACAATGAAAAACTGAATTAATGCACTCTGTTTGTAGTGGCCGAAAAAAATACATTATAGAAACAATTCGAACTAAAAGTGAAATTTCTGCTGGCCTTCATCATAGGAATTGCATCAGCAAACTCTTAAAAAATAAAAGTCCTAAAAGGGGGTTTTCACAGTGATGTCATTGAGGAACCATTTTTCAGTGACCAGTTATTAAAATATATTTTTTTTCTTAGTGTGAAAAAAACATTTTAATAATCTACAGAACCGTTTTCAACTATAAAGAAACATATTGGGAATGTTGAAGGTTCCTCATGGAAACATTGATGTCAACAAGCTTTATTCTTCATGTTTCATGATGAACTGCATTCTGAGGTGGGAGGGAGAAATTATAGAAATTAATGTTCGTGACATCATTTGCGTCTCCCTCTGCTGGAAACACACACACATACTTGTTCATCCACTGCCTCTTCATTTTCTCTGAAACATCTGTCGCCTTTTCCTAAACTTATAGCCTACGGAGGCTAATAAAATATGAACAAATATTTTGATTAAATAATGATTTTCCTAAACACCTTTATGCAACAGACAAATGCATAAGACAATAAGATGAATTATAGGTTATAGCCAATAAATTTAAAACTGAAACATCCACTGCTAATAGATTAATAATAGTAAATGATAAACAACTCTCTCTTTATCACTTACATATATACAGACACTTAAGAGATAAATGTATTCATATTTTCATAGATTAGTCACAGATTAGTCACACATCACACAAATGACTAAATGTAAATGTAAATCACACAATTAAACTCATATTAAACAGTTTCACAAATCACATTCAATCCTTGAAAGCTGAAAGTGTTAACAGTAATCAGATCGATAAAGCCCAAAACATTTGGCTTTTTGTAAAAGTGCAAACTGAAGATTAATCTTCAATTTATATGTTGCCGTGCAAGAATAACACCACTACACTACTCATATAATATGGGTATATATAGTTTATCAGTGAATTATTAGTGACCATGTGTGTCCCTTCAAACAGCTGTGCTCCGTCAGTTTAGCACTTTCGCTTCGATGCTCTTGCCTCGTGTTCCATTTCAGAACGCGTCAGTGACGTCACGCCACTCGTCTTAATGAGCGCTTCATAAACAACACTTGCAGAATCATCTTCAGTCTCCATCGATCTTCACAGAAAACAGTTTAGAGAGAAACAACGAGATTGTATCTTCACAAAAAATAGAGGCACATTCTACAGATCATAGAGAGTATACACACAGTGTCCAGATTCGACAAATCTACATCAGACCATGTCCATAACAGTGTGTTCCTCCTCTAAAGAAGGTGTAGAGAAGAAGGACCTGAGCCTGGATAGTGAGAGTAGCATGGAGGATCCTGTAGAGATAAGCTCAACAGGTTAGACTAAAATTACATTAAAAACAGAGGCATTTATTCAAAACATTGTTCATTGAGCTCTAGCATTCTGTGGTCTCTGCTGGTGGTCACTCATATGTGTTTTTTTATTATTATTAATTATAAATGTAGAATTGAAAATATGTTTTGCAAAATGAAAATGCTTGCATTGTGCTGCATTTATATTAGACAATAAAATTCAAAATGTTAAATACATCATAAAATAGTTCAGACTGGGATGTTCAGATCCTCCAGGCCCGTTTACATCAAGGACAATAAACCGCTGTAATTAAAAATACAAAGTTTTCAAGTCAGTATGAAGCGGAAGTCTTTTCTCCTCTATTGTGTCGTATATCGTATGAAACGCTTCAGGAACAATAACAAATGTGGGCGGGGCTTGATTTTGTCTGTGAGGAATTGATTGGATGGTTGTGGTTTGCTATTGGCTGATCTCATGTGAGTGACAGGTTATAGCCCCGCCCTTGTCATCAGAGAATAGAAGAGATGCTGCAAGAAGAAATTATTCTGATTCAAGATTACCAGGAACATGAGTTTAACAAAAAATAATTAACACAGTGGGGACAGAAACAATATTGTTGGAAACACTTTCAGAAAAAATTTGTGATGATGAAAGTTAAAAACAGCTGATGAACTATAAAACCCTAGCCTGGTCCCACCAGACTCTCGTACATTTAATTTCATTTGTATAGAGTCTGGCACCGCTCCATTGACAAGCGTTAACTTCCTTGTAGGCGGGTACTCTATTGAAGTCTAAAACTATTGGATCTGCCCAGAGTCACTCTGGATCTGCCATAACCAATCGCTAATGTTTGGTTGCGACGTATGCCTAGCGTTCGCCTTAGCCAACTCACAACTCACCACTAACGGAGCGAGCTGGAAAAATCAAACTTTTCCCGAACCCCGTGGGGAGGTTCTTGCTCCGGCTTTAACTTCTTGATATTCGGCAGCGTTGCCACAACGGACCGAATGGCTTCGCTCGCATCTTTCTCCGCTGCCATTACTAAACTGCAACTCAAAATAACGCACGACATCAACGTCATCGTTCTCAGCCACTCCCTCTGTTCGCTGATTGGCCCGGTAAAAAATTGATCGGAGAAAACCGAAGTCAACAGCACAATCCCAGACTAGTACTGAAGGAAAATTAAAATTGAGCGGAAGTATGTAGGAGGGCGGAGACAGGCTTTGAACCCTGACAGCAAATCAGAATCCACTTAACTTTAAAGAGCTCAAGCATTTAAAGCGACAGACTACATAACCGCAATTCACACTTATAAAAAAAACGGAGAAATATTGTGCGTTGTTGTGAACTCTAATGCTATTATTACAGTTATCTTTATAGTATCACCACACCTGAACTTAGGTATTCCACCCCCACTTGCATGTATGAATGGAAGTCAGTGGCACTCAAAGACAAGAATGACCATATGAATATTACAGTAAATGTTATTTTCATTTCATCTGAGGTCAGATAGGTTTCCAATAGTTGTTTTCTTTAATTTTAGAAAAACTTTCAAGTCCTCACAAGGATGTAATCCATGTATTGTTGCGTCGAGCCCAGAAGGCTGTGGAGAATGGCTTCCTCCGCTGCTGCTGTCAGGAGTCTCAGGACTCAGTGGAGGCTTTTCTGCCTCCCTCTAAGACACATTACGTGGGTTTAGAGTCTCCACAAACACAGAGTGAAGACACTATACCTGGCTCAGACGTCACGTGCATCTCTGAGCAGCGGATAGAGAGCCGTTCAAACAGCATCCCAGAGTGTTCTGGCTTTGTGTTGCCTGGTGAAGTGCCTGTCGAGACCATCGGGGCTTCAGATAGCCAGAGTCTACACAAGACCAGAGCCAATATCACGACACTGGAGGACAATGTGGAGCAGAAGAGTGAGATTGACAAAGGCATGAGTTGGAAGAAGACGCGATCAGTCTTCCGGAGAGCCTGTAAGGTGATAAAGCTGCCCTTGCTCTGCAGCGTTGTGGACACAGTGGAGATTTCTGTGTCTCCAACAGACACTACAGAAGCTCAGTGTGGCGACTCCACACACACTCTCAACCTTGAGGAGTCCAGCAACGACTCGACACACACACTCAACCTTGAGGAGTCCAGCGATGGGATCTTATCTGGTTCAGAATGCTTCCCGCTGCCTACAGAGGCTTCAGGCATGGAGGAGATCAGCTCAGCAGGTGAGACCCGAAATTACTTTTGAAACTTGGCTTTTCATGACCGCAGATATTAAAAAGCAGGGCTGTTGTAAGTGGGTACAACATGGACATTGATTTGTAGCATTATAGATGGGAATGTAAGAGTAAAATGTAAGTTACTTATAAATTAGGTGTCTTTAAATACTACAAAGCACTTGTTGTGCTGATGTTTTATTGCTAGACTTGTGCTGCTGTTGAGGGGGATGCGGGTAAGGTTAGGATGGGTTTGGTGGTATGGGTCAGTTTAAAGGGATAGTTCACCCAAAAATAAAAATTAGCCCATGATTTACTCACACTCAAGCCATCCTAGGTGTATATGACATTCTTCTTTCAGACGAACACAATCGGAGTTATATTAAAAAATGTCCTGGCTCTTCCAAGCGTAGTAGTTAAAGTGGTTCTGTTTTTTTTTTTCATTTAATGTGAGGTCAGAAATGTTTCTAATAATTGTGTTTTCTGTTCTTCTTTATTTTAGAAAAACCTACAGAATGGACGAAGAAGGAAAGGATCTGTTATTACCTTAAAAAAGCTTGGAAGGGTTGGGTATAAAGCAGCACTTTCTCTTCTGCCCAGAAATAATAATTTTATAATTGTATAATAAACTACTTATTATAGAGCACCCTGATCCCTGAAAGATCTTGTCTAATTTTGTATATAATAATTCTAATCTGAATAAAACAAAGGGTATTTTAATCTGAAGTATAACTTTTAAAATAGAAAAGTGAATCTATGTTTGCTGGCATTCTTGTCAGAGGCCAACAAGTGCTCTTCATATATCTTCAATTTTGAGTTCTTGTGGTAATATAAATATGATGACTATAAAAAAACAGATGTAATAGAGCGGGAAACTCAAGCCTGTCATGTGAGCCCGTCACACCAGAACGTTATGGTTACTAACGTAACCTCGGTTCCCTGAGAGTAGGGAACGGATATTGCGTAGCTATACGCAGAGGGAAAAACTCCTTTTCTCGAGAATATTGAAGAATATTGAATATTATGGAAAGCGCTTGCAGGTCACTTACTCTTTTGACCGAGCCAGCGGTAGCAGAAGTGCAATTTTGAGTGAAAGTGGTTTAAAGTGGAGCGGCTCAAACGGGGGTCACTTAAGGGCCTTGAGGACCGTAGATAGGTCCCAGGGGGGGACAGAGGGGGGCCGAGGCGGGTTATGCCTCCTGGCCCCATTGAGGAAACGAATGACCAGGTCGCTTTTCCCCAGGGAATGGCCGGTCACAGGGGCATGAAAAGCAGCTATGGCCGCCACATCTACTTTGAGCATGGAGGGGGTCCTGCCTGCGTCCAGCAGCTCCTGAAGAAAGGAAAGTACTAGAGGTACTTCACATAAGTGTGGGTCTACGTTTCGTGCTGCACACCAGCTTGCGAACGCTGACTACTTGAGGGCATAGAGGTGTCTGGTAGACGGTGCTCTAGATTCAATCATAGTATTTTGGACTCCTTCTGGGAGGTCCCTGGGTACCCATTGAGGGGCCATACATGTAGGGCCCACAGATCTGGATGGGATGCCAGATTGACCCGTTAGGAGGTCCTTCCTCAGCGGTATGGGCAAGGGAGCTGCCTTCAGCAGTTTCGCCAGGTCTGGGAACCCAGGTTTGGATCTCCAGAGGGGGGCTATGAGGAGGACCTAGCACTTGCTCTCCCTGATCCGCTCAATGACCTGTGGGAGCATCGAGACTGGAGGGAACGCATAAAGGGAAGTGGCTGGGCCAGTTGTGGGTCAGCGTGTCCCTTTTTTTTTAAAAGAATATTGGGCAGTGAGGATTGTCTTCTGAGGCGAAGAGGTCGACCTCTGCCTTGCCGAAGGTGCTCCAGATCATGTGAACTGTCTCAGGGTGGAAAGACCATTCCCCTGGGGGGACATTGTCTCTGGATAACATATCTGCGCCCTGGTTCAGAATGCCTGGTACATGCACCGCCCTTATCGAGCGCAAGTTGGCATGTGCCCAAAGGAGGAGTCGTCGTAACGTCCAGGGTGGCCGATCTGAGGCCCTGTCGATTTATATAGGACACCACTGACATGTTGTCCGTGCGGACCAGGACGTGGTGTCCCGCCAGTTCTGGGAGGAAGGTTTTCAGGGCTAAAACTACCGCACTCATTTCGAAGCAGTTGATATGTAGGCGTTTCTCCGGGCTCGACCAGAGGCCGGAAATTGGCCTGCCCTCGCACATCTGTTGAAACCACTTTCCTTCTCGAGACCAACCCCATGTCTACACCTGACTGGTACCAGTCGATGCGCTTCAAAGGGGTCAGGGCTTTGATACAGGACTGGAGCGCCACGCATGAGCTGGCACTCGGCGTTTCAGCCAGCGCTGCAGGGGACGCATGTGCAGTAGGCCTAGTCGGAGTACTGACTTCGCGGAGGCCGTAAGGCCCAAAACCCTCTGAAACGTTCTGAGCGGCCTGTGAGAGCCCGCTTTAAACGACACCACTAGCTGTTGAATAGTGAGGGCGCGGTCTGGCAAGAGCCATCTCTCATCTGCCTTGAGTCTATAACTGTTCCCAGGAAGGCTGTATGCTGGCCCATGTGGCTAGGGGTTGAATGAAATCTGGGGGCGGGTCGCCGTGTGACAGGGACCCGACTGCCCGAATTTTGAAAGCTAGAAAAGTATTCGTTTTGAGTGTGTTTGGGTTTTCTATAGAGACAGTTTTTGTTATCAGTGGCACGTGCTTTGTAACGTGCCTGGTGACTGATTTTTAAACATTTCCAGCCGCCCAAACTGTCAAGGTCCAACGCAATCTTGGGTTGGGGGCCCTGACGTTCCGGGAATGGGTAGCGCTTTGCAGGCTTTAGGTGTTGTGGCCTTCAGCCGCTGGGCGGGGCTGAGAGGCCGGCGGCACGGGCTTGGCTGGCTTAGGGGGCGGCGTTTTCTTAGGGCGCCCTGAAGCCGAGCTTGAACGCTTGGGCAGAAAGTGTTGCATGGCTTGCAATGATTTCTGCGCCTCAATGAAGCGCTCAGAAAATCCCTTCACCACTGGACCGAAGAGGCTGGTGTTGGAGATTGGGTCATCGAGGAAGGTGGTTCTGTCCATGTCCTTGATCTCCGTCAAATTCAGCCAGAGGTGGTGCTCCAGCACAACCAAACTGGACATATCTCTGCTGATCGCCTGGGCGGTGGTCTTGGAGGCGCAAAGGGCTAAGTCAGTGGCGCTGCGCAAGTCCCCGAAGGCCTCAGGGTCCGGGCTTGCCTCGTCCATAGAGTGGAGGAGCTTGGCCTGAAACACTTGGAGGATTGCCATGGTGTGCAAAGCCGATGCAGCCTGGTCGGCGGTAGTGTAAGCGAGACCGGCGAGGGCTGATGTCATTCGGCAGGGCTTGGATGGGTGCACCGCCTTGGTTCTCCATCTGCTAGAGGTGGGCGGGCAGAGATGCACTCTTTTAGCTTCTAGAGCAGTGTTTCTCAACCCTGCTCATGAAGGACCCCCAACACTGCACGTTTTCAACACTGCACGTTTTCTTTGTCTCCCTAATCAAACACACCTGATTCAACTCATCAGCTCATTATCACATGGGGATATATGTGATAATGAGCTGATGAGTTGAATCAGGTGTGTTTGTCGTGACGGCGAACACACAGAAGTAAGCAAAAAGGATATATGGCTTCTTTTGCCGGATAGCCGCAGGTTAATTCCCTTGATTGTTCCGCCACAAAAATGTACAAACACACAATGCAAGAGTGGATTTCTCATTATCATAGCTGAAGCAAAGCAAAACAATGCTTCACGAAAAATAAAGTGAAGATGACGAACGAACCACAAGGAAAAAATAAAAATAGAAGTACATCTCTCAGTCTTTCTTGCTCTCTCTCTCTCTCCTCCCCCATCATGAGTGGACATGCCCTCTACTGCACCTTTAACTTAGGAGCCTGACCACGTCCATAATGGTCTTTTTTACAAGATGTAAATAAAGTCTTTTCTTGTGTGTTACGCAGCACGTCTGAGTTTTCTTAAGAACCAATGATGTTCATTCTCATGTGTTACGCAGCACATCTGAGCTTCCTCAAGAACCAATGAGATTCATCTGAGCTTCCTCAAGAACCAATAAGGTTCATTCTCGTGTGTTACACAGCAATTCTGAGCTTCCTCAAGTAACAACCACGTCTGAGCTTTCTCAAGAACCAATGAGGTTCATTCCCATGTGTTACGCAGCAAGAATGAGCTTTCTCAAGAACCAACAAGGTTCATTCTTGTGTGTTACGCAGCAAGTTTGAGCTTTCTCAAGACCAATGATGTTCATTCTCGTGTGTTACACAGCACGTCTCAGCTTTCTCAAGAACCAGTGAGGTTCAATGTTGTGTTACACAGCACGTCTCAGCTTTCTCAAGAACCAATGATGTTCCTTCTTGTGTGTTACGCAGAAATTCTGAGGTTCCTCAAGAACCAACCACGTCTGAGCTTCCTCAAGAACCAATGAGGTTCATTCTTGTGTGTTACGCAGCACATTTGAGCTTCTGCGTGAACAAATTCTCGTGTTACACAACAGGTCTGATCTTACTCAAGAACCAATGAGGTTCATTGTTGTGTTACGCAGCACGTCTGAGCTTCCTCAAAAACCAACCACGTCTGAGCTTTCTCAAGAACCAATGATGTTCATTCTTGTGTATTACGCAGCAAGTCTGAGCTTTCTCAAGAACCAGTGAAGTTCATTGTTGTGTTAAGCAGCACTTCTGAGCTTTCTCAAGAACCAATGAGGTTCATTCTCGTGTGTTACACAGCACGTATGAGCTTTCTCAAGAACCAACGAGGTTCATTTCGCATGTGTTACGCAGCACGTCTGAGGTTTCTCTAGAAACAATGAGGTTCATTCTTGTGTGTTATGCAGCACGCATGAGCTTTCTCAAGAGCCAATGAGGTTCATTCTCGTGTTACGCCGCACGTCTGATCTTTCTCAAGAACCAATGAGGTTCATTCTTATGTGTTACGCAGCGCATCTGAGCTTTCTCAAGAACCAATGATGTTCATTCTTGTGTGTTACACAGCAAGTCTGAGCTTCCTCAAGAACCAATGATGTTCATTCTCGTGTTACGCCGCACGTCTGAGCTTCCTCAAGAACCAATGATGTTCATTCTCGTGTTACGCCGCACGTCTGATCTTTCTCAAGAACCAATGAGGTTCATTCTTATGTGTTACGCAGCGCGTCTGAGCTTTCTCAAGAACCAATGATGTTCATTCTTGTGTGTTACACAGCAAGTCTGAGCTTCCTCAAGAACCAATGATGTTCATTCTTGTGTTACGTAACATGTCTGAGCTTCCTCAAGAACCAATGATGTTCATTCTCGTGTGTTACGCAGCAAGTCTGAGCTTCCTCAAGAACCAATGATGTTCATTCTTGTGTGTTACATAACATGTCTGAGCTTCCTCAAGAACCAATGATGTTCATTCTTGTGTGTTACGCATCACGTCTGAGCTTCCTCAAGAATCAATGAGGTTCTCTCTTGTGTGTTACGTAACAGGTCTGAGCTTCCTCAAGAACCAATGAGGTTCATTCTTGTGTGTTACACAGGACATACTTTATCTATAGAAAGCTAAACAATTTAAACTTAACAATTTAAAACGAAAAGAAATAGGCTACTCTCTGATTATGTAATCCATTATGTGGGGTGGTGATGGCGCAATGGATAAGACGCATCCCTATGGTGTGAGAAACCCTGGTTCGAATCCACTGTGGTACACCAATGTGTCCCTGAGCAAGACACTTAACCCCAAGTTGGCATGCAACCTCTGACATATGTAGCAATTGTAAGTCGCTTTGGATAAAAGCGTCAGCTAAATGTAAATGTGCATTTGTCTCTATAGGCGCGTTCACTATGGAGATGGCGATCGCCAACTTCATCTTTGCAGCCAACAACTAGTTTATTAAAAGAAATCAATGCACCCTTGTCACCGGATTTACAAATGCACATCTTGCTTGTTGCACGTACACATATAATGTCGAAATAACGAGATATTATGTTAAAATTACATTACTAATAATAATAAATCTTTAAGAATATTTGATTGAATGCTGAATGTTGTGCTTGTTCAATTTAATAAAATTAAAACTTTAATTGTGATAATTAAAATAGTTGAATATTAAAAATTGAGTGGTCAAGTTTTGCTCATTTATTAATAGTATATATATATATATATATGTAATAGCACAGCTCCGCCTGTCAATGATCTAGCACCCCCTCAGCACCTGCGTTAAAAATTCTCTGGGGCCATACTCCTCTGTGTGCCATAGGTTGCCTATAACTTAAAAGTTTGATGTATTGGGCTAATAGTGGGCCTAGTATTAGTAGTAGGCTAATAATAATAATAACTTTGTAAAGCAACCCTGAGTATAAAAACATGTCATAAAGAAAACATATAAAAAATAATTGAACATTTGATGTAGGCTAATAGATATATTATAGGCCTAATCAATCATTTTTAAATATTAAAATATAGAGATAATACATATTTAATGTCCCTCAACATCTGCTCATGAAAGGCTATAACAAAGTCGTGTGAAAACTGGGTAGTGTACCTTTAAGGTTGTGGTGCTAACGAACACGCGAAAATTAAGAGAGCCCATTCGTCGCGATGAATCATCGCAAAACCCCATCTGTCATCTAAAACTTGTGAAAATACAGTATGTTGTGTGTATGTACTGTACATTAAATGATGGCTTCAAAGAAAAAGAAGGTTGACGATGAAAACAATTTTCAACCCTGCGTGGTAAATGGAATTCGCCTTTGCGGACATAGGTGGCAAAACAATGTGTCTCATTTGTCAAAAAACAATTGCTGTATTAAAGTGAGCTAATCTGCAACTTAATTCCGATTTCAGCGTTGCATATCCACATAGCAGGCAGCTCAGTCAGGAGTCAAAAGGTACAGACATTGCTAGCTGGTTTTTATGCCCAGAGATTCATGTTCCGTGGCATTGTTAAAAGCGCTGACAATATTACCGAGGCCTCATTCAGAATCGCTTGGAATATTGCAAAAGCAAAGAGGCCTGCTACAGAGGGAGAATTTCTCGAAAATACATTTATGGACTGTGCAGAATCACTGTTTTCAGATTTTAAGAACAAGGAAGACATCATCAGGCAAATCTCAAAGCTGCAGTTGTCTGATTCAACAGTGGCCAGACGTGTATAATTAATTTCAGCAACTTCAGGAAGGAAATTTCACTCACTATTCTGTTCTGCAGTCACAAGTGACAGAACCAGTCTCATTTTCAACCAGCGCTTACTGTTCATATCTCAGGGAGCTAAAAGATGAGTTTTCCTCCCAATTTGCGGACATTAAATCCCTCACACCTGTAGATTCACAGAGAATCCATTTGCTTGTGACATACAGGCTACGTCTGTCGCAGTCATGTCAGAACCCTTCAGCGTGGAAAGAGCAGTGTTTGAGGAGCAACTCATAAAGCTTCAGCACAACAACATCCTTAAACAGAGACATAAAGAAGAGAGCATTGACAACATTCTGGACCAAGTGTGTTCTGAAAGACACATACCCTGCATTAATTAAGGCCTAGTCCACACGGCGGCAATAGATACAGACGGTTGGTCTGGGAACGCCCCCGGGAACGCCCCGTCACGTGATGTGAATTTAGTCCGTGGGGGAAAACATTGCCTTGGCGCTCATTGAAATACACGCGACAATCATGCCGAAGAGGTGCTGTGTCGTTTTCTGTACCGCCAATAAACAAACAAATTATGAATTGAAGTTCTACATCCTTCCTAATAAACACACAGAACCGGAAAGGAGGACAAAATGGCTACAAGCAATAAATAGTAGTGTAATACTTCTGTGATGTTCTGTAATACCTCTATAGTACTTCTATAGTATGTCCCAAAATACTATAGGATTCCTATAGGATTACTATAATATTTTGTCCTAAAATACTACAAGACTCCTATAGTTGTTTTTCATAAGGGATGTCTCATTCACATTAGCGTTATCAGCTGAAGGCTCGGTTGATAGGCCAATCACTACGGTCTACACTCAATACAGACTGCAGTCTGTGAGTTAGGGATCACTGTCAGCACAGTCCCTCGGCAACTTCGTACAACTGATCACCGTTTTACAAAAGGATTAATAGTGTGGAGTGAAGCATACGTACAATTGGTAAGTGACAAGGTTTTATGGAGTTATAGTATGCAACATATACAAAAGTTGATTGAGTTATAGGCTAATGTTACCGCTACAGCTACCGCAATGTCTTTCTGGAGATTCAACCAGATAGCAAAATATGTCTGGAAACGACACCTCCGGCCATTTGGTTGGGTCATTGATCCAGTTTTTAATTAAATAAGGGCAATCATAATGTATTGCAGTTAATTTTGCAATGCATCTTTCCCGGTCGGCAGGCGTCAATGACATGAAATCCGACATTTTGTCATTCAAATACACACGATGTTCGCGGCGTTTTCCCCCACGCCGACCACGCCCCCAACTATGACTGGTTGCCGACTGTATCTATACATCCCTAACCATAAAGCCACGTTGGCCAATCAGAAGCCGTCAGCGGCACACAATCTGACGTCAAACACAGCGGATAACGGCGCACACTCTGACGTCGCAAATCGTCTCGGTTACGTATGTAACCCTCGTTCCCCGAGTAGGGAACGGAGACGTTACGTCGGATGACGACGAATGGGGTTTCGCTTAGAAAGCCTATCAACTTCGAGTATTACAAAACGAGCCAATGGCAAAGAAATGCCATGGGTCTGCGGAATTTGCATGACGTAACTCCGCCCCACCTCGTGGGTATAAAAGGAGGAAGTCCAGCAACATGCAGATATGTTTCTTCGCTGAGGAGCCAAGACTGAGCTTCAGGCGATCCCCGCAGTACAGCAGAAAGTGGCAGGAAGACGTAACGTCTCCGTTCCCTACTCAGGGAACGAGGGTTACATACGTAACCGAGACGTTCCCTTTCGTTGTCACTCCGAGTTACGTCAGATGACGACGAATGGGGTTACCAGTCTAATCACGCCACCTTCTCGGCTGCTTCCAGTGCCCTGCGTAAATCTGAGATCCCTGTCGTGAGACTGGCACGGACGAAGGACTCCTATTTAGCACAGGAATACCAAGGTACACTGGGGAGCATATCCCAAGGTTTTAGGGGAAATGCAATTACTGCCAACCCAGAGGGGGGGGGACTTAGAGAATACACATATGACCCGAAGGATGCATATGGAGAACACTGGGGTGTCCAGCCGCAGGTGGAATATTTCAACCCCAGGGGTGGCAAGGTGGCTTGCCAAGGGAAAGACACATGCTCAGAGAGGCTTACAGTGGAATACACATGTGGGGGTCGCTCAGGGGAGGGACCATGCACACGGGAGGCACCTAGCCTTTCCCTTCAGCTTCCCACCATAACAGACAAAGAGCTGGTCTGAGGTCCTGAAACACTGCGTTCTGTCCACATAGGTGCGGAGGGCGCGTACTGGACAGAGCAGTGCCAAGGCTGGTTCTGCCTCCTCCAGGGGCAGCGCTTGCAGGTTCACCACCTGGTCCCGGAAGGGAGTGGTAGGAACCTTGGGCACATATCCAGGCCGGGGTCTCAGGATCACGTGAGAGTCAGCCTGCCCGAATTCCAGGCACGCTTTGTCGACGGAGAATGCGTGCAGGTCCCCTACCCTCTTGATGGAGGCCAGTGCAACCAGGAGCGCTGTCTTCATTGACAGGAACTTAAGCTCCACTGATTGCAGAGGCTCAAAGGGAGCACTCTGCAGGGCAGTTAGCACCACTGCGAGGTCCCAAGAGGGAACGAGAGGAGGGCGAGGAGGATTCAGTCTCCTTGCTCCTCTCAGGAACCTGACAATCAGGTCGTGCTTCCCCAAAGACTTACCTTCAACAAAGTCATGCTGTGCGGCAATGGCGGCGACATAGACTTTTAGGGTGGAGGGAGACAGCCTTCGCTCCAACCCATCTTGTAGGAAGGAAAGCACGACGCTGATCGAACATCTCCAGGGGTCTTCTTGGTGAGAAGAGCACCAGTCGACGAAGAGGTTCCACTTCAACGCATAGAGATGTCTCGTGGACGAAGCTCTAGCGGAAGTGATGGTAGCCACCACCGCTGGTGGTAGGGTACTCAAACCTGCCTCGTCCCGTCCGGGAGCCACACGTGGAGGTTCCAAAGATCGGGACGAGGGTGCCATAGGGTGCCCCGTCCC
Source organism: Gila orcuttii (assembly GCA_026230005.1). Lineage (NCBI taxonomy): Eukaryota > Metazoa > Chordata > Actinopteri > Cypriniformes > Leuciscidae > Gila > Gila orcuttii. Next base: position 40,524,532 of record JAPDVR010000016.1, on the reverse strand, counting down.
TGAGAAAGGAGGTCCTTCCTCAGAGGGATCGGCCAGGGAGGTCGCGAGGAGTACTAGTTCGGAGAACCAGGTCCGGGTGGGCTAGTAAGGCGCAACCAGAATGACCTGCTCCTCGTCCTCCCTGACGTTCTGCAAGGTCTGCGCAAGAAGGCTCACTGGGGGAAACGCATGCCCTGCGGCCAGCTGTGCGCCAGAGCATCCGTGCCGAGCGTGCCCTCGGTCAGGGAATAATACTGGGCGCAATAGGTCGAGTCGTGAGAGGCAAACAGATCTATCTGTGCGTCCCCAAACTGGTCCCAAATCAGCTGAACCGACCGGGGATGGAGCCGCCATTCTCCCGGGAGAAGCTGAAACCGTGAGAGCTCGTCGGCTGCACAGTTCAGAGCTCCGGGGATATAAATGGCACGAAGCGACCTCAGATGCTTCTGACTCCAAAAGAGGAGGTGGCGGGCGAGTTGCGACATACGGCGGGAGCGTAGACCACCTTGACGGTTGATGTACGCTACAGTGGCGGTATTGTCTGATCGGACTAGTACGTGTTGGCCCTTGAGCATGGCCCGGAAGCGGCGCAGAGCAAGACGTACAGCCAGCAACTCGAGGCAATTGATGTGCCATAGGCGCTGGGGTCCTATCCAGGATCCCGCGGCAGCACGTCCATTGCACATGGCGCCCCAGCCCGTGGAGGAGGCATCTGTCGATACAACAACATGCCGCGAAGCTCGTTCCAGGGGCACTCCGGCCCGTAGAAAGCTGAGGTTCGCCCACGGGGTGAAGGTCTGACGGCAGGTCGGAGTAACTGGTACTCGGAGGGTGCCGTGTTGCCATGCCCACCTCGGGACTCGGTCGCGAAGCCAAAGCTGAAGCGGTCTCATATGAAGCAATCCGAGCGGCGTTGCCGCGGCTGCAGATGCCATATGCCCCAGGAGCCTCTGAAATAGTTTCAGTGGAACCGCACCCTTCCCTCGAACTGTCTCAGAAAAGTCAGCAGTGACTGCGCGCGCTCGCTCGTAAGCTGCGCGGACATGGCGACCGAGTCGATTTCCATACCGAGAAAAGAGATCCTCTGCACGGGGCAGAGTTTGCTCTTTTCCCAGTTGACCCGAAGGCCCAGACGGGCTAGGTGCCGGAGCACTAGATCCCTGTGTTCGCAAACCTGATCTCGAGAGTGAGCTAGAATCAGCCAGTTGTCGAGATAGTTCAGGATGCGAACCCCGTGTTCCCGAAGGGGAACAAGGGCTGCCTCGACGACCTTCGTGAAGATGCGAGGAGACAGGGCTGACCCGAATGGGAGAACCGCGTACTGATATGCCTGCCCCTCGAAAGCAAACCGTAGGAACGGTCTGTGACGAGGGAGAATGAAGACATGAAAGTAGGCATCCTTCAGGTCGATCGCTGCAAACCAATCCTGGGGCCGTACACATTCGAAAATGCGCTTGGCAGTGAGCATCTTGAACGGCAGCCTGTGAAGGGAGCGGTTCAGCACGCGCAGGTCCAGGATTGGCCGTAACCCACCGGTCTTCTTCGGGACAATGAAGTACGGGCTGTAGAAGCCGGACCTCATTTCGGCTGGAGGGACAGTCTCGATCGCACCCTTCGCCAGCAGGGTAGCAACCTCCGCTCTCATGATGGGGGCATTGCCACCGACCATAGTGGAGCGAACTCCCCTGAAGCGGGGAGGAGACCGCGCGAACTGAATCGCGTAGCCGAGCCTGATCGTTCGGGCGACCCAGCGGGACAGGTTGGGAAGCTCTAGCCAGGGTCCCAAGAACGTTACCAGTGGGGTCATGCGAACCACAGATTTCCCGTCGGTGGGGCAGCGAGACGGAATGACTGTCCCGGACGTGGACGGCATAGCGGCCCAGTGTCTGGGCATAGTCATTGACCGCGTCCTGACAGAGGAGACCAGGGAAGGACGAACGTTCCATGGGGGTCTGCTCTGCCAGGGGGCTGGCGACAGAGGGGGATGAGAGCTGCACGGTCCGGGGACGGCGCGTGCTGTCATCCGGCTCTGGGACAGAGGGGGACGAGGGGTGCACGGCTCGGAGGCGGCGCACCATGTCGTCTGAGAACTCTGTGTGCTCAGGGATGAACATGTCACTTCTTTCTTTAACCACATTAGGGTGCTGCCCACCCGTGGGTGAGCAGCGGGGAGTGGAGAACAAAAGATTCTACCCCGGCCCTCCACCGGGGGAAGGAGTGGTCCTGCTAGTCCCTGAGCAGCCCGTCTCAGGAGCACTGCTTAGCCCGGCGTTTAGCGGGGGGCGGGGCGGGAGTTGGCTGGGGCGCCTTCTTACGGCTTCCTCCGCGACCGGGCCCAGGTGGAGGCTGCTGCTTGGGCCGGGCGGGAGGGGTGGGAACCGCAGGAAGGCGCCCTCGGCGGCGAACAGACTGAGGATTCTTCCCGGTCGGCTGGGTGGAGGCAGCAGCGGGCCGTCGGGGCAGAATGTGCTTGATCGCCTCAGTCTGTTTCTGGGCAGTCAAGAACTGTTGGGCAAAATCCTCGACTGCACCGCTGAAAAGGCCGGCTTGTGATATGGGGGTGTCGAGCAGACGGGACCGCTCGGCATCCCGCATATCAGCGAGGTTCAGCCAGAGGTGTCTCTCCTGGACCACGGCTGTGGACATCACCAAACCCAGGGAGCGTGCGGTTACCTTCGTCGCCCGGAGAGCGAGGTCGGTGGCGGCACGCAGCTCATTGAAGAGCCCTGGGTCTGTCCTACCCTCGTGCATGTCCCTGAGCATCTGGGCCTGGTAGACCTGCAGAATGGCCATGGCATGCAAAGAGGTCGCTGCCTGTCCCGCCGCTCTGTAGGACTTCCCCACTAACGTAGACGAGTACCTACAGGCCTTGGATGGGTGCTTAGGCTCACCACGAGAAGAAGCGCTCTGAGGACACAGCTGCATCGCAACAGAGCGTTCAACCGGGGGGAGCCCAGTGTACCCACGGGCAGCCGCCTCATCGAGGGGAGGAAAGGCGGATGAAATCAACGAGTGGTCACGGGAAGACATGGGGGTCTTCCAGGACTTCGAGATGAACATGCACATCCGGGAAGAAAGGTATTGGGGTTTGCCGCGGACGGGGGTCCGCGGCCTTACCCAAGTACCAATCATCCAACCGCGAGCGCTCAGGACAGGGTGGAGGGGACCACCCTAGTCCGATGCTCGCGGCGGCCCGGGCAAGCATGGCCGTCATCTCCGGATCAGACTCGGACGCAGCTGTATGCACACCGGAAGGTGGCAGCTGTGCCGAGTCTTCACTTCCAAAAGAATCAGACCCACCTTGTGATGCTGCGATGGACATGGCGTCCTCCTCTGGAGCGCCAAAGGAAATCCGCTGGGCATCAGAAGATGGTCCCGCGGAAATCCCCTGAACACTTGCACTTGTTCCAGATTTTTTAATTTATATTTTCATGTTCAGTATTACTTTAAATTGGACAAAGACTAGCAAGACTTACCTTGCAAGGAGGTTTTTAATACTCTGTTTGAGTATGAACTCTTTTTTGCATTAATATTGCTAGAAAACTGTTAATCCACATTTTTGTTCCAGATTTTTTATTTTCAGGTTCAGTATTAGCCTACTTTAAATAGGACAAAGACTAGCAAGACTTACCTAGCAAGGAGGGTTTTAAAACTCTGACCATGAACTTGTTTTTTTGCATTAATATTGCAAGAAAATTGTTAATACACTTTTTTATTCCAGATTTTAAAAAAAAAATCCATGTTCAATATTACTTTAAATAGGACTAAGACTAGCAAGACTTACCTAGCAAGATAGATAATAAACGCTTGTGGCCCTTCACATTTTATGTGGTTTAAATGTGGCCCCCTTGGCATCTGAACTTGAGTACCCCTGCTCTAAACGCTCAATGAGAATATCACAGTCTATCAAATCGAAGGCTGCACTAAGGTCAAGCATAATTAGAGCTCCTTGACTACCCGAGTCCCCAATGAGTCATTGTTTACCTGTATGAAGCTAATTCAGTGCTACGTCCTGCCCAGAAACCAGACTGAAAAACATCTATGTGGCATCTGGACCAATCAGACACACACAAATTATTCATTATATTTAATGAATAATCCATCAAACTCACTCTCCCAACAAAGGACTCTCCCACTGGCAGAACCTGGTGTCCTGTTACAGGACACATTAAGACTGACATTAAGACTAACCCTAACCCAAAAGGAATTTGCAGAGAGTTGTGACTCTCACTTAATTCTTGCTGAGAAGGAGAAATAAACCCTTTTAATCCTATATATTGTATGTATAACCACTTGAGAAATGTATCTAATGTATGTTAAAGCTTTAGCGTAAGTTCTGTCAGGAAGACTCAATCAGCGCATCACACATTATCTCACTAGGCAATCAGGTGCTGACACTCATAGTATAAAAACTGGTACTTACGTTTGTCTGAGTTCACAGATGCTGACGTGCCAATTACCTCCATCCTCCCCAACCACCACCAAGATGGTACCTTCCCCTTCATCCTCCCCACCACCACCACCAGGATGGTCCCTTCCTTTACCTCCAGGGGGGGTCGGCTGCACCCCTGCCTTCCTCTTCAGGCAGGACATGCAGATTCGGCTACCCTCGCATTGCTCGCTAAGGACGGGCCCTAGCCTAATAACTTTTAAATAACTTTAAATTTATGCTTGCTGGGCTGTTAATAAATATACGCTTGTTATTCAATTTATCTCCCGAGTCTTTCTGGTAGAACTAATTTTCCCATCTCATTATTTTCCTTTTATGTGGTTTGGCCTATGTATTCATTCTCTCATTTTTCAGACTTGCATACCATGGTTAACTAAAATCATATGTGTAGCATGTTTGATCTCTATAAACTCCAATCTTCGTCCCCCATTTGTTAATTTACATTACATTTTGCTAACTTTGTGACGCCTGTATGATAAGAATCTTGAAGATTCTTTTGTTAAACACCCAATCGAATTACATGTTCGAAGGCCTGCTTGAACAAAAAGTCGTAAAGAAATTCCCTCCAAAGGGAACAACTTCTTATTGGCTCACATCCCTCCAGAGGGTGTGACATCTTCACGCTTTAAAAATCAATGATCACAAGATCACGCCTCTTATTCTCTTAGTCCCTTTCTGAAATCCTGATGTGAAGATGATGCTGAACTAGAAGTTTTCTAAGGACCCCCAAGCTTGTGCCAGGCTGCGGCCTTGTCTTTCCATTCACCAAAGATCCTCTGACTCCCACTGGTTCTCTCTCATCAAGACAATATCAGCAAAGATCAACTGGAGCCTCAACAATTTGTATCAGGACAGTTTAATTCAAATGGGTGAGACATACCCCGGAAATGTACATTTCTTAGAATTAATAAACAATTAACACTGAGTGTTCACTGCACAAACAGGTTAATTGATTATAATATTAATTTGACCACATCAAGTTAATTATATTAACTGATCCAAATATTCATAATCAATTATAACAAGTTATGATTGGGGGCTTTTACACTGGGCTCGTTTGCTGCGGTCCGAGCCCGGGCGCGATTGTTCCCGGCGCCCCCTGCAGCGTTGGTCTGGTTTCACACTCAACTTGATTCCATCGAACTCTGGTGCGTTTGCGTGCATCTTACGTCATTGCAAACGCGCACGGCGCATGATATAAAACACGACGCGGGTCAATATATTGTGTTTTTTATTAATTGGTGCTATTATTCATAGCTGAGTAAACAACGCAGGTTAACTGTGTGTGTGTTTCACATAAGCTGTCTTTCCGCTGCTAGCAAATGGACTCTTTTGAGGAGACAGTGGATTTCCATTAATTTGTTGCCCTGATTGCACGTACTATGCGCGAATACACTGCAGACTCACTCTTGTTGTAATCCAGGGTAAATCTTCATCCCTTACGTGTGTTTTATTTAACTAAATACATCATAATCGGCTAAAACGTATGCGCAGGATACTTTACTTCCTGAACAAGTGCGCACCCGAGTCCGTGTTGATTTCACATACACGCGAATCGCAGCACGGTTCGGGAGCAACAGAACTCAGACCACCTCCTCCAGGTAGTCTCGGGTTCGGTACCCCAGTGCGCACCCGGGTCCCATAACAGCGTTCACATTAGCGATTTTTCATGCGAACCGTGCCCCGTTCCGAACTAAACTGCCAGTGTGAAAGCCCCCTTAGTGTCACGGTTCGTGGGTTTGCTTGTTCATTCTGTGTGTTACTGCCCTGATCTGATTGCCCATCAGCGTCAGCTGTGCCGACGAGCAATCAGATCAGTCACAGGTGTGCCTTGTTTATAGTCCTATATGTAGTGCTGTGTTTGTCATGTCCAGTGTCAGATCGTTGTTGCTGGTCCTCTGTCTGGTCTCTGTTGTGTTCAGTTTTACCATTCCAGTTCTCACGGATTATCCTGCATCTCTCTGCCAGCCTTGTTGGGTTCTGCCTGCGGAGGACTTCTCTCTGTTCACGTCAGTCATTCCTCGTTCTCCAGGACTGTGTCTAGCCCACTGCAGTCATCCTGCGCTGCCAAGAGTCTACTGACGATCATTTGACTTCAGCAGCCTTCCTGTTTGCCTGTTCACAATAAACCTTACCTTTATTTGCATTTGGATCCTGTGATTCGTGACATGACAGATTGATTATTAATATTTCTTTAGAGCTAATTTGCTACATCTAGCACATCATTTTTAGCCAAAGAGGAACTCAACTGTCTTAAGACCACTTTCTCCAATATTTCTGAAATACAAGACAGCTTTGAAATTGGCCAGTAATTTGTGAGATCCAAGGGATCCAAAGGATGGAAAAATACCAATAGAAAGACTACTGTTCACAATCGATGTAATACTCGGTCCAATAAAATCAGCTGTCTCCCCCAAGCAAACCTGAGGGCAAAACATCCCAACTAGAAGCTGAGTTTATCAATCGAGCAATAATATAACTTATATCAGTAGACAAAACCAAATCAAACTCATCAAAAGTGTTAACACTAAAAGAGTCATCCCCTACCCTTCCACACAAAACCTTGCCCTAATGTCTTTAGTCTTTCCGTGTAAAAACACTTAAAAATATCTCACAGCATTCTGAGTTTGGAGGTATAGTGACAGCAGTAGGATTAAGAAACCTATTAATAGTTTGAAACAAAATTTCAGGCGAGTTTAAGTGTTCCGAAATAATTTTTGAAAAATAAGCAGTTTTAGAGTCCTTTACAGCTTTCTGAAACCTTAGAAGTGAAGCTCGTGAAATCTGATGAGAGAGCAGTGATTTATTTATCTTCCAAGTCTGTTCTGCCTTCCTACATTGCTGTTTAAAAAGACGAGTATGTTCATTTATCCAAGACTGATGATTGTTTTACGACACTTAATCTTATAAGGAGCAACAGAGTCCAAAACATCAGAGCAAACAGAGTTACGTCATCACGTGGATCATATAGATCAAATACAGACCGGACCGAGCACATTTCAAGTTTTTATGGACATACACTATATTGGCAAAAGTTTTGGACATCTGCCTTTACATGCACATGAACTTTAATGACATCCCATTCTTAATCTGTAAGGTTTAATATGGAGTTGGCCCACCCTTTGCAGCTATAACAGCTTCAACTCTTCTGAGAATCCTTTCCACAAGGTTTAGGAGTGTGTTAATGGGAATTTTTGACCATTCTTCTAGAAGCGCATTTGTGAGGTCAGGCACTGATGATGGAGGAGAAGGCCTGGCTCGAAGTCTCCACTCTTATTCATCCCAAAGGTGAGGTCTTGGCTTGAGGTCAGGACTCTGTGCAGGCCAGTCCAGTTCCTCCATACCAAACTCGCTCCTCCGTGTCTTTATGGACCTTGCTTTGTGCACTGGTGCACAGTCATGTTGTAGCTGGAACATCCCCAAACTGTTCCCACAAAGTTGGGAGCATGAAACTGTCCAAAATGACTTGGTATGCTGAAGCATTAAGAGTTCCTTTTTACTGGAACTAAAGGGCCAAGCCCTACCCCTGAAAAACAACCCCACACCATAATCCCTCTCCACCAAACAACCCCACACCATAATCCCCCCTCCGACAAACAATCTTTACAATGCGGTCAGGCAAGTACAGTTCTCCTGGCAACCGTCAAACCCAGACTAGTTCATCGGACTGCCAGACAAGCTTGATTCGTCACTTCAGAGAACACGTCTCCACTGCTCTAGAGTCCAGTGGCGGCGTGCTTTACACCACTGCATCAGACGCTTTGCATTGCACTTGGTGATGTAAGGCTTGGATGCAGCTGCTCGGCCATGGAAACCCATTCCATGAAGCTCTCTACTAATCTGAAGGCCACACGAAGTTTGGAGGTCTGTAGCTATTGACTCTGCAGAAAGTTGGTGACTTCTGCGCACTGTGAGCCTCAGCATGCGCTGACCCTCGCTCTGTGATTTTATGTGCCCTTCCACTTCGTGGCTGAGTTGCTGTTGTTCCCAATTGACCATGGAATATTTATTAGTGAGGAAATTTCACGAATGGACTTATTGCACAGGTGGACAAACTGAATCACGTCTTCTTCAAATGGAAAATGTGCAAATAAGGACACTGATACAGCTGTACTGATCATGAACGTGATGACACGGTGGATTATTCTGATACACAGAAGACGATGTAGAAAGAGCTTACAGTAGGTTAGTGCTCTTAAATTTAATGAAAATAGTATTAGACCTAAATGTTCTTCTGCGTTTCTGCCTCGTTTTGGGAGTTTGTTGTTATGAAGGGTTAGATTTTTAAAATGCTTCATTGTGCCATTGTAAGGCCAGGCTGGATCGACCCAAAGCAGGTTTTCCGATCAGCGGGTGAAGGTCTCTGCGCGTTCCCGTCTTTCCGCGGGGCAAAGTAATTTTATTAAATGAAATACATTTTCTCATATGTATTAACTCGTTATTTCATCTGACTCCATAAATGGTTTTAAAGTTTTTAATGATATCTGTGCATCATTAAGTGTGAGCGAATGTTTGACTATTCTTTTTAACTATTCACTGAAAATAATATCCGAGCTACATGTTATCCGAGTCGATTAGAATAAAATCAAACGTTTACAATTTATTGTCAAGTACATGTATCACGCCAATTGCATAATCAGTTCAAAGATAATAGATACACATCAAATGCTATCGAATAAAGAGAGAAGATGCAATACCTTGACATTATAAAAACGATGTTTTGGTGCACTTCGCATCACGGGCTAATCTGGTTACAGAAAACGCTGTGAGCTCTAGTTGCATTTCATTATATAGACAGACCTGATTTTATATGTAAACATGAGTTCACAGTGGGAATTCACATTAACCACCGTCCCAGACTTACTGGGAGCAGAAGTTGATTTACATGGAACCATTTGCTAACAATGGGAATTTGCATTGAGTTAACACCTTCTGAGAACATGAGGCCATATGCCTGGAAGACACAGATGTATGACCTATGTATGTGAATTATTTTGAAACTCTTAAATGCCTTATTACCTTCTGGTTTACTTCTTTGGGAATGAGACCTTTGTACCAGTCGCACTGAGACATTTCAAATGATATCAAACATGTGTGATACTGTATGATAATTATTCACATTAAACTATATAGATTCTTGGGTGAATTTCAGATGATCTCAGCATGAGGGAGAAGTGGGGGGGGGATGGGGGGTCAAGGGAAAAGATGTAGATTAGGATTGCTTAGGTGAAACTTGCGTTTCAAATGGTGCAAAAGAGAGAAATTCAAATGTTAATTTGCTTTGTTCTCTCAGAGAGTTGCGCTATCTTCCAGTTTTTACAGTCTTGCACCAGTTTTTTTTTCATGGTCATATTTTAATATCCATGTGTCTGTATATTGAGTGTGTTGCAGGTCTGTGTTTTATTGGTTGTTGTCTCCCCTTTTCCCACCTTCTACCTGTCTCCCAATTTTCCACAGCTTTACACTCCCATTTCTTGAGACTTTTTCCAACTGTGAGGTGTAAACGACCAGACTAACTGTTTCATGACACTTTAAAAACACCACATAGACAAAATAGATATGTTTCATTTGCATTATGCATATCCGACATGTCCAACCCTTCCCACCCACAAATTACACCTATGGCACACACCTTTTATGATATTCTGCTCTCTAGATATGGTTTGGGTGCTTCTTTCAAAGTAAACATTTATTTGCAACATTTATTTATGGATTTAACCATTACACATTCAGGTCATAATGAATGAGACATGAGTAGCTGACTAAAGGTCTGTCAAACTGAATCATGGTGCCGTTCCAGTGTTACTCCTGCAGATGTTTATTTAACATGGGCCTTCGTTCTGGATCAAGATTTGAGTGCTTGTTTCCCTAAAAAGAGATAGATTAAATTGAATATTAAAGTTTGAAAGTGACAGACTCTAAACCGTTTTTAAAATCGACAGTACTTTATTTTAAAAATAATGCATTTTTAAACTCACTTGATGGCAGCACACAGCATGCATTCATTGCCATATGTTATACCATTGGATCCACACACGGGTGAATATTGCATTGTGCATATGTCAGACGGGTACCAGCAATCAGGCTGGTCACATAAAAAAGAAAAAGAAAACCTTGAGTTATTTGCACCTGGAGGGAAGCAATTCTACAGCCTTTCTTTACTCACCGGACTTGCTCCATCAGATATGGCCACTGTTTGTGTCAAGAAGGAGAAACAAGGATTAAAGTTTATCATGATATGGCAAGAGAACATAACATACATGCTAACTTCTTGTTTTGCCCATACAAAGTCTACTGTTGTTTTGTTGGACAAACAACAGTCTTTTTTTTGGTGAACTATCCCTTAAATCACACTTAAAAATGTCTGAATGTGACTCATCTTACGCATTTTTTCAGTTGTCCTACTGTGGCAAAGATGAATTAAGACTCTAAAGAATGTGCAGACTAGACAATCAAACTCTTCATTATGAACCAAATAAGACTGTTGCTGAGTACCAGTGTGTATCGCAGGTCCTCATGTGGCAATTTAGCAACATCCCAATATCAGTTGTTTTGTAAATTAAATTATTATATTACTCACCAAGGACGCAGAGAAGGACGATGATTCCTCGTGCAAACATTATTCCTAACCTGAGATTCAACTCACTACAACTGACGAAATGATCAGTGATAAAATGATCTGGCTATTTATATCAATACTGTATCCACCTCTTAACGTGAGAGCGGACCGTCCATCCCACTGATTCATCACATCACAATTACTAAGCACCTTTAGTTTAATAGATGTATTTACTTTGGCTGGTAGGTGTGAGTAATGTCAAATGAATAATCACTTGAGTTGTACAAAGTCAATCAACATATACAGTTTAATCTCTCTGATTCCACCAAATCATTCAGTTTTTTTGTAAAAAATACTCAACTAGGAAACTAAGTTCTGAACTTCTTAAAAGAAGATGTTCTGTACAAAGTACAATTTTTTTATTGCACATTTATCTGTCTTGTACAAATTGCACAAGGTCATTTTTAGTACTTTTAAATTCACTCCTAGTGCCCCATTAGAGATCTCCACTGATTTGTGTCTCATTTGACACAGTAGATCATGACATCCTTTTGCAAAGACTTGATCATGTAGCTGGGTTTCACGGATCTGTGTTGAATTGGTTTGCATCTTACATTAAGGACAGAACTTTTTCTGTTAATTTGGGGAAATGTTTCTCATCTCATGCTCAAATCTCCTATGGTGTTCCCCAGGGCTCTATTCTGGGTCCTCTTCTTTTTGCCTTATATAAGCTTCCACTCGGTCATATTGTTTAGAAACACGACATATCATATAATTTCTATGCAGACGACACTCAGCTTTATCTTCCTGTTAAAAATAACAACTGTTCTGTGTCTAATCTGTTTTCATGTCTTCAAGACATTAAATGCTGGATTTCTTACGGTTAAATAGTGATCAAACTGAAATAATTGTTTTTGGCCCAACAGTTCTGTCTTCTGGCATTGTTAATAATTTTAAAAATAGTCTTGGCGTTATTTTCAATCCCACATTGTCGTTTTTATTCATTATGTTATAAATCTGTTTGAGGGTGTAATATTTTAATTTGTCCATTTGGTTTATTGTATCTTCACATGTCTACATTTGTTTTAAGTTTGTTTTACATTTGTTACAGCACTTTGGTTTCAACGTCTGTTGTTTTTAAATGTGCTTTATAAGTTATAAACTAAACTTGTCAATTCTAAGTCTGTTCATTTAATGATTTTTAAAAATATGATGCGTAACTATCTGCAACCATTTGCATGAGGCACGAATAAAATACACAAAATAGGGCCTACTAAAATACATGACAATGACTCTTTACAAGGTATCTTCCTTTATTTCAGATGAGAACATTTCTTAATAGGCCTACAGGCTACAGCATATATTTTATTTCGTTTCAACATGTAGCCAACAATACTGCCTACATTTAAACTCGTTTAACAAACATTTTAGAATCAAAAGTTACACCTTTAAAATCAATTCAAGTGTAATGAACCAGTCTCTGTTATCCTCTGTTACCAACTCCTAACGTTCGTTTTCAAAACTGTGCAACTCACCGAGTGGTTAGTGGTGTTCGTTGATGATTAAAAACAAATATATCGGCGCAATGTATGATTTCAATCCGTGTTATTCGCTATAGTGGAACTATTTTTTCAGATACCTCACAACCGCATATAAACTTCCGCTCGATATTTGAGTCTGAAGCGTTAGCACACTCCCGACCACTTGATGGCGACAACTATGAAGGTAAAATGATGACATAAAGAATTGCATGCGCAGGGTAAGATTTGTGAAAGAGTGCAAGCGTAAAATAAATTTGCATGCGCAAGAGAAGATTTGTAAAGGTTTAAATCGCCTTTCAAGTGTAAGAAAAAAATATTTGCTGCATTTAACTGTTATTCGTAAGCAGGCCCGGATTAGGAGGACTTTGGGCCCTGGGGCTATAGCAACACCAAGGGCCTCCTTTCATCTGATTGCCACGCCACAGTCTTCTACCGCAATAAATATATTTTTATTGTTATTAAAGCTGCAGTCCGTAGCTTTTCCTCTTTGTCGCCATCTCTGTTCGAAAACTGCAATTGCAGTTATTTGCGGAATTATCAACTTTACGTGGGTTGTACATCGGCATGAAACAGCGCGGAGGAATCCAATGTTTTGAGGTGAGTGTGCGGCTGTTAATCACCGTGCCGGTGTGGATACGGGCATTCAGAATCACACATTATACTTTTTGGAAGTATGACCAATATTAGAATTATCAATGGAAAATAACGTCTGAACAAGTAAGTAACATCCACTTTTGTTCTGATCAACTAAGGGGAAAAAAAGCATTGCAGTAAATCTTATTTTGTATAAACAAATAACAATCATAGTGCTATGAAATAAACATTGTATGAACAGAATCCCTGTTATGCATACACGTGTTATAATATAACATAATATAAACATCTTACGACAGGAAAATTTTTATATGGAATATCATGATAGAAATTACTCCACATAATTTCTTGGTTCATTTTGGGAACATTTTATTGATAAAACATTTTTACCCCCTCCCCTTCCATAAGTGCATTTACTCCAAATATGAACTCAAAAACAAAAAAGGTTGCCAAAATCAGCAAAAACATTACTCATACTTCATACTTCCTCAATAAGTACTTAACCATGAATAATTTAAAGGGGATAGTTTAACAACATCACCCTCATGTTGTTCAAAACCTGTATGAATTTATTTCTTCTGCTGAACACAAAAGAAGATATTTTAAAGAATGTTGGTAACCAGACAGTTGACGGCAGCCATTGACTTCCATAGTAGGAAAAATATATATTAAGTCAATGACTACCGTAAACTGTCTGGTTACTAACACTATATAAAATATCTTCTTTTGTGTTCAGCATAAGAAATAAATTCTTTCAGTTTGAAGAACATGAGGGTGAGTAAATGTTGACAGAATTTTTATTTTTGGGTGAACTTTCCTTTTGCATAGGGTCTTACAGTTAAATAGTCTTTTTTCTAGTTTTAGCAGAGCAGAAATCCTTTATGATATCATTAAAAATCCATTAAAATCTAGCCACTGTCGCTTAATATGCGAGTCATTCATTCAACCGATTTGTTCAAACGGCTGTTTGATTCAACGACGAAGCAAACGAGGAGTCATTTAATCATTAATTCAGTAACGAATCACCACTATCAGTTTCAGAGATTGTTTCTGCTGTGGTTTCATTTTGGAATTTTCATCGGCGAAGTGACAATAAACCAAAACGTAACTCTCAATGTTAACTTGGTCAACTCATTTATTGTTGCATAACATATCACATTAGCAATTGTGCTGATATTTGGGGAAAACTGCACTTTTACTTGTGATATACTTATTTTATATTATGTAATATTACAATAAGACAAAAACTCATCAGTGCAAAAATGCCCATGTAGACCTTGGATATTGGACCTTGATGTTCGTCAAAAACAGCAATTCGGCCGGGGATTTTTACACGGGTGAGTGGTGGGAGAAAAAACACTGACATTCTGGATTCAGACTGCAATAAAATCACCGACTAGCCCCTATAAATATTGAAAATACCTTCCGACTCCACGAGAAACAATTACCATCCAAATAGTAACTTACTTCAGCTGCTTACCTTCTTCGACGTATAAAACACGCAGATCGGTGACGCCGCAGGAGTGTGAAGCTAACTGTGGGCTGCTGCTGCCCTGCACTCGGGGTCTTCCACGGGCACGGATGAAAGTGAACCAAAGTATTTAGTTAGTTTAGGAATTTTTGCATCCCTTTTCTGTCTTTCGAGTTTGTTTTTCCTTTTTTGTGCACCACTATCACTTTTTTTTATCATCATTTGCACTCTAGCGAGCGATTTATACGTTACCCATGTTCTATCTACATGAAAGCATTACGAAAAGAGGCGTTTCCCAACGTCATGGCGCAAATTGTAGAGTTAATTTGATTGGGCGGTGAATTATATCAGTCAGGCACATTTTCCAATAACTTCTTGTTATTTTATTATACAAAAATCAACCACCTATGATTTCACATTCTCATTTCCTCCAGCCAATCATGGGCCCCCTAATCCCGCGGGCCCTGGGTCTTCAGCCCCACCTAGCCCTTATGTTAATCCGGCCCTGTTCCTAAGAGTAATTCATGTATTTTGAAGCTGCAGCTTCATGCTAATGCAAAATAAATAAGATCTGTATTATTCAGACTTTCATTTTTCCGCGCTTACACTTTTGGCACGGTTTTTGCGCACAAATGCGGCCAAAGCATTGCAGGCCTGTGAACAGCAATTTACAAGCGAAAACAAAAGAGGCAGGAACTGCAAAACAGATATATTGTGTAAAATCAAACTTTGTGTAAAAAAATAAACTGTTGCAAATGTCTTAATGACTTATTATGTGCATGGGGAAAAATGTTCCCGAAATAACCCGATTTGCACAGTTGCGTCTTTCTTTTTCCCGCGCTTCCAGTTTTGGCACGATTCTCTCACTCACTGAGTTTTGCAAGCGCGAAGAGGAGGGCGGGTCCACCTTCATCATGTAGCCAATCAGATGAGCTTCTCGCTGACTCTCGTTTTAATCCGATCTGATTGGTTCAATAAACACGCCAGTAACCAGAACACATCTTTATCTTTATTTGGCTCAGAAATGTTCTCATTGCCGAAATGGTACTTTTAATGCACACATACATGATAAATAAAAAAATGAACAAATAAATAAATAAATGATTTCGTAATAAGCTGTGCACCAGGCTGAATGACATTCTGAATTTCGAGCTGGTGTTAATGTTATTGGATTGAAATTTTATAGGCCTACATTATATAATCTGTTACACCACTGAGCTGATGTACCATTCTGGTGTAGAGTTTTTCACATCATGTCTCTGTTCATGGTATTTAAAGGGGTGATTGATTGCGATTTCACTTTTTTTCATTTTAAATAGTGTGTAATGTTGCTGTTGCTGCATGAACAGTATCTGCAAAGTTGCTGCACTGAAAGTTCAATGTAAGCAGAGATATCGTCTTTTAAAAATCAGGAAGTTTAATGCCTACAAAAACGACTCGAATGGGACTACAACGAGATACTTCCCGGGTTTTATACGTAACTAACCCATAATCAACCCTCCCTCCGGAATATGCAAAAAAGGGGTCATGGCCATATTTCTGCTGCTTTGTCGAAGAGGAAGAGTTATAGTGGAGAGCAGTAGCCATGCCGTCGAAAGTGTGTTATTTTCACCCAGCTGTCAGGTCTTCTGTGTTCGGGCTTCCTACGGACGCTGTAGTTCGTCAACAATGGCTAGAATTTATGTTTGATTATGTTCCTGAAAATTACAATCGTAATTTAGCTCTCTGTGCTGCGCATTTTAGGGAAGACAGCTTCCAGAATCTCCACAAATTCAATGCCGGATTCAACTGTTACTAAAACATGAAGCAGTTCCAACTTTAAAACCAGAGGCAGCAGTTGTTGGGCCACAACCTGTAAGTAAGACTTAATAATTTTAAATGTATTTGCATGTATAATTTCAGACGTAATGTTTTAGTTTTATCAAGGACGTAAACAAATGCCAGCGCTGGCTTTAGTAGCCACTTAGTTATGCTATTTCGTGTATGACAAATGCGTACAAACATTTTGGACCTGAATTTGTAATTATGTACTAATTTTGTAGAAGAATAGAATAGAATAGTTTTTTATTATTGTGTCTTGCATACTACTGTATGCCCAGCCCTAATGGGCTTGTAAGACACCAATACCATCAACAAAAGACCAGTTGTCAGACAGTAGGCACAACATACATGAACTTATTTAAATAAACAAGTCTGCCATCTCATCCAGGCTTTGCAAACAAAAGCAGCCAATTTAAACATTAAAATTAAACAACCATTTCATCTTGTCGTCATCACTAATCCAGAACATTTCAGGCTTTTTAACAAACACTTCACCAAATAATACATTTCTATAATCATCGTACCTTGGGCAATATAACACAAAATGAGTTTCATTTTCAACCTCTCCTAACTCACACAATCTACAGAGTCTGTCCTCTTCAGGAGTTTGAGAGAACCTACCAGTTTCTAAAGCCAGGGGAAGGATGCCAGTTCGCAGCTGAGCCACCAAAGATCGTTGGTTCCTTGTCAAATTTGCCTTTACATACAACTCTGTTTCATATACATCTTTAATTTGTAAATAAGTCCTTAGCTTTGGCTTAGCCATAATCCCAATCAGCCATTTATGTTCAAATTTTGACATCAATTTGGATCTGATGTTATTGACGCTACAAGGCAAATTATTACAGAATACATACTGGAGTTGTACATCAGCAAAAACAGTCTGGAGCTCTGCAGCCCAGATAGACTTTTTCTTACTCCACAGAAAAACTTTTTTTGTTACTCTATTTTCTGGGAGATTAACAAATCGATTCCACAACCTAACCATTTCACATTTCCTTTGGACTGATCCAGGAACCCAGCCCATATCTGTCACAGTGTTGGGTTTGTGTTCCCCTGATGTCCACTAGATGTCCTCCTTTCCCACGGTGTCCTTCACTTATGAACTACATTTCCCATGATCCTTTGTCTCATCATTGCACTCAGCTGTTCCTTATCACTGATCATTGCACTCAGCCAATTACCCATTATCATTGTCGATTCCCTGTGTATATAACCCTGTCTGTTTCAGTATGTGTCACGGAGTCCTTGTATGTATCATGCTACTTCTGTCATCCAGTTTCCTTGGTTCCTGTTCCTGTTCCTGTTCCTGTTCCTGTTCCTGTTCCTGTTCCTGTTCCTGTTCCTGTTCCTGTTCCTGTTGCTGTTCCTGTTGGATTGCCTTTTGGATTTTGACCCTTGCTTTGGACTGGTTTACGATTTTGGATTATCCCTAATAAAACTACTGCTTTTGGAACTTACCCTTGTTTCCCCGTGTGTGGATCGTGACAGAAGGACTCCGTCAACTCAGTTCCAGCGGTATGTTTTTTAATATCTCTTCCCCAGCCACTGAGAAGAGAAGGGAGTTTTTTAAGGGGACCCGGTTGGTCAAGTTTCGCGGGTCCCGTGGAGGTCACAGTGGAGGATGTAGTCGGGAGATGATCCCGGTTCCGGTGGTCCCGGTTCCGGTGGTCCTGAGTCCGGTGGTCCGGAGAAGGAGACAAAGCCCGTCTGCCCAGTCAGAGACTGTTCACGTCCCGTCTGCCCAGTCAGAGACTGTTCACGTCGCGTCTGCCCAGCGAGAGACTGTTCACGTCACGTCTGCCCAGCGAGAGACTGTTCACGTCACGTCTGCCCAGCGAGAGACTGTTCACGTCACGTCTGCCCAGCGAGAGACTGTTCACGTCACGTCTGCCCAGCGAGAGACTGTTCACGTCACGGCTGCCCAGCGAGAGACTGTTCACGTCACGGCTGCCCAGCGAGAGACTGTTCACGTCACGGCTGCCCAGCGAGAGACTGTTCACGTCACGGCTGCCCAGCGAGAGACTGTTCACGTCACGGCTGCCCAGCGAGAGACTGTTCACGTCACGGCTGCCCAGCGAGAGACTGTTCACGTCACGGCTGCCCAGCGAGAGACTGTTCACGTCACGTCTGCCCAGCGAGAGACTGTTCACGCCCAGTCAGAGACAGTTCATGTTCCGTCTGCCTTCATGGACCTGGACTATCTGGAGCGTCTGGCTCGAATCCTGGACATGCCCGTGTCTCCTGTCCCAGAGCCGGAGCCAGTGTCTCCTGTCCCAGAGCCGGAGCCAGTGCCTGTTGTTCCAGAGCCGGAGGCAGAGCCAGTGCCTGTTCCAGAGCCGGAGGCAGAGCCAGTGCCTGTTCCAGAGATGGAGGCAGAGCCAGTGCCTGTTCCAGAGCCGGAGGCAGAGCCAATGCCTGTTCCAGAGCCGGAGGCAGAGCCAATGCCTGTTCCAGAGCCGGAGGCAGAGCCAATGCCTGTTCCAGAGCCGGAGGCAGAGCCAATGCCTGTTCCAGAGCCGGAGGCAGAGCCAATGCCTGTTCCAGAGCCGGAGGCAGAGCCAATGCCTGTTCCAGAGCCGGAGGCAGAGCCAATGCCTGTTCCAGAGCCGGAGGCAGAGCCAGTACCCGTTCCAGAGCCGGAGGCAGAGCCAGTGCCGTCTATCTTCATGGACCTGGACTATCTGGAGCGTCTGGCTCGGATCCTGGACAGACCCGTGTTTCCTGTTCCAGAGCCGGAGGCAGAGCCATTGCCCGTTTCAGAGCCGGAGGCAGAGCCAGTGCCCGTTTCAGAGCCGGAGGCAGAGCCAGTGCCCGTTCCAGAGCCTGAGGCAGAGCCAGTGCCCGTTCCAGAGCCGGAGGCAGAGCCAGTGCCCGTTACAGAGCCGGAGGCAGAGCCAGTGCCCGTTCCAGAGCCGGAGGCAGAGCCAGTGCCCGTTCCAGAGCCGGAGGCAGAGCCAGTGCCCGTTCCAGAGCCGGAGGCAGAGCCAGTGCCCGTTCCAGAGCCGGAGGCAGAGCCAGTGCCCGTTCCAGAGCCGGAGGCAGAGCCAGTGCCCGTTCCAGAGCCGGAGGCAGAGCCAATGCCCGTTCCAGAGCCGGAGGCAGAGCCAGTGCCGTCTGCCTTCCTGGACCTGGACTATCTGGAGCGTCTGGCTCGGATCCTGGACATACCCGTGTCTCCTGTTCCAGAGCCGGAGCCAGTGTCTGCTGTTCCAGAGCCGGAGACAGAGCCAATGCCTGTTCCAGAGCCGGAGCCAGTGTCTGCTGTTCCAGAGCCGGAGACAGAGCCAATGCCTGTTCCAGAGCCGGAGGCAGAGCCAATGCCTGTTCCAGAGCTGGAGCCAATGTCTGTTCCAGAGCCAGTGCCCGTTCCAGCGCCAGAGCCAGTGTTTGTTTCTGTGTTTGTGTCTGTTCTTGTGGCTGTTACAGTTTTTGTGTCTGTTCCTGAGCCGGTGTCTGTTCCTGAGCTAATGCCTGTTCCTGAGCCAGTGTCTGTTCCAGAGCTGGAGCCAGTGGCTGTTCTAGAGCCAGAGCCGGTGCCGTCTGTTCCAGAGCCAGTGTCTGCTGTTCCAGAGCCTGCTTTTCCAGAGTCTGCTTCGCCCTGGCCGCCCGATGGGTCGCCTGCTTCGCCCTGGCCGCCCGATGGGTCGCCTGCTTCGCCCTGGCCGCCCGATGGGTCGCCTGCTTCGCCCTGGCCGCCCGATGGGTCGCCTGCTTCGCCCTGGCCGCCCGATGGGTCGCCTGCTTCGCCCTGGCCGCCCGATGGGTCGCCTGCTTCGCCCTGGACGCCCGGTGGGTCGCCTGCTTCGCCCTGGCCGCCCGATGGACTTTGCGTCTCGCCCTGGCCTCCCGATGAACAGTGTGTTTCGCCCTGGCCGCTCGATGGACTTTGTGTTTCGCCCTGGCCGCCCGATGGACTTTGTTTCGCCCTGGCCGCCCGGTGGACTTTGTGTTTCCCCCTGGATGCCGATAGATTTTTTGTTTTGCCCTGGTCCCCGGTTAAACCCTCACCCCTTGTTCCTGTCTCCCTTCATGGACCTGGCCCACCTTCCCTCCTCTGATCCTCCACCGTTCCACCTCCCTCCTGAACCTCTTGTATTGTGTTGTGTTTTCTGTGTTTTTTGTTGTTGTCGTGGAGCGTCTGGTAGCCGCTCCGTAGAGGGGGGGTTATGTCACAGTGTTGGGTTTGTGTTCCCCTGATGTCCACTAGATGTCCTCCTTTCCCACGGTGTCCTTCACTTATGAACTACATTTCCCACGATCCTTTGTCTCATCATTGCACTCAATTTCTGATCATTGCCAATTCCCCATTATCATTGTCGATTCCCTGTGTATATAACCCTGTCTGTTTCAGTATGTGTCACGGAGTCCTTGTATGTATCACGCTACTTCTGTCATCCAGTTTCCTTGCTTCTTGTTTTGTTCCTGTTCCTGTTGGATTGCCTTTTGGATTTTGACCCTTGCTTTGGACTGGTTTACGATTTTGGATTATCCCTAATAAAACTACTGCTTTTGGAACTTACCCTTGTTTCCCCGTGTGTGGATCGTGACAATATCACCCATCGCTGCCAGCACTAGGACAAACTTATGAACCCCCAAGAAGCAACAAATTGCACGATTTTCTACAGCGTTCAAGGCTGGGCTCTGCATGGCCCCCCACACCCCAGCAGCGTAATTTAACACAGGGGACACACAGGCAGCATACAACTGAGAGAATGTACCATAACCAAGATCTTTACAGATTTTTAACTTGTTTATCACAGAACCCAGGGCTCTACTGGCTGCAGCAGCTAGGATTTTAACTCCTCTGTCAAACAACATAAATTCATCAAATACAAATCCTAAATACTTATACTGGGCTACATACTCAAGAACGGTATTACCAATTATTTACTTTTATTTGTAAATGTATTTTCCATGTATACTTTATGACGTAATTTTTCGATTTGATCAAGAACCTAAACCAATGCCAACGCTGTTTGTTTATAGTAGCCAGTTAGTTCGATGCTATTTTGTGTGTGTAAGACAAACGTGTACACCTAAAGAAAACGATACACTGAGTAAACTAAGTTTTGTGAATAGATAAACGGTTGTTCATTATATCGATAAAACAATAACTTTAAAAAACGGTATTACTCTGTCATTTATTCAGTTATATTAAATGTTTAATCAGGAGAAAACCGTATCTCAAAAGCTATAAGCAGCAGTAGCATTTTCAAGTAACAGCGTATCGAAATTCTTATATAATAATGGTAGAATAGAAAAGAATAGAATAATAATAATAATAATAATAAAATGTACCATTCAGAAACGTTTTGTAAGAGCCGTGGGGAGGTTCTGCTTGACTCTCTTCATTGCCTCTTTCTGGGTCTGATTCTGGCTCAAACTGATACGGCAGTAGGCTATTGACACTATTTACGTTTGACCGGAGCACATGCAGCTTTCGCCTGTAAAGGTAATGGGCGTGAAGTTTCCGGTTTCATAGAATCAGGAAGTCAACCGGTCGTTCAAATGACAGAGGAGAAAGCGGCTTACAATAAAGGTGAAATTTATGAAAAATAAGGCTTTTTAAAAAGAAACACACACTTAGACATGTTATATTGCACCCCATAAACACAATCATGCAAAGAAAAAAAGCAGTAAACCACCCCTTTAACACTCAATTATATATTTTAAAATATTGTCTTGCACTGTCAATATTGATTCTGATTACTTCTGTGTGACTGATCAAGCTATTATATGTAGCTGTTTCAGTATGTGTCACGGAGTCCTTGTATGTATCACGCTACTTCTGTCATCCAGTTTCCTTGCTTCTTGTTTTGTTCCTGTTCCTGTTGGATTGCCTTTTGGATTTTGACCCTTGCTTTGGACTGGTTTACGATTTTGGATTATCCCTAATAAAACTACTGCTTTTGGAACTTACCCTTGTTTCCCCGTGTGTGGATCGTGACAATATCACCCATCGCTGCCAGCACTAGGACAAACTTATGAACCCCCAAGAAGCAACAAATTGCACGATTTTCTACAGCGTTCAAGGCTGGGCTCTGCATGGCCCCCCACACCCCAGCAGCGTAATTTAACACAGGGGACACACAGGCAGCATACAACTGAGAGAATGTACCATAACCAAGATCTTTACAGATTTTTAACTTGTTTATCACAGAACCCAGGGCTCTACTGGCTGCAGCAGCTAGGATTTTAACTCCTCTGTCAAACAACATAAATTCATCAAATACAAATCCTAAATACTTATACTGGGCTACATACTCAAGAACGGTATTACCAATTATTTACTTTTATTTGTAAATGTATTTTCCATGTATACTTTATGACGTAATTTTTCGATTTGATCAAGAACCTAAACCAATGCCAACGCTGTTTGTTTATAGTAGCCAGTTAGTTCGATGCTATTTTGTGTGTGTAAGACAAACGTGTACACCTAAAGAAAACGATACACTGAGTAAACTAAGTTTTGTGAATAGATAAACGGTTGTTCATTATATCGATAAAACAATAACTTTAAAAAACGGTATTACTCTGTCATTTATTCAGTTATATTAAATGTTTAATCAGGAGAAAACCGTATCTCAAAAGCTATAAGCAGCAGTAGCATTTTCAAGTAACAGCGTATCGAAATTCTTATATAATAATGGTAGAATAGAAAAGAATAGAATAATAATAATAATAATAATAAAATGTACCATTCAGAAACGTTTTGTAAGAGCCGTGGGGAGGTTCTGCTTGACTCTCTTCATTGCCTCTTTCTGGGTCTGATTCTGGCTCAAACTGATACGGCAGTAGGCTATTGACACTATTTACGTTTGACCGGAGCACATGCAGCTTTCGCCTGTAAAGGTAATGGGCGTGAAGTTTCCGGACTACCTGCACTACGCAGTTTAGCCAATTACAACACACCGGCCCAACTAACCAATCTGAGCCCATTGCCTGTTTCTGAGGGAGTGGTTTCATAGAATCAGGAAGTCAACCGGTCGTTCAAATGACAGAGGAGAAAGCGGCTTACAATAAAGGTGAAATTTATGAAAAATAAGGCTTTTTAAAAAGAAACACACACTTAGACATGTTATATTGCACCCCATAAACACAATCATGCAAAGAAAAAAAGCAGTAAACCACCCCTTTAACACTCAATTATATATTTTAAAATATTGTCTTGCACTGTCAATATTGATTCTGATTACTTCTGTGTGACTGATCAAGCTATTATATGTAGCTAGTATGAATAAAAAAATGCTTTCTCTGTGTCCAGATTTGACTGTAATGAAAAACTGATACTAAATCAACATGAACTCAACTTTGACAAACATTAACTAATTATGTCTGAATAAAAACCCAGCAACCAGGGAATACGCAGCATAGACATGTTTATATAGGGCTATACAGCCATCTAGTGGTTACACTATGGAATTGCAGGTGATAAATGGTGCATAATTTAGAGATGCTCTTAAAATACATGTTAAAGGGAAAAAATATTATTATAACTCATTTTAGTAAAATAATGATTCTGAAATCCCCCCTGATCAGTAGACCGGTGCAGATACTAGGCCTACATTCAGCCTGTTAGAGAAGAAGCAGTAGAACAGCAGGAGAGAACATCAGTCTGTGAGTGTTTACTTTTGTCATTTGATTTTAGTGCGGCTCTGCGTTACTGTGTTTACCCTGGTAAAAACGCGCGTGTGTTTGTTTGTGTCGTGACTGTTGAGTTTAACTGGCTAAATAGTTGGGCGTGGCCAAAGCCAGTTAAAGTACTTATTCTAGCCATTTGCTAATACCTGTTAGAGAAGAAGCAGTAGAACAGCAGGAGAGAACATCAGTCTGTGAGTGTTTACTTTTGTCATTTGATTTTAGCGCGGCTCTTCGTTACTGTGTTTACCCTGGTAACCCCCCCCCCCCCCCCCCCCCCCGTCTGACCGGAAGGGGTGGTGGTACTGGTCTGCTCATCTCAAATGACTGGAAATTTGATCCTTTACCACCTCTGTGTGACAACAGCTAATTTGAATCACATTCAATTACCATCACTAGTCCTATTAAAATCCATTTTGTAGTTGTATATCGTCCCCCAGGTCAACTTGGCAGTTTCTTGGAGGAGCTTGATGTGCTACTCTCATCCTTCCCTGAAGATGGTACTCCTCTCGTAATTCTTGGAGACTTCAACATCCACCTACAAAAACCTCAGGCTGGCGATTTCCACACCCTGCTTGCCTCATTCGACCTCAAACGAGTATCTACTGTGGCTACTCACAAATCAGGTAACCAATTGGACCTTATCTACACGCGCTACTGCTCCACGGACAATACACTGGTCACTCCACTGCACACCTCAGATCACTTCCTCCTCACTCTCAACCTCAACCTGCCTCAGATCACAACACACACTCCTCCACAGGTCACCTTTCGACGGAACCTACGCTCATTTTCACCCTCTCACCTATCCTCCACACTTCCTCCACCTTATCAGCTCTCAACACTAGATACTAACAGTGCAACTGATACTCTTTTCTCCACTTTAACATCCTGCTTGGACAACTTCTGTCCCCTTTCCTCCAGGCCAGCCCGCACCACACCCTCTGCCCCCTGGTTATCTGATATTCTCCGCGAACATCGTACTAAATTATCTGATATTCTCCGCGAACATCGTACTAAACTCAGGGGTGCAGAGAGGAAGTGGCGCAAATCGAAAGATCCGACAGACCTGGGTCTTTATCAATCCCTCCTCTCTTCCTTCTCTGCTAATATCTCTACTGCTAAAATGGCTTACTATCACAACAAAATGATCAATTCTTCTGACTCTCGCATGCTTTTCAAAACCTTCTCCTCTCTTCTCAACCCTCCTCATCCTTCATCAACCCTAACAGCTGACGATTTTGCCACATTCTTCATAGATAAAACAACCACCATCAGCGGCCAATTTACCAATCCACAAACTGACACACACATTTTACCAGCAAATGCACACATTCTACCCTCCTTCTCTCTACTTTCAGAGGCGGAAGTCTCTAAACTCCTCCTTTCCAATCGCCCTACCACCTGTCCGCTTGATCCTATCCCCACTAATCTACTTCAAGCCATTTCTTCCTCAGTTGTACCCACACTCACGCACATCATAAACACCTCTCTTCACACTGGTACCTTTCCCACAGCTTTTAAGCAGGCTCGAGTAACCCCACTGCTTAAGAAACCCAATCTAAATCCAGCACATCTAACTAGTTACAGACCGGTATCTCTTCTTCCATTTGTCGCGAAAACACTTAAACGAGTTGTTTTCAACCAGATCTCCTCCTTTCGTACACAGAACAACCTCTTGGACAACAATCAATCTGGTTTCAAAAGCGGACACTCAACTGAGACTGCCCTGCTCTCATTAATTGAAGCTCTGAGACTGGCAAGAGCAGCTTCCAAATCCTCAGTTCTCATGCTGCTGGATCTGTCTGCTGCTTTTGACACAGTTAACCCTCTGGGGTCGAGAAACGCGCCGGCGCGTTTTGCTCGATTTTTTTCACATAGCAGGAAAATAGACTTAAAATACTCTGTCACTTTTGGTCATAAACACTTAAGAAATATAAAAAAATAAACTGTTGAATGTCTATTTTTTATGTGCCCACTTACAATCGAAATAAAACATTGTGCTTTTGTAAAATAAAGAAAATAAACAGGGCTTGCTTTCTGTCTCTCCATCTCCGTTAACCTTTTTTCTGGAGCACGTCTCTAAACTTAAACAAAACTCAGCGAATACTATTCACCCAAGCATGAGCAATATATCTTTATGATCATTTAAGTTTGTACTATTAAAATATCTAATTCAAAACTAAAATAAATATTCTCTGTTTATGTAATCTATAAAAAAAGAGAGAGGTGTCAGCCGATCTCATTATCGTTCTCTCAGCTCATTATTCTGCTAATGTGACACGCCCACAGACAGCGCGCGCTATTCAGACGCAAATGATCTGAAGCGACACATGCAGACGTGTCAACGCCCCTCATAAACGCGATAACACAACAAATGTAATCATCAGATTAATTTACCTTTTCGTCTTGCGAGGCTGTGACTGTGAGGAGTAATCCTGGGACATTTACCTCAGAACATGTGCTGGTTTATTTTCATTTTGAGGATCTAGCCGAGAATTGTGAGTAGCCTAAGTTTTTTATTCTTGTGCTTTGTTCTAATGTCTGTAAATGCAAAAAAGACTGTTTAAATTTGAATCACGTTTCTGTGTGTGAATGAATTAACGCACAGATGGGCGCTGTTTATGTTTAGCCTACTATGTTACAGATGAAATATGAAAGACAACATTTCGTAGTTTTGGATAGATTATAAAGTTTTTATTCTAAAATATCAAATAAGCTTTTGTCATCCAGTTTCTGCTCATATTTAAAATATATAGTAGGCTATGTTCTGTCAAAAATAAACTCATCAACTAAGATGTTATTATAGTGTTTGTTCCAATGTAAGCTATATAAAAACTAATGAATCCTTAACTTTAAAATATGTATGATAATACTGTAGGATAATACTGAGGAATACTGTAGTAAGTTTTTTCATTCTCAAGTGAATCGCGTTTCTGTGTGTGAATGAATGAACGGCAGAGATGCGCTGTTTACCACAACTCGCAAAAAGACAGTTTAAATTTGAATGGCATTTCTGTGTGTGAATGAATGATCCGCTTTTAGCAAACTATATTGCTATACTGAGATGAGTAAAAATCGACTGAAATATGTTGAAATAAAATGTATTTGTATAAGCAATGTATTAAACTGGAAATTAACATTTATATTTCTTATATAAACGAAAGACCTATGTTACAGACATATGAAAGCCAACATTTCGTTGACTAGTTTTGGATAGATTATACGTTTTTCCTCTAAAATATTTGCCACCTCAAATAAGCTTTTGTTTTCCAATTTTTGCTCATATGTTAAATAGCCTATAGTGTGTTTTGTCAAAAATAAAGTAATAAAATAATATGTTATTATGTGTTTGTTCCAATGTAGCCTAGGCTATATCCAAAGTTATGAACCCTTAACTTTGAAATATGTATGATAAAATGTATACTTTAGTTTTTACAAAGAAAGATTGCACTTGAATTGTTGTTGTAATTGTAACATTTTTAATAAAAAAAAATATTTACAAGGTAGATGTAAACAAACTATTAAAAGGTAAATATAAGCCTTTTCTTTAAATAATTTTTATTGAGTTTTATTAGTGACAAATTTGGGGAGAGGATACATATTCCAAAACTGAAAATACAGTATGAGAATTAACTGCACAATTACTAGACATGGAAAAATATTTAAAAAAATTAGATGCTTCCAACTGTGAACCAATTTGGTAGAATATATATATATATATATATATATATATATATATATATATATATATATATATATATATATATATACACACACACACACATATATATATTGCTCTTGCATTCTTTCTTGTGGCTCAGTGACACACCTGAATGAATGGCTCATTAAGTATGCGGGCCCCATTGTCTCCTCAGGTGTGAACCACTAAATATGCATGATGGTGTTGAAATCGTTGACGACCTTGCGCATATTGCCTTTCCAAACAAAAAGTGTCTTACAAAATTTAAATCAATGTTTTGTTTTATGTGAATGATTAGGCAGGATGATTTTCACATCATTTTGAAGAAAAAACTCTAGGCAACGACATCCATTAGTCAAAAGTCTTGTGGACACATATTTAGTATTATTTCAGAAACTTTATTTTTTTATTTTTTTCAATAACCATGCATAAACAATATTCCCTCAAAAATACAAACATGTACATGCATGTTGCTCACATATTATGGTAGCCCTGTTTGTGCTAAATAGAGTGTAATTACACCTTTGCCATTAATATGTTTATAAGCAACTGGAAAAAGCACAAATGTCAGGGCATGTCAGAACATCTCAAGGACCCCAAAAATCCCTTAGACCCCAGAGGGTTAACCACCAGATCCTCCTGTCGGTCCTAAAGATGAAGGGCATCTCGGGAACTGCACTCCAATGGTTCGAGTCTTACCTCTCAGGTAGGTCCTTTAGGGTGTCGTGGAGAGGTGTGGCATCTAAGACCCAACATCTAGCTACTGGGGTGCCTCAGGGCTCAGTGCTTGGACCACTCCTCTTCTCCATCTACATGACATCACTAGGATCTGTGATTCAGAAACATGGCTTTTCCTATCATTGCTACGCTGATGACACGCAACTCTACCTCTCATTACAGCCTGACGATCCGACGCTGCTCGTATCTCAGCCTGCCTGACAGACATTTCTGGCTGGATGAAGGACCACCACCTTCAACTAAACCTTACGAAGACAGAGCTACTTGTGGTCCCGGCCAACCCAACACTTCATCACAACTTCTCCATTCAGCTAGGCTCATCATCCATAACTCCATCAAGGTCAGCTAGGAACCTTGGGGTTGTAATTGATGA
The DNA here is from genome assembly GCA_026230005.1 of Gila orcuttii. NCBI lineage: Eukaryota > Metazoa > Chordata > Actinopteri > Cypriniformes > Leuciscidae > Gila > Gila orcuttii. The sequence continues at coordinate 40,495,662 of JAPDVR010000016.1, read as the reverse complement.
TCAGTTGAAATTCACAGACCACATTGCTAGAACTGCCCGGTCCTGCAGATTTGCCCTGCACAATATTAGGAGGCTTCCTTACAGAGCATGCTACACAACTCCTTGTCCAAGCACTTGTTTTATCCAGACGGGACTATTGTAATGCTCTCCTGGCTGGTCTTCCAGCTTGCTCTGTCAAACCTCTACAATTGATCCAGAATGCTGCAGCCAGAGTGGTCTTTAATGAGCCGAAGAGAGCACACTCCTTTGAGGAGAGTCACTCCTCTCCTCACAAAATTGCACTGGTTGCCAGTTTCTGCTCGCATTAAATTCAAGGCACTGACGTTTGCCTACAGAACAACCACTGGCACTGCTCCCTCTTACCTAAACTCATTACTTCAGACTTATGTGCCATCCAGAAACCTGCGCTCTGCTAGCGAATGTCGTCTTGTGGTACCATCTCAAAGAGGCACAAAATCTCTTTCTCGGACCTTTACCATGAGTGTTCCCTGTTGGTGGAATGATCTGCCTAACTCAACCAGAGCTTCTGAGTCAGTAGCCACTTTCAAGAAACTGCTGAAGACGTATCTTTTTCGGCAGCACTTGATTCAGTAATACTAACTGTAGTGGCCGTTTGTCAACAAACAAAAGAAATTAAATTTAAATCAAACCTTCAAACGACAACTTCTAGCACCCTGGGCAGGTGATGTACGCAGGCAAGAAATAAAATCAATTACAGGCTGGTTTCAGGGTTTGTGGCTGGTTTATTTGTTCCAGCTGAGCAAACAATACAGCATCTCTCACGCTGGTAAAAAACCATTTGCCCATCGCCCAGGTGCTACAGGTCACCTCCTACTTCCTACCTATATTTACCCTCACCTGTGCCCACTACTGCCCTCAGGTGTCTAAATCAAACATTGCAATTATTAAACTAACCCAAAATAAAGACTAAACATATAAATAAAAACAATTAACTAAACAAACAAAAGAACATTACCAAATATATATATATATTACTAATGTAAACAAAATCATAATAATAAACAATTTAATTAACAAATTACCACTACTGAAAGCAAACTAATGTAGCTCCAACACTAACACTTACTCTTCTCTTCTATTCTACTACTTAAAAAAAAAAACTGCGCTAAATTAAACTGAGAGAGGTCATAGCACTTACGTATTGTTGTCCTACTGTTAGTTTAACTGCTTCTATTGTTCTCATTTGTAAGTCGCTTTGGATAAAAGCGTCTGCTAAATTAAAAAATGAATTAATGTAATGTAGCCTACATTCAGCAGCATCAAGATTACAAACTGATATGGCCTGATGAGCAGAATACATGCACTGAATACACAGAAATTTTCTTTCTTAACACACCAGCTCGAAATTCAGTTTTGGCTCATATAGTCAGCCTAATGGTGCACAGCCTATTTAGCAATCATGAGTTTATTTATTTATTTATTTATCTATCATGTATGTGTGCATTAAAAGTACTATTTCGGCAATGAGAACATTTCTGAGCCAAATAAAGATAAAGATGTGTTCTGGTGACTGGCGTGTTTATTGAACCAATCAGATCAGATTAAAACGAGAGTCAGAGAGAAGCTCATCTGATTGGCTACATGATGAAGGTGGACCCGCCCTCCTCTTCGCGCTTGCAAAACTCAGTGAGTGATAGAATCGTGCCAAAACTGGAAGTGCGGGAAAAAGAAAGATGCAACTGTACAAATCGGGTTATTTCGGGAACTTTTTTCCCCATGCACACAACAAGTCATTTAGACATTTGCAACAGTTTATTTTTTTACACAAAGTTTGATTTTACACAATATATCTGTTTTGCAGTTCCTGCCTCTTTTGTTTTCGCTTGTAAATTGCTGTTCACAGGCCTGCTGTTGAGACTCAGGAGGCGGAGACAGATCCATGCGCAACAATTTATTATTAACGTAAAAGTAGTGATAAAGGAACCCAAAACAGTAGTAAAGGCAGCAGGCTGAATCGATGTAAACCAGGCGTGAGTTCGGGGGTGGCAGCAAGCATGCAGGTCAGAGACAGGCAGAAGTTCAGGGCTGGCGGCGAGTATCAGAGTCAGGTCACAGGCAGAGTTCACAAGGCAGGCTGCACACAATCAGAGAGGTAGATAAAGCAAAGGTTCAATATATCAGAGTAGCAGGGTTTTTTTCCAGAAGACGCTCAGACATGTGACACGGGAGTGAGACAATGCTTCGCAACGGACGCCGAGATAACAAGCTAGATATATGCTTCAACTCAGAGTAAATTGCTGACAGGTGGAAGGTGATCAGAGCCCCAATGATGCATACGAGGAGTGTGCATCATTACTATTCAGGGGAAGGCGCTCGAGACTGAGTACTCGAGTAAAACACGACAGAAACTGTATTTCGCTACGCTACTTGTTTTGGAACATCAATGAACACCACTAACCACTCGGTGAGTTGCACAGTTTTGAAAACGAACGTTAAGGGTTGTTTTAAGGACATGTTTGAGCATGCCGGTAGACAGCCACTCTGAAGCGGTCAAAGGCGATTCTAAAAGAGTCAAAAAGTCGAGACAGGACCCATCGTCAAAATGTCTGTCCACCACTCTAGTTCATCCAAAACAAACTAGAAAACAGACTCACAGTGTGAAATACCGGAATTATCCTTTAACTTCAGACTGCCGCGCTGCATTTCACTCATTGCCGAGAGATGCTGTGACTGAGTCCATAACCTGCGCATGAACAAACAGTGCACAGCTGTGAGAACATATTTTAACAAATGAAGTAATTAGATTTAGTATCTTTAGAAATAAAATAATTTGTTTTATGCAAGGGATCAAGCGTTTCCATCACGCAAAAAAGACTGATGCGACACTCGTTAGTTAGGTAGGCTAACTGACATCGCGTCCTTGTTTATCTCCTTGCATAAAATGATTTACAGTACAGTAATGATTTTATAGATTAAATAAAATCTACACAAACCCGTATTTCGCCGAAGAAATGCACCAAATCCAAATTCGGCACAACACCGGAACTTGAATGGTGCAAATAAAGTTTAAAATGTTTAAAAACTAGCCTATAATAAAAAGGTGTAATGCTGCATATTATGATGTTTTGCTAATTAAATAAAAAGTTTGCTTATTTGCAGATCAATAGGTAAATGTCTGAACTTATCATTCTTATTAGTGCTGAAGAATTACTAAAACTGTCTAGAAAAAAAACAAAAAACATTGATCAGTGCTTTTTTACTTTTTAAGTACTTTAAAAATGAATTACCTTTGTACTTTTACTAAGGTAATTTTGAAAATGAATAGGCCTAATTATAATGTTACTGGAGTAATATTTTATTGGGGTATCTGTACTTTTACTCAAGTACTTGATTTGTGTACTTCATCCACCACTCCACTGCTAAAAAATAAACATATTATTGTAGTGACTGTGTATGGCTGTTCTTTAGTAGTTACTTCATAGTTATTTTTCTTGAACCTTAATTAGTAGATAATTATAGTTCCTCAAGAGGTATGACAGAATTCATTAGTTATTGATTAACTGATCTTAGCCCAATCATAAAATTCTATTACATACTGATTAGTGAACACATCTTCCACAGTACTTTCATCTTTCCTACAGTAAGACAGCATTGTTACCATATTTTCTTATTTCTCAAACTCCACTTTTGACTATCTTGTGTAAGACTGCAATTGTGTAACTGTTCCCTTTCGAGAGGTCTCTCCTATTGCGTAAGTAGCTTACGCTATGGGAAAACTCCTTTTCTCGAGAATATTGAAGTCTTTATGTAAAACGCATTGCGGCTGCTCAGCTGACAGCAATGAACGAAGGAGCTCGGTCATTGGCTGTGCTGCGGCAACTTGCTCGAACCAATGACGGGGCGACTCTGAATGCGCGACCAATGAGTGCGCTTCGCGCCCGCGCGCGTCAGAGCCCGCCAAGATGGGCGTGGCCAAGAGCTATATATTGGGCGCCCCGTCATGAGAGTTCTTTAGATTTAATCTCCTTCAGCGAACACCTTCTTCGCTGGATCCTCCGGATTATTGGAAGCCTTCGCCGCCGTGGAAAAGCATACCAGCGGGATTGCTACAAGGACGTCGGCACCTTCAGCCGCCTTCAAGCACCTCCTACTGAGCCATCCGGCGCGCCATATACGCAAGTATTTTACATCTGTCCGCCCCGCGACATTTGTGAAAGAGCAATTTTCCAATAAGGCGTTGTTTCAAATGCCTTCCTGCGTGTCGTGCAGAGACCTTCTTCCGGACGGGGATCGTCACATCATCTGCGCTTGCTGACCACGCAGAAGCTGCATTGACCAAGGCAAATGCCCGGAATGTGATGACCTGTGACATATATAGCAATTGTAAGTCGTTTTGGATAAAAGCGTCAGCTAAATGAATAAATATAAATATAAATATAAACCCGCCCCCTTGTTATCCTGATTCAGTCATTATTGCTTTACCCGTGTCACCTGTTATGTCTTGATTAGTCTCCTTATTTAATCCCCTTGTGTTTGCTGTCTTGTGTCGGTTCATTGCCAAATGTTACCTGTGAGTATTCTGTGGAAAGTCTTGTCATTGAAAGTCGTTGTTAGTAGTCATTGTTAGTTTTATACAAAGTGTTGTTTGTTTCTTGTTCAGTCATTATCTAGTCTTGTCAGTCTTATATCCCTTGTTTCGTCTGTTTTGCCCCCTCGTGGGTTTTGTTTTCCTGTTTTGTCCCAATAAACCCTGAGTTCATTGTACACCGTCTGCGTTTGGGTTCATCTCCGTGCACAGCCGTGACAGAATGAACCGACCAACATCGAACCCAGCAGACGGTATAATGAACCGACCAACATCGAACCCAGCAGACGGTATGTCCTCCCTTGTCAAGCATGACTCCGATGAACTTAAAGATTGGTGGTTCAAGACCATCGTTGACTCGAGGAGAGGCAAACTCCCGATTCCCGCTCAGGGACGGCTAACGATAAGGGAGTATGCCCGGGTTGCGAACGAGAGGGGGTTTTTCATCCCGGAGTTCCTCCTAAACTGCTACCTCGTTGCAGGTCTCAACTCTCTTCCACCCCTGGCTGAACGGGAGGAGCTGGTGACCTATCTGTTCACTGATTTGGTGGATTGCTTGTCTCGGAGAGAGTCACAGACACCCACGAGCTCATCATTCGCCAAGCTGCCCGTGATCCCGGAGGGTCGTGAACTAGCTGTGGTCACACTTGGGGACCAGGCCCACACCGCTTCAGTTCCTGAGACATGATCTCCGCCCACGAGTCTCTGCGGCAAACGGGGAAGACATGTCTCGTGGGAGTCCGCTTCGGATTCCTCCGCTGCGGAGTCAGCTCTGTCTGAGACTGCCCTTTCTGGACCAGTTATGGTTCCTGTGGAGCTTCCCCAACCGGCCACGAGCCCAGCTAAGGCGTCTGCTCCCCGACCTAAGAAGAAGAGGAGGGGAGCCTCTGGTCTGTTTTCGTCCCCTGTGTCTGCAAGCGCTGTCCCAGAGCCCGCTTCTGTAAGCTCTGCCCCAGAGCCCACTACTGTAAGCACTTTCTCAGAGCCCGTTGCTGCTGGCACTGTCCCAGAGCCCGCTCCAGCCGAAGGTACCGTTCCGGAATCGGTCGCTGCGGGCGCGGCTCCAGAGTCCGCAGCAGTAAGGGCTACTCCTAAGCCTACAGCCGTGAGTGCTGCAGAGAGGGAGGCGGCCGATTCAGCTGCTGAAGCTGTGGTACGCTCAGTTTCAGCGAAGCAAGAGATGCCGGTCATGATTGCTGCAAAAACCGTGTCAGAATACTTGTCATGTCTCATCAAGATCCTTGATGTCCCTGTCCGTCCTGTCTCGCCCTCAGTCCCAGTATCCGCCACCGAGAGCGCGGCACCCGAACCCGCCGCCGAGAGCGCGGCACCCGAGCCTGTCGCCGAGAGCGCGGCACCCGAGCCTGTCGCCGAGAGCGCTGCACCCGAGCCTGTCGCCGAGAGCGCTGCACCCGAGCCTGTCGCCGAGAGCGCTGCACCCGAGCCTGTCGCCGAGAGCGCTGCACCCGAGCCTGTCGCCGAGAGCGCTGCACCCGAGCCTGTCGCCGAGAGCGCTGCACCCGAGCCTGTCGCCAAGAGCGCTGCACCCGAGCCTGTCGCCGAGAGCGCTGCACCCGAGCCTGTGCACCCGAGCCTGTCGCCGAGAGCGCAGCACCCACGCCAGTCGCCGTGAGCGCTACAGTCAACACCTCTCCAGAGTCGGAGCTGATGAGTCTCACCTCTTCTTGGGGAGGCCTTGACTCTTCAAGTAACACTGTTCCCGTTCCTGCTTCCTCTTCCCCTGTCAGTTCCCGTGTCTCCGTTTCGTCTCCCGCTGCTGCTGTCTCCACTGCCCCCGGACTCCCGTTTGTTTCCCCTGTCATGGCTCAACCCAGGACTGTTTCTCCCTCTACCCACACCACTCCACCCAAGTCCGTTCGGACCCCCCGTCCTAAGCCCACACCCCGTAGTCCCAAGATCACTGTCCCGCCTACCCACCCTGGACCCTTGCTCAAAGACTTTGCTGTCCCTCCGCCTCCCCTTCCTTGTTTATTATTTTTGATGTTCCACCCCAACCCTGTCATTGTTTACTCTTGTATGCCCTTGTTATTATTTGTCATGTTTTGTTGGGTCTTGTCTATGTCTCAGTCAGTCTTGTCCCGTGTTTGATGTCTCCTTGGGGAGCGTCTGGAAGCCGCTCCTTAAGGAGGGGGTTCTGTCATGATTCTGCCATCATGTCCGTGATTCTCTTAGTATTGCGGCAGGATCATGACAGACCCATGTTCTGTGTGCAAGCACATGGCCTTGTGTTTTGGTCATGTGCTTGTGTTGTCTCGTCTCTTAAACCCGCCCCCTTGTTATCCTGATTCAGTCATTATTGCTTTACCCGTGTCACCTGTTATGTCTTGATTAGTCTCCTTATTTAATCCCCTTGTGTTTGCTGTCTTGTGTCGGTTCATTGCCAAATGTTACCTGTGAGTATTCTGTGGAAAGTCTTGTCATTGAAAGTCGTTGTTAGTAGTCATTGTTAGTTTTATACAAAGTGTTGTTTGTTTCTTGTTCAGTCATTATCTAGTCTTGTCAGTCTTATATCCCTTGTTTCGTCTGTTTTGCCCCCTTGTGGGGTTTGTTTTCCTGTTTTGTCCCAATAAACCCTGAGTTCATTGTACACTGTCTGCGTTTGGGTTCATCTCCGTGCACAGCCGTGACACATTTATTTGAAACAGAAATCTTTACTCTCTTTTCTGGTCAATTTAATGCATCCTTGCTGAGTAAAAATATGAATTTGTTAATTTTTTTAAATTCTATTGAACCCAAACTTTTGAACAGTAGTGTAAACTACCATTTACATATAATGGGTCTATTTAACAATCCTAATTTAAATCTAGATTAAAGACACATCTCTTTATCCAAGCATTCAATTAACATATCTCATAATCTTGCACTACAGTTATATGTGATGAAATAGTCAAAACTGCACACGATCATCTTTTGCCTGAAATAATATGACAGCAGATGCTAATCTTTCTCCTGTTGTTTCCCTGTTTCTATCTCAGGATGCTCAGCAAGTTTACTAGAGATTACAACAGCTCCCGTTTGGATCCAACCTCACTTGTGAAGACTTCTAATGACACCAACACTCTTGAAGACTTCAGATGATGACAACTATAGATGGAATATAAAGATGGCATACAAAACTGCCAGATATTAACCTTATATTGCATTGGCCCGGTTTCACAGGCAGGGCTTAGATTTAGCCAGGATTAGGCCTTAGTTAAATTAGGATATTTTAGTAGCTTTTTAAAATCTACTTTAAAAAAAAAAAACATTACTGGTGTGCATCTTGAGACAAAACAATGGCACTGAAATATTTTAAGATGTGTCAGTGCAAGTTGCTTCCAGTTAAGACTTTTAACATGCATTTTAGTCTGGGACTTAAGCCTTTTCTGTGAAACCGGGAAAGGTAAGGGAAGGTTTGCATGACAGTTTTGCTGACATAAACAGGAATATCGCAGTACACGTAACTCAGAGAAAGAGTAAACATTGTTCATTTACATATTACCAACATTGTAACAATAGCGGGTTGAAAATCTGCAAACTTGCTCTTTTGAAATGTTGGCAAGGATAGGATAGCAAAAATTTGTCTGTTTAACTGAACATGACTTTAAACTCATGACTTGTATTATCTTATGGACATTACTTTGTTGCCAGAAGATGCTCTCCAGTGAGTAGCAGTCGCCTCTGGCTGATTAAAGGATATTTTGCGATTGTAACCATGAACATGCATTTTCTGTAAAGCTTCTTTGAAATGATTTGTGTTGTGAAAAGCACTATATGGTTTTACTATGGCAAAACTACCAACCATGTTTTTTTGTTTTTTTCAAAACCATGGTTCAACTAGTAATATTGCTGTAATAATTGCTGTAAAATTATGGTAATCAATCACTATAACCATAGGTTTTTAAACCTTGGTTGTTGTGAAACCATGGTTCATTTTGTTAGCTACTATTATCCTATAATGTACTTTACTAATAGTCACACTGAGTAAAATAATCTGATAAATATAAATGTATTAATTTAATCTGTCCACTAAAAATTAATTTAATTAAAATATATTTGCAACTGCTATTAAGACTGGTGTACATTGCTTATTTTTTATCCATTATAGTGTAGGGGCATTTTGGTTAGCATGAGTAACTGATTATAAACCGTGGACCGACCGTGGTCCGCCAGAAAACACTTATTATAAACCAGCGGCACGATAGCGGACCACCGTCGGGAAAGCGACGGCTGCCGCTGGAGGTCCGCTAGAATAACGATGAGCAAAACGCCAGTGATCCGCCGGCGGCGTCCGCCAGTGGGCCGCCGACTTTGCCACTGGTGGTCCACCACTGGACCGCTGGACTCATGTTAGCTGGGAACTTTAAAAAAATTATTGTAAATAATCAATTCACGAAATTTACCGTATCCATTGCATGCATTTAATCAGAGTTGTTATTATTATTTTTTACTAAAATAAAAATATCTGAGGGACCCCCCTAATTCTATTTTTTACTTCTTATGGGGGGTCCCTAATACCTTATGTGGGGTCCCGGATCCCCCAGCCCCCCCCTCAATTCGAGCACTGATCTAGAGTATGATTACGACAATGAGTAGGTCCTGACACGTGTTGTCTAACTCCAATAGAGTTAAGAATATCTTTAAATGCCAATCCCAATGCATCTTTTTCATTATCTACATGTATATTCACCAACAATTAGGACTTTATCTGCAGTCAGTACTTACTCTGATAGAAAGTCAGCAAATTCTTTTATAAAGTCTGTATGGTGCCCTGGTGGCCTGTATAGAGTAGCCAGCACAAATCTCAAATGGGATTCATAATTTACCCTATATATTGTTACATTAAGCACCAACACTTCAAAAGAATTATATTTGAAACTAGACTTCTTAGTAATTTTGAAAATATTACTATAAATTACAGCAACACCTCCCCCTTTACCTTTTAGACGAGGTTCATGTTTATAACAGTAATCTTGCGGGGTGGACTCATTTAAAGTAATGTAATCGTTTGGTTTTAGCCAGGTTTCTGTCAAACACAGCACATCTAGGTTATAGTCTGTAATCATATCATTAACAATAAGTGTTTTTGAAATAAGGGATCGAATATTCAGTAACCCAAGCTTTATCATTTGTTCATTTGTATTAAATCTGTTTTTTATTTGTTGAACATCAATTAAATTTTTTATCTTAGATGTGTTTGAAAGTTTTTTGTATTTCCTAATTTGGGGAACAGACACAGTCTCTATATGATGATATCTAGGTGAAAGAGCCTCTATGTGATGGGACTTATCTGACCTCAGTGATGTGAGACAGGTGGCAGACGGTCGGTCTAGCCAGTTTGTCTGCTTCCTGTCCTGAGCCCCAGATTGTCATGTTACAGCTCTAAGACTATGTGCCATATTACTAGAGAGAAGAGCAGCACCATCCCAGGTGGGATGAATACCATCTCTTTTCAACAGGTCAGGTCTACCCCAAAATCTTTTCCAATTGTCTATGAATTCTATGTTATTTTGCGGGCACCACTTAGACAACCAGCCATTGAGTGAGGACAGTCTACTAACTATCTCATCACTCCTTCGAACCGTAAGGGGGCCAGAGCAAATTATAGTGCCTGACATCGTACTTGCGAGTTCACACACCTCTTTAACATTAAATTTAGTGATCTCCGACTGGCGCAGTCGAACATCATTAGTGCCGACGTGAATAATAATCTTAGAGAATTTACGATTAGCATTAGCCAGCACTTTTAAATTTGCCTTGATGTCAGGCGCTCTGGCTCCCGGCAAACATGTGACTATGGTGGCTGGTGTCTCTATTTTCACGTTCTGTGTAATAGAGTCGCCAATAAGTAGGGCACATTTAACAGGATTCTCAGTGGGTGTTTCACCGAGAGGGGAGAATCTGTTTAATGTCGGAACGGAAGAGCGGTGTTTTGTCCCGTGACTAAAACGCCGTCTAATCGTCACCCAATTGCCCTGCTGCACGGGCTTTACTTCAGCCGGAACCGAACAATGTACAGTGTTCACTAAGCTAGGTGCATTCAAAGCAGTATCTAAAGCCCTTGCACTCTTACTACCCTCGATTAAAGTTTGGATGCATGTATCTAGTTCTGAAATCTTTTCCGTCAGCCTGACTATCTCCCTACATTTATCACATGTACATCCTATGCTGACAGAAAGGGCTATGGTATACATGTTACAAGAAGTGCAAGTCACTATAAGAGGAGAAGATGACATGACTCACCGTGTTTGTTGACTGATTCTACTTACCACAGCTTTGATGGATTTGTAAAAGGCGCAAGCTAAATACATAAATAAATAAATAAATAAAGAGCGCACGGATGGCACGCTAACAGGCTAGCGAATTAGTAGCTTGTTGTGCTAGCAACGATTTAGATTGAAGCTAGCGATGTCAGGTTAATATGTGGTGTTGAGTGAGTTATATTTAGAAGTATAAACAACAGGGAATGATAGTAAATATACCGACCTGCCTGTATCTCGTCCCGCTGAGCCTGCGCTCCACGTCAGCCCTGCCGAGCCTGCGCTTCACGTCAGCCCTGCCGAGCCTGCGCTCCACGTCAGCCCTGCCGAGCCTGCGCTCCACGTCAGTCCTGCCGAGCCTGCGCTTCACGTCAGTCCTGCCGAGCCTGCGCTTCACGCCAGTCCTGCCGAGCCTGCACTTCACGTCAGTCCTGCCGACCCTGCACTTTACACCAGTCCTGCTGAGCTTGCACTTCACGTCAGTCCTGCCGAGCCTGCTATTCAGATCAGTCCTGCTGAGCCTGCACTTCACGTCAGTCCTGCCAACCCTGCACTTCCCAGAGCCTGTCCCTGAGCCTGTCAAGGTCCCAGTCCCTGTCCTAGAGCCTGTCCCTGAGCCTGTCCTGGTCCCAGTCTCTGTCCCAGAGGCTATTCCTGAGCCTGTCACTTCCCCCAAGAATTTTTTTTGGGGAGGGCTCTACGTCCTTGCTGTGGCCGCCCAAAGGCCCACGGCCACCTGAAAAATCCTCTTCGCCTTGGCCACCCGAAGGGTCCTCTCCGCCATGGCCACCCGATGGGTCCTCTCCACCATGGCTTTCCGAAGGGTTGTCTCCGCCATGGTCACCCGAAGGGTCGTCTCCGCCATGGCCGCCCGAAGGGTCGTCTCCACCATGGCCTCCCGAAGGGTCGTCTCCATCATGGGCACCTGCACAGCCTGCTCCGCCCTGGCCACCTGCACAGCCTGCTCAGCCTCACAGCCTGGAGGCTTCCTGCCCAGGATAGGCCACGCCCTGGTCAGCCTTCAGGGCGCCCACCCCTGTTGATGTTTTACAAGCGAGGTTGCGCCTTTTTGAGAGGGGGTGTACTGTCACAGTCATTGTCTGCACTACACTGTCTTCGTCTGCACTACACTTCCCAGAATCGTTCTTGTCTTCACACCTGCACTCACTCCCTCATTTACCCACACCTGTTCATCATCATCATCATCATCCTTGTCACCTGTGCTCACCTCATGATTGTTGATTTGTGTCTGTATTTAATTTCCTTCTGTTCAGTTAGTCCTTGTCTGTTCTTGTTTATGTTACATTGTGTGTGTACCCTCTACCTGTCTGCCTGCCTGTACCTGTTTATGTTATTTTGTATTGGTAAAAGTTTAAATTAGAACTTTGGACTCCTTCCTCTTCTTCTGCCCGCACCACACCCATGACAGTTAAGATCACTATGATATAAATCATGCAGGAAAGCCTGCTCTTGAAAACCTTTAAAATATCTTTTAAAAATGAACCAGGGTTTTACCTTGGGGATTTTTGTATTCCTGACACAAGCAATTGTACAATGATCACTTACATCATTGCACAATATGCCAGTTGAGGTGTATTTGTGAGATGTATTTGTTATAATAAAATCAAGCAAGGTAGATTTATGTTGTGCTTTTAGAATTTGGCCTTGTCGGAGCATTAATGAGTTACACTAGGTTTATTGAATCACACAGTTCTTTAAAACAATCTGACGTCCCTGAAAGCCAGTCCCAATTTAGATCACCCATAAGGATGAATTCAGAGTAATTTAATTCATTTAAAATATCTGAAATAGATTTGAAAGCAACCTTTGCGGCAGACAGGGGTCTATAGCAACCAACAACAGTGATGTAAGAATCCTTTGATATGCCTACTTTGATGGCCAAGACCTCAAACTGTTTAGCTTTAGTAATTGACAGAGTTACAGAGCTTGGAGCTAATGAGCTTGGATTTGACATACACGGCAACCCCACCTGCTTTATCCAACCGATCAGTTCTATAGACTTTGTAACCATCAATAAAAATTAAGTAATCAGTTACAGATTTCTTAACCCAAGTTTCTGATAGAACCATTACATCAGCGTTTGTCGTATTTGCACAGATCTTGATAATATCCATTTTAAGGACCAGACTTCTAACATTTAAATGTATGAAACCAAGGCCTGATCTGCTTTTGGAATATGAGGGAGTGGGTAGACGTTGCACAGAGGTAGTAAGCCCAGGATTACTTTTTAATCCTTTTTAATCCTTTTTAATTACGATTAGCCCAGGAACATTTCCAGATAACATCAATAAAAGCATCACTATACATCGCAGTTTTAGTTTAACCGGAGATTAATTATCAGAACCACTGTTACCTGCAAACTGTGAGAAAGAGTCCTCTTTGACAATAAATAGTCAGATAACAGCATTAGATTCTGAAGATACAGGACTTCTTTGACTTGCCCTTCAGAGTAGTAAATCTTCAGTTGATGAATTGGACTGATTGTCTGATGATGTGGCTCAAGAATTCTCGTCTGAAAAATTGAGAGTTGCCTGGAGTGTAACAAGTACAACAAGGATTCATTCTCCACGTTGTGCCCAGTTGGTGCATTTAGACCCGGGTTACAATGAATAAGCATCAGAATTAAAAAGAAATACATGATGCCAACTTATCTGCTGTTTTATTGCGGACTGACAAGGTAGCAGTGTGGAATCTAAGATTGAAACAGTGGCTGTGGGCAAATCTGCAGGCCAGGAGAAGCGCAGTCGCTCCACCTCACCCAGGGTCCACAGTTATAACAGTCAGTGTGCTACTAGGACTTAAAATCCAAAATTCAGCAGCTGGAGCGTGTCCCCACTTAGAAGATCCGCAAAGTGTTATGTCCATTTTAGGAGCTGTACAGCAGCAGGTGGATTCCAGGTAGGTCTAGGCCTCAAACAGTCCAGACTTCCAGAGTTCTGTGGTAATCCAAAGGCATCTAATAAAAAATGGACCATCCAAAGATTCAAGCTGAAGGAAAGTTGTTTTTCTTGAGCCCCTTTCACACAGTGCGTTGATCCCAGGAAATTGCCGGGAAATTGCCAGAACACCTTCTGTGTGAACACAAACACGACCTGGGATTGATGCCGGGATTGATGCCGGGTTGGGGACCTAGTAACATTGCCGTGTTCAGTCCCGGAATGCGCGCTGTGTGAACAAAAGCCGTAATCAATGCCGTGTCATAATGATGACGCTGAAGCCAGGATCGTTCGCCAGCGTGAAACGGTACGTAAAGCGCTAGTTTATGATCGAATCAGAGAAAAAAATGCACAAGCGTGAGAGAAATCGCAGCTCATAAGCAAACTATAGACGCTGCTGAGACTACATGTCACATCAATGTCACGTGTCTTTACGGGATTTTTACGGGTTGTGTGTAAACGCACTTTCTGATTCCCGGAAAATCACTGGCAGTGTGAATGAACCAAGTCAAACGAACCCGGGTCAAATTCCACGTCACTTTATCCGTGTATTTTCCGGAAAATCTGTGTGAAACAATGGACTGACTTGGCTGCCATCTTGGATTGTGTATGGGAGTATAACATATTAGATGAGATACATACACATTAATTGGGTGCTTAAACAAGGAGTAAAAAAAAAGAAGAAAAAAAAAAAAAAGAATGGTGATGATAGTAATGACCATTCTCAATAGTTGATGGTACCAGTAGTAATAATGGTAGTAATAATAATTTAAAAAAATATATGATATATATTTATATTAAATCACATGCGCAGGATAAGTGTGGCATGGGCATGGTGACCTGGGCTACAAGACACATTAAGACTGATAAGACTTTTTACAACCCCAAAAGGAATTTGCAGAGAGTTGTGACTCTCACTTAATTATTGCTGAGAAGGAGAAATAAACCCTTTTAATCCTATATATTCTATATATAACCACTTGAGAAAATTATCTAATGTATCTAATTTTCCCATCTCATGATTTTCCTATTTGGCCTATGTATTTATTCTCTCTTTTAAATGCTTTTGGATTAATGTTTCAGACTTGCATACTATGGTTAACCAAAATCATGTGTAGCATGTTTAGTCTCTATAAACTCCAATTTTTGTCCCCCATTTGTTAATTTACATTACATTTTGCTTTGTGACTTTGTGACGCCTGTATTATAAGAATCTTGAAGATTCTTTTGTTAAACACCCATTCGAAATACATGTTCGCAGGCCTGCTTGAACAAAAGGTTGCAAAGAAATTCCAT
Source organism: Gila orcuttii (assembly GCA_026230005.1). Lineage (NCBI taxonomy): Eukaryota > Metazoa > Chordata > Actinopteri > Cypriniformes > Leuciscidae > Gila > Gila orcuttii. The sequence goes on along the minus strand of JAPDVR010000016.1, from coordinate 40,480,603 downwards.
CCAAAGGGAACAACTTCTTATTGGCTCACAACCCTCCAGAGGGTGCGTCATCTTCACGCTTTAAAAATCACTGATCACGCCTCTTACTCTCTTAGTCCCTTTCTGAAATCCTGATGTGAAGATGATGCTTAACTAGAAGTTTTCTAAGGACCCCCAAGCTTGTGCCAGGCTGCGGCCTTGTCTTTCTATTCCCCAAAGATCCTCTGACTCCCACTGGTTCTCTCTCATCAAGACAACATCAGCAAAGATCAACTGGAGCCTCAACAATTTGTATCAGGACAGTTTAATTCAAATGGGTGAGACATGCAAGTATCAAACTTAGTCTCATTATTTGGTACATTAAGTATCCTTACCCCTTTTAAAGAAGGGCGTGTTAGAACTAAACTGATGGTTTGCTCAAGGCTGTTGATCTGCTGAATTTCAAACAATGCTATAACTTCTTTCTTTCCTATATTCTGCTTCAGCTCTCTTTCCCTTGGTAAACTGTATGCATGTATGTATGTGTATGTTAGAATAGTTTAAATGTTTAGTCTAGTTAATAAAGTCTTGTTCATGTCACATGTAAAGTTGTCCATGTCTCAAGCTCATATACTGGAGTCCCTATCATAGATTTTGACTACAGACTCTGAATAGTACTGTACAGTAAGAAGGACATTTCCCATACCAATGTACATTTCTTAGAATTAATAAACAATTAACACTGAGTGTTCACGGCACAAACAGGTTAATTGGTTGTAATATTAAAGGGATAGTTCACCCAAAAATGAAAATTCTGTCAGTAATTACTCACCCTCATGTTGTTCCAACCCCATTAGACCTTTGTTCATCTTCGGAACACAAATTAAGATATTTTTGATTAAATCTGAGAGCTGGATCACTCCTCCATAGGCTTCTTAAGGGATTGAAACTTGCCAGCCCCAAAAAGTTATTATAGACATCTCTAAAATAGTCCAAGTGACTACAGTGGCTCAATCTTAAGTTTATCAAGCGACGAGAATATTTTTTGTGCACAAAAACAAACAAAAATAACGACTTTATTTAAACTATTCATTTCCTTCTCTGTGCGCCTCTAGTCAGTTAACGTAGTGTGATTGCGTAGTGCTACGTCACACGTAGGCTGGTCATGTGGGTGATGTGTGTGACGTATAACAACAGAAGCTTACGCTATCATACTAGTGAACTGACTCGAGGCCCACAGAGAAGGAAATGAATAGTAAAAATAAAGTTGTTATTTTTGGGGGTTTTTGCGCACAAAAAGTATTCTCGTCGTTTGATAAACTTAAGATTGAGCCACTGTAGTCACTTGGACTTTTCGGGGAACAAGTTTCAATCCCTTAGAAGCCTATGGAGGAGTGATCCAGCTCCCAGATTTAATCAAAAACATCTTAATTTGTGTTTCGAAGATGAACGAAGGTCTTACGGGGCTGGAACAACATGAGGATGAGTAATTACTATAAAAATTTTATAAAAATTGTAATCAAATTTTTTGGGTAAACTATCCCTTTAATTTTACCACATTAAGTTAGTTATATTAACTGATCCAAATATTCATAAATTAATTATAACAAGTTATGATTGATTATTAATATTTCTTTAGAGCAGGGGTAGGCAAGTTTGGTCCTAGAGAGCCGCTGTCCTGCAGAATTTAGTTCCAACCCTAATCAAACACACATGAACAAGCTAATCAATGTCTTCAGGATTACTAAGGCTATAGGAAGGTGAGGTTTTTTTCAGTGTTGGAGCCAAACTCTGCAGGACAGCGGCTCTCTAGGACCGAACTTGCCTACCCCTGCTTTAGAGCTAATTTGCTACATCTAGCACATAATTTTTAGCCAAAAAAGAACTCAACTGTCTTAAGACAACTTTCTCCAATATTTCTGAAATAAAAGGCAGCTTTGAAATTGGCCAGTAATTCGTGAGATCCAAGGGATCCAAAGTGGGCTTCTTAAAGGGACACTTCACCCATTTCAACATTAATCTTCATTGAAAGTGGGTCATATATGTAGTCGAAATGTAAAAGAAATTTTGAATTAGTGCCTTCTTGACCGAGAAAAGACAGAAAATAACTTTAGGGCGCATTTGTATGTAAGACAACAACTCCCACAATGCACCACATTGCACAGCTCCGCAAGCCACTCCCACTAATCCAGAACAACGCCTATGAGGTATCCACCTATCCGCCTATCAGAGTTTGAAATTAATTTCACACAAAATTTCTAGTTAGTTGGCGAACTCATTAATGAATTACTACTCGTATGTATATCTTTCGAAATGAGATATATATATCTGTCGAATTTCACAGTGAGAGCACAGGCACCACCAGTCCGCCCCAGCTCGAGCCAGTCCGGGCTCCTCGTCCGTGACAGGCAGATCTTCTGCCTCCTGTCCCTCCATCAGCCTCAGCTGCTCTTCGCTATATTGCGGTTCGTAAAAGTAGCCACGAACATCTGATTCGAACATCAGACTTTCAAATTCCTCTTCATCAATACCTTCCGCCATTGTTGTAACTTCACATCTGGCTCCACAGCGATTGTTAGCTTAGCTTCCAAACAAAATGGATGATATTGTTTTTAGTTTCAGAAAGTGAAGTCCCACCCACTGATCTGTCATAGGTCTGTATTGTGAGTGGGTCCCACCCCCTGGAAAAATGAGGAACGAGTGTTTGTAGTCTCAACCCTTCTACAAAGATATGGGACTTTCTGCTCAGAATGACGCAAAATGATGATTTTTACATCATTATAAGCAGGAAGTGCAACATTAAAATCCTTATTTCTCACGTCTCAGGGGAAAATGAGTGAATAATGCACGACCATTCAAAAATATGACTTGTTTTCTAACAATACAAAGCTTAATGCTAATGGGTGAAGTGTCCCTTTAAGAAGAGGTTGAAAACCACTTGCTTAAGACATGATGGAAAAATACCTGTAGAAAGACTACTGTTCACAATCGATGTAATACTCGGTCCAATAAAATCAGCTGTCTCCCCCAAGCAAATGTAAGGAACTCAGCTTTTTGGAAATATTAATAATCAATAATATCTTGTTATTATTAATTATAAATATTTGGGTCAGTTAATTGGATTAACTTGATGTGGCTGAATTAATATTACAATCAATTAATCAGTTCGTCCAAAGAACTCTTTTGATTATTAATTTATTCTAAGAAAAGGGTATCTTCCATGGCCACAGAAGAATAATTATTTCTTCCCATATACCGCACGTTGAGCCAGTAGCAAAAACCGTGATCATAAAGTGACATTGTATTGCAAACAAAGCAGAACCAAATACATATTATGTACAAGTTTTATTAACTAAATATAGATATTTATATGAATATAAATAAACTAAGCAACATACACACATGAATACATAAATAGGTTAGTGATAGGATGAAATTGGAAACCGGAAGAGGGTCTATGAGAAGAACCATCAGAATTTCATTTTCACATTTCATTGAATTGAATACTTGCATTTGTAATAGGAACAATTCTTGAAGTTGTTGAAAATTGAAGTTGTTCATGGTTCCGGCAGTGTCAAGTGGAAGTTGGTTGAGCGTTCTCTTTCTCCAGGAACGCATGATTGGTTTGGTCAAGGCCTGGGACTCTGTTGAGGCCACGCCGAGCACCCAGGAGAAGTGAGGAAGTCGGAAGGATGGGTGATTGCAGTCGTTGTTGGTTGGAGTCTTTGTTCCAAAACTCCTGAGATTGTCTTTGGTTCTTTGTGAGAGAGTCTCCTCTCTTTTCCATGAGGCCGGATCTGGTTGGGATCCAGGCCTGCTGGAAGGCCTCTTGGCCCCCATGGAGGGGGGAGGGGGGGTTTCCCCGTATCACCCGAGACAGTGTTTGCGGCAGGATGGAAAACCAAGAGAGGGCGGTCACTGTTGCCTGCTCTCTGATATAGTCTGAAAAAGAACCAACCCCTAAGGTTTGAATGGACCTATGAGTAAGGTGACATGTCCAAGAGGGGAAACGGCTCTTAGTTGATTTATGGTCTTTGTCCCCAGCGTGCTTGGACTGTTCATTCAAGCTCAAATAGACATAACAAATTCAAATTGCATTCTAAGAGAAGGTGATGTACATCAAAGTATGTGTCATTAAATGAGGATTAATTAGGTAGGAAGAATGATACAGGTGAGGTTATATTGACCTTTGGGTGGTTGTGCAACCACATACAGCCCAATCAAACATACCATGTTGTTATACCTAATAGTACACGAGACAGTAAATCATCACAGTTTCTGTGAGGCATGTTCCTTCATAGATCAGAGTAATACCACAAAGTTTATTTAATTAAAGATTGTCTCTCTCTCTTAAGCATGTGGCGCATGTGGCCACATTCATTTGAGGTCGTAAAAGTCTGCTATCAGTCTTAAAGTGTTCTGTAACCGGACACCCGGCTGACAAAGTAACTTCATTTGTGAGGTTAGTTTTGGGGGAGAGTTTCATAGACCTTTATATTTGTTAAATATAATGAATATGAATAATTAGTGTGTGTCTGATTGGTCCAGACCCTACACAAACCTGAGGGCAAAACATCCCAACTAGAAGCTGAGTTTATCAATCAAGCAATAATATAACTTATATCAGTAGACGAAACCAAATCAAACTCATCTAAAGTTTTAACACTAAAAGAGTCATCCCCTACCCTTCCACCCAACACACAAAACCTTGCCCTAATGTCTTTAGTCTTTCCGGTGAAAACGCTTAAAAATATCTCACAGCATTCTAAGGTTGGAGGTATAGTGACAGCAGTGGGATTAAGAAACCTATTAATAGTTTGAAACAATATTTTAGGCGAGTTTGGGTGCTAATAATATTTGAAAAATAAGCCGTTTTAGAGTCCTTTACAGCTTTCTGAAACCTAAGAAGTCTGTTCTGCCTTCCTACATTGCTGTCTAAAAAGACGAGTATGTTGATTTAGCCAAGGCTGATGATTGCCTTACGACACTTAATCTTATAAGGAGCAACAGAGTCCAAAACATCAGAGCAAACGGAGTTACGTTGCCACGTGGATCATATAGATCACATACAGACCGGAGCAAGCGCGTTTCGAGTTTTTATGGACATACAATATATTGGCCAAAGTTTTGGACATCTGCCTTTACATGCACATGAACTTTAATGACATCCCATTCTTAATTCGTAGGGTTTAATATGGACTTGGCCCACCCTTTGCAGCTATAACGGCTTCAACTCTTCTGGGAATCCTTTCCACAAGGTTTAGGAGTGTTGTTCAATAGTAGGACTGAAAAGGGTTGAACTGTAATAGGTGATGGTTTATTTCTAGCTTTCCTCAATGGGGTGTCGATCAGAACACACTGGATTCGATCAGTTCCATTGTTTCAAGGCTTTACAAACTCCTTAACAAGCATTTATCGTTAACATGGTAATCAGTCAACTTACATTTGCTTTTTGACGAACACTTTGAACACACAGTCTCGCTTGCACCTTCCGTCACTCTCTGCTGATGATGACTGATGACAGAAAGTAGCGCATGCGCATGTTACTCAGCCATTTCAACAAGTGTGTTGATGGGAATTTTTGACCATTCTTCTAGAAGCGCATTTGTGAGGTCAGGCACTGAGGATGGAGGAGAAGGCCTGGCTCGCAGTCTCCGCTCTTATTCATCCCAAAGGTGAGGTCTTGGCTTGAGGTCAAGACTCTGTCAGTCATGTTTTAGCAGGAACATCCCCAAACTGTTCCCACAAAGTTGGGAGCATGAAATTGTCCAAAATGACTTGGTATGCTGAAGCATTAAGAGTTCCGTTCACTGGAATTAAAGGGCCAAGCCTAACCCCTGAAAAACAACCCCACACCATAATCCCCCTCCACCAAACAACCCCACACCATAATCCCCCCTCCACCAAACAACCCCACACCATAATCCCCCCTCCACCAAACAACCCCACACCCTAATCCCCCCTCCACCAAACAACCCCACACCCTAATCCCCCCTCCACCAAACAACCCCACACCCTAATCACCCCTCCACCAAACAAACCAACACCCTAATCCCCCCTCCACCAAACAACCCCACACTCTAATCCCCCCTCCACCAATCAACCCCAAACCATAATACACCCTAATCCCCCCTCAACCTTAGTTGGGTACTTTTAATTTTATATTTAACAATACTATTACAACATTATTTTCCTGTTATCTCTGTAAAGCTACTTTGAAACATTCTGTATTGTAAAAAGCGCTATATAAATAAAGGTGACTTTGACTCCACCAAACAACCCCACACCATAATCCCCCCTCCACCAAACAACCCCAAACCATAATCCCCCCTCCACCAAACAACCCCACACCATAATCCCTCCTCCACCAAACTTTACAATGCAGTCAGGCAAGTACAGTTCTCCTGGCAATCATCAAACCCAGACTAGTTCATCGCACTGCCAGACAGAGAAGCGTGATTCGTCACTCCAGAGAACACGTCTCCACTGCTCTAGAGTCCAGTGGCTGCGTGCTTTACACCACTGCATCCCACGCTTTGCATTTCACTTGGTGATGTAAGGCTTGGATGCAGCTGCTCGGCCATGGAAACCCATTCCATGAAGCTCTCTACTAATCTGAAGGCCACACGAAGTTTGGAGGTCTGTAGCTATTGACTCTGCAGAAAGTTGGTGACTTCTGCGCACTGTGAGCCTCAGCATGCGCTGACCCCTGCTCTGTGATTTTATGTGCCCTTCCACCTTGTGGCTGAGTTGCTGTTGTTCCCAATTGCTTGCACTTTGTTATAACACCACTAACAGTTGACCGTGGAATATTTATTAGTGATGACATTTCACGAATGGACTTATTGCACATGTGGCAACCTATCACGGTTCCACGCTTGAATTCACTGAGCTCCTAAATGCGACCCATTCTTTCACAAATGTTTGTAGAAGCAGTCTGCGTGTGCTTGATTTTACACAACTGTGGCCATGGAAGTGATTGAAACACCTGAATTCAATGATTTGGAGGGGTGTCCCAATACTTTTGGCAATATAGTTTATTTCATATAATCTAGTCTAGTGCTCTAAACATGAACCAGCACCGTGTATGCACACAAATTTAATCACGTCTTCTTCAAATGGAAAATGTGCAAATAAGAACACTGATACAGCTGTACTGATCATGAACGCGATGACACGATGGATTATTCTGGTACACAGAAGACGATGTAGACAGAGATTACAGAAGTGCTCTTAAATATAATGAAAATATTATTAGACCTAAATGTTCTTCGGCGTTTCTGGCTCGTTTTGGAAGTTTGTTGTTATGAAGGGTTAGATTTTTAAAATGCTTCATAGTGACAGTTTTTTTGTGTTTAATGAGTGTGTTGCAGGTCTGTGTTTTATTGGTTGTTGTCTCCCCTTTTCCCACTTTCTACACTCCCAATTTTCCACATCTTTACACTCCCGTTTCTTGAGACTTTTTCCAACTGTGAGGTGTAAACGACCAGACTAAACTGTTTCATGACACTTTAAAGACACCACATAGACAAAATGGACATGTTTTATTTGCATTATGCATATCTGACATGTCCCACCCTTCCCACCCTCAAATTACACCTATGGCACACACATTTTATGATATTCTGCTCAGCTCTCTAGATATGGTTTGGGTGCTTCTTTCAAAGTAAATCTTCACCTATTTTATCATCTTGTCTTTCCAGGATTTGAAAGAGAAAACAGAACCAAACAAAACAGCTTCAATATGCAACATTTATTTATGGATTAAACCATTACACATCCAGGTCATAATGAATGAGACATGAGTAGCTGACTAAAGGTCTGTCAAGCTGAATCATGGTGCCGTTCCAGTGTTACTCCTGCAGATGTTTATTTAACATGGGCCTTCGTTCTGGATCAAGATTTTAGTGTTTGATGCCCTAAAAAGAGAGAGATTAAATTTAAAATTAAAGTTTGAAAGTGACAGACTTCAAACTGTTTTTAAACCTACAGTACTTTATTTTAAAAAGCATGCATTTTTAAACTCACTTGATGGCACCACACAGCATGCATTCATTGCCGTATGTTATTCCATTGGATCCACACACGGGTGAATATTGCATTGTGCATATGTTAGACGAGTACCTGCAATTAGGCTGGTCACATAAAAAGAAAAAATAACCTTGAGTTATTTGCACCTGGAGGGAAGCAATTCTACAGCCTTTATCTACTCACGGATCTTGCTCCATCAGATATGGCCACTGTTTGTGTCAAGAAGGAGAAACTAGGATTAAAGTTTATCATGATATGGCAAGAGGAAATAACATACATGCTAACTTTTTGTTTTGCCCATACAAAGTCTACTGTTGTTTTGTTGGATGAAAACAGAACTTAAGTTATTTTTTTACATTTCTTTGTGAACTATCCCTGAAATCAAACTTAAAAATGTTTGAATGTGACTTATCCTACGCATTTTTCAGTTGTCCTACTTTTGCAAAAATGACTTAAGACTCTAAAGAATTTGCAGACTAAACAATCAAACTATTCATTATGAACCAAAAAAGACTGTTGCTGAGTACCAGTGTGTATCGCAGGTCCTCATGTGGCAATTTAGCAACATCCCAATATCAGTTGTTTTTTAAATGAAATTATTATATTACTCACCTAGGACGCAGAGAAAGACGATGATTCCTCGTGCAAACATTATTCCTAACCTGAGATTCAACTCACTAAAACTGATGATATGATCAGTGATACAATTATCTGGCTATTTATATCAATACTGTATCCACCTCTTAACGTGGGACTGGACCGTCCATCCCACCGATTAATCACATCACACACACAGAGGGAGGTTTACTCAAACCCTTTGTTTGATAGATTAATTTACTTTGGCTGGTAGGTGTGTGTAATGTCAAATGAATAATCACTTGAGTTGTTCAAAGTCAATCATGGGTAACATATACAGTTTAATCTCTCTGATTCCACCAAATCATTCAGTTCCTCTAAAACTACTTAACTAGGGAACTATTTTCTAAGTTTGGAGCTTCTTCAAAAAAGATGTTCTGTACAAAGTAAAAAAATGTTACACATATTATCAAATGTTTGTCTTGTCTTCCACAAAAAAAGGCCTAAGGTCATTTTTAGTTCAATTAATATATTTTTAAATCCCACACCTAGTGCCCCATTAGAGATCTCCACTGATTTGTGTCTCATTTGACACAGTAGATCATGACATTTGACACAGTAGATCATGACATCCTTTTGCAAAGACTTGATCATGTAGCTGGGTTTCACAGATCTGTGCTGAATTGGTTTGCATCTTACATTAAGGACAGAACTTTTTCTGTTAATTTGGGGAAATGTTTCTCATCTCATGCTCAAATCTCCAATGGTGTTCCCCAGGGCTCTATTCTGGGTCCTCTTCTTTTTGGCTTATGTAAGCTTCCACTCGGTCATATTGTTCAGAAACACAACCTATCATAATTTCTATGCAGACGACACTCAGCTTTATCTTCCTGTTAAAAACAACAACTGTTCTGTGTCTAATCTGTTTGCATGTCTTACAGTTAAATAGTGATAAAACTGAAATAATTGTTTTTGGCCAAACAGTTCTGTCTTTTGGCATTGTTAATAATGTTAAAAATAACCATGGAGTTATTTTCAATCCCACATTGTCGTTTTTATTTATTATGTTATAATTCTGTTTGAGGGTGTAAAATTTGAATTTGTCCATTTGGTTTTTTGTATCTTCACGTCTACATTTGTTATAAGTTTGTTTTACATTTGTTACAGGACTTTGGTTTCAATGTCTGTTGTTTTTAAATGTACTTTATAAGTTATAAACTAAACTTGTCCATTCCAAGTCTGTTCATTTAATGATTTTTAAAAATATAATGTGTAAATACCTGCAACCATTTGCATAAGGCACTAATAAAATATACAAAATAGGGCCCGAAAGTATAAAAAAAAAATAACTTTGATCATCATCAACCTCAGGGACTCCAGTATTATATGAGTTGATTGTATTTTCTGTTCATTGAGGTTTGCAGCTTTTGGCCCTGTTGGACATGTGAGAATACTGATGGATTTCTTCATGACATTGCCATGACAATGTGAAAATAAATGTTAGCCTTGGACTTGGATAGTAGTTTTGCATCCTGACCTTATGAAAAAATATTTATATTAGAAGACTTCACATAATGATTGCTAAATTATATTTAAACAACAGCAGTTCTATAGATTATATTTTGCATAAGAAAAGATGCAGTTGAAACAGTGCAGCAAGTTCTCAAGTTTAACTCACAAACTATTTCATTAAATCAACAGCAGTATTTGATGTTCTTTAATGATTATGAGTCATGAATGATCCCCTTGAAGCTATACAGAAGTATAAATGTAATAAAAAACACAAAGTGTACCTCAGTTATAGCCATAGGCCATCAAAAGTGTTTTATGTAAAACATTCTGTCCTGTTTCTTTTAAATATTTAGTGTATATGAATAATGTGGGACAAAGTTTGTTATCTTGCCTTCATTGTGTCAGAGATGTGAGATATGATACCACTGTAGAAGATGATTGGCCCACGCAGTGGGAGTAACGTTGTTTGACTAGTGCAATCCTGGAGTGTGATGTAACTTCTTGGCATCATTTTAAAAGGTAATTTTTGTGTGGTTTGATTTGGATTAAGTGATTTGAAAAATTACCCGTTTCATTTTTCCATCACTCAAAGGCTCTACTAGAAGTCAAATTAGACTGTTAAATCAAACTTTGACATTACTATTGTTTTATGGTGTTCACACACAGATCCACCACCCCTTTCTCTCTGAAGAAAATGGCAAACATGCACAATGTTTTATTACCTCATTGAATAAGGTCTCATGTCCTAGATGGACCCTTTACGCTTGAATCTTTTTGTGTGTGTGACAGATTAAGCTGAGAAATGCTCCTGATAAAATATTTAAACTCAAGACAAAAAGTACAAAGCAACAACTTACTACATAAATGCTTTATTTAAGGATTAGAACAATTTAAAAAAGCACACACAACAGGGAACAAACACTTTATCTCATCATTAAAACCATTTAAAAAAGCAGCATGTGGTTCCAGCCTTCATGTCATCCCAAATATAAACGAGTGGATCCGTCTCAGCATTCGTGCATCTTGGATATCATAGTGTTCACCTTGAGCTCCCTATGACAAGACAGACAAACAAGGTTTCAGTAGGACACACTAGTAAGAACATTATGAGTGTTCAAACTGAAACGTTATGAACTTGATTTACATGTTTTCCAGACACAGCATGCACTCGTTTGGGTAAGTGACTCCATCAGTTCCACACACAGGGTTAAATTCCCGGGTACAGAAGGGAAGGAAGTATTCAGAGCATTTTGGCTGTCAAGAAAAGCACACAGAATACATTAAATACATGTAGTGGTTAAATTAAGGTTATAAGGAATAGATAATCAAAAACCCACCACTTTAGAGCCACGAGGGATCACAGCTGCGCTTGCCAAGGCTGTATACAAAAAACATACACACACAGAAAACATAATTAACTACATGATATGAAGAGTCTGCTTTATAATTCTTGTGGTTTGAACTTTTAAGGATAAAAAAAAAAGTCGTCTTTGTTACAAAACACGCTCAAAACAAACTTTGATTATTCTTATTGCCAAAACCAGTGATAAACTCACCTGCCAAGCAGAATACTAGAATAATCCGTCCCAGCATGATTGTTTGTTTACAGCGTTGTGTTGACTATGTAATCAATCACTTTCAGGTGCGGTGAAATCTTTTATTGCTCTTTTTATTGCCGTTTATTACTCCCGCCCACAGAGAAGTTACACATTTTCAAAGTGCGTCACTCGAATCCTACTACGCCAAAGGCTTGGCTTTCGAATATTCATTAATCAGCCTCACTGATTGGCTGACAACCAGACGTGGGTAAGTGGGCGGGTGTCAACGTGGCGAATAAGAATTAAGGAAGGCTCGGCAAATTAATATTGTTTATGTTACGTAAGCAACGTCAGCAGCATCTAATTAAAGATCATAAGCGATTCGCACACGTGTAACTGTAATAGGCACACCCATATTCAATTTTACACTGAAAATAATTTTTATAAAATTATATTAATGATTATGTTTCGGCTGTTGTCCAGTCAGTTTTCAGTGAATTGTTACACTAGAGCAAGACTTTTATTTTGAAAATGGCGGACTCCTCACTGCTACATTTGCTCACTGTATCTTTGTTTACATTCCCTGCTCAATCGCACCAAAGACACTGTGCACAGTGCACTTCATCCCCACACGGAAACATACATTTTATACAATACCAGTAATTAATAAAGCCATTTTCATAACAGCAAGTGGATGAGGAGGTACGTGTTGTGTCATTCGTCCTATTCAACTGAGGAAAGAGACACTTCTGATACAGATAGTCAGATGAAACGAGAAGCTCTCGGTCACTAGTAGACTGTATGAATTTATTCTTTCTTTCTTTCTTTCTTTCTTTCTTTCTCTATCTATCTATTTATCTATCTATCTATCTATCTATCTATCTATCTATCTATCTATCTATCTATCTATCTATCTATCTATCTATCTATCTATCTATCTATCTATCTATCTATCTATCTATCTATCTATCTATCTATCTATCACAGCAGTTGCATAACAAAAGTAACAGTGAGTAATGATGACATAGAGGAGCAACTATTTCTCAGTGATGGTTGCATTGACTAATACTTTCATCCTCTATTCATTCTGTTTTAGGTTTATATCCAGATGGACCAAACAATGCGAGATAAGCTCTCACAACTGGTTGAGGAGTTGACAACCTCTGGAGAACCACAGCTGAATCAAGACAAAATGAAGGAAGTGAAGAAAATGTGCAAGTATGATACAGAGTTTTTGATTGTATTGTTTTGTTTACAAACAGTTAGACAAAAAAAAAAAAAAAAGTCATGTGAATAGATTTAGAACATTCTAGGAAAGTAGTAACTTTATTTATATAGCACCTTTCACAGATAAAAATCACAAAGTGCTTTACATGTAGAAAAATAGCAATTTGAACAGTTACGAAACATTATACAAAAAACATACAACATAATAGCTCAGTCAACTGAAAGCTTGTCTGAATAGAAGTGTCTTCAGCTGTTTTTTAAAAGAATCAACACAATCAACCATACCCAACAACAAGCGCAGGGCATTCCACAGTTTGGGAGCAACTGCCTGAAAAGAGAGGTCTCCCCGAGTTTTAAGGCGGGTTTTGGGGACCATCAGGAGATTTTGACCTGAGGAACGAAGACTGCGGAAAGAAGAGTAAGGGGTCAACATGTCCGCAATATATTTAGGAGTCTGTCCGTGTAGTGCTCTAAAAGTTAAAACGAATATTTTATAATCGATTCTGTATTTTACTGGAAGCCAGTGGAGAATAAATAATATCGGAGTAATGTGAGCCCTTCTGTTTGTTCCTGTTAGTAGCCTGGCTGCTGCGTTTTGCACCAATTGAAGACGGCGTAGAGAAATTTTGTTAAAACAAATAAAAAGAGAATTACAATAGTCTAACCGTGAAGAAATAAAAGCATGAATGATCAACTCCATGGTAGCTTTGGGCATTGACTAATACTTAGTCAATGAAAGATTTCATGGGAACCGGAATGGCCCGTTCTCATAGGAGACGTCCCATACTTTGCACAACTCATTGAAACCGTTTTACTGCAGCATTTTCGAGATATGGGATTTGTTTTTTTACTTTAAAGGCCAATAAAGAGCCAATTTTTAACAAGTAGAAGAAAATAATGAACAGTTCTTAAAGGGGACGTCCCTTACTATATGCATACCTCACATGAAATTATTTTACTGCAGCGTTTTGGAGATATAAGTCATTATCTCCAAAAAACACCACTCTTCCTAACAGAATATCTAATTTGTTTTGCTGATAGTGAGAGATTTTTCCCCGTTACATCCACTGCATTAGTAAAAGGCCTTTACCCAAGTCTAGAGCCGGTTGAGCTTTACCTGGGAGTGAAGTAAGAGTTTGAATGGGTTACAATCTTTTGGTTAACGGTCATGCACTTCGTGCTGGAAACCAGGTGTGAGACAAAAATGCTTCCACAAATTTTGATTTCAGACAGCCATGCTATTATCACAGTACAGTGCATCATAAATACACAGTAAAAATCGTTGGGTTGCACATATTGGGTCACTATGTTTTTTTCCAAAAAAATGTTGGATGATTTCTAGTATTAACCCGGCTGTTGGGTTAAATATGGATGTTGTTTGTACACTTGTGTATTTTTAATTTATGTACACAATTATGTATATTTACATTAAATTCTAGAATCCCCAATATTTAGTTTGTAATTTAAAATATATTTGTTGAGACATATTTATTGTTTTATACAAATAAACAATCTGTATTTGAAAACAAAGTATATTTTATTGATTAAAATAATGTTATGAGGGTTATTTTTAACCCAACATTATTAAGTGAGTAGCTTTGGTTACCAGCTCTGCCCGAAGTCTTCTTAGAGAATAGAGAACTGATTGTCCAGTCACTGGATGAGGGCCTGGCCTTGCCCAGCGTTTAATTATTAGTGTTGTCAGTAATGAAGATACAAACAGTTATACGTCAAATTTAATTTATAAGCAAGTAGTTCGGTTTGTGCCTGTGTGTTTGTATAGTGTTTGTTCTTGAGTCCATAGAGCAGCATGTGGCCATGTGCGCCTTCTTATCCCTCTTCTTTTTCTGACCACAGAGTTTCCAATGACTACATTGATCATTTCTACCACTTGATTATGACCCAGCTGAACCAAGAGCACGCAGAGATCCGTCTCTCTGCCTTCCAGATGCTCAGTGAGATCTTCAGCCGCTCGCATCACTTCAGAGGTCTTCTCATCACAAACTTTCAGGAGTTCCTGGAGCTCACAGTCGAGACTGATGCCGAGCAGCCGCTGCCTCCACCCAAAGAGGTGTCCAGAAAACTCAGGACACTCGCCATTCAGACGGTGCAGTCATGGCACGCCACGTATGGAGAGGCGTATAAGAAACTGTCTCTGGGATATCACTTTCTCAAGCAGATTAAAAAGGTATTCATCCGGCTGCACCTCTTCTGTCATTACAGTGTTTAGTAATTACATCAGTTTGCACCCTGGAACACGTCACTGTTGTTATGTAATTAAAGATTAATATAGAAAAGATATTGTTCTAGTGGAGTTTAGCTGTATAAGGAACAATTAAGAATGTTTAGGAATAGTTTTTTTTTATTTTTTTATATTAAGTTTATTTTTACTTGTTTTAGGCAGATAAAATTAAAATTGGTAAACATAATTTGTCACAATAATAGTGATATGTCCAATCACACATTGCATTGCGTCTTTTTCTCAGGTGGATTTTCATGATGTTGAAGCAAGAACACTGGCTGAGAGAAAGAGACAAGAGGAGAAACAGAAGAGATTGGAAAGAATTTACAAAGAGAGGCTTGAAAAGGCCAAACAGGAGATGGAAGGTATTGTCTTACGTTCATAAACGACAGCCCTACTGACACTACACTCTTAAATATCAGGCTTCCAAAAGTGTGTTTTAGATGAACCTCAAAGAATCCTTCAGGGATCAGCTCTTAAAAAAAACTTTTTTTTCTTAGCGTGAAAAACATTTTAATAATCTAAAGACCCCTTTTCCTTTATACTTAATTAATAATGTTGGGTTAAAAATAACCCAACGGGTAACCCAACTGTGGCTTATTTTAACCAAATGCATTGGGTTAAAAACAAGTTGTGTTTAAAAGTAACCCAACAGTTAAGTTAAGTTAACCATTTATTTTTATTTATGACATATTTTAATGAATAAAATACACTTTGTTTTAAATTACAGATCGTTTATTTGTATAAAACAATAAATATGTCTCAACAAATATATTTTTAAATTACAAACTAAATGTTGGGGAGTAATGTTGGGAATTTAATTTAAATATACATGATTGTGTACATAAATTCAAAATACACAAGTGTACAAACAACATACGTATTCAACCCAACAGCCAGGTTAATACTAGAAATCACCCAACGGTTTAAAAAAATGACCCAACATTTTTGGGAAATAACCCATCATAGTGACCCAATATGTGTAACCCAACGGTTGGGTTAAAAATAACCTAAATTGTTTTACTGTGTAAAGAACCTTTTTTCCAATGGAAAGATTCTATAGATTCTAAAGAAGCTTTATTTTAAAGAGTGTAGAAATAGCATAAACAGACTCCAGTTTCATTTATGACATTCTAAGGCAATACTGACATGCTAATAAGACACAAGACCTGTAGTTGACTTGGCAAGCAGGTCAACAGTGGGATGGAAGTTCTAGTTAAAATCTTCAGTGCTATAGCTGTGAAAGGTCAACAGAGTTCATTATGTTTGAACAGTGTGGAACTGAGGACATGCAGTTCTCCTGATAACACGGACACAGGTCTATGAAAAAAAGACAATCCGTCTATCTACAGATAAGTATTTAAACATGAAAATAAATTAATCAAATTAACAAAATAATTAATAATAAAATAATTATAGAATTATTTATGCATTATTTCCTGATATGTTTTGCAAATTTTTTTTTTTTTTTTTAAATAAATGCAATTTTTAATGCCATTATCCAACTTCTCCTCTAAAGGGACGTTTACACGACACCGTTTTCAACTAAAAATGGAAAACGTTCTTTGTGTTTTGGTGATAATGGCATTTATGGGGCCTAAAAACCCACATTTTTTGAAAAAAAAAACCCCAAACTTTTGAAAACGGGGTTCAAAGTGCACGTTTTTGAAAATGATACCGTTATTGTCTCACAAAAAACGTGAATTTGTGTAAACGGTGACGTCTGACGGTGTATCATGTGTTCAGTCTATAGGCGCGTAGTGTTTCTTTTACAAAGTGACATCGCCATCTACTGGCCTGGCAGCAGAATACAGCGAGTGTTTTCATGGAACCGTGTGAATGGGGATCGTTTAGACAACGTAATCTTTTCCGATTGTCGCGTAAACGTACCCTAAACCTTAAAGGGGTGGTTCAGGATTTTGGACATCGGACATCATTTCCATTAGCGTTATATGTTATTAGCGACACCATTGGCCGTTAAGTGAACTGCAGCAGCACCTATTGCTCGCACTCGTGCACACATAACTCACAAGAGACTGAACGTGATTCAATACCCGATATACTCACGCCTATACCTATACTCAAGGTCTTTTTCGTTTTTCGCTTAGATGTAAACAGACGTGTGAAATACCTTTGCAGAGATATTCTGTTAGTGAACATCCAGACGCCATCCACGCTAATGAGAGCGACGTTTACATGAATATGTAAATATGTGCTGCACACTTTCCTCTCACAATAAACACAACAAAAATGATAAAACAGCAGTTCAGAAAGCATCAGATCACAGTGATGTGGAAGTGTTTGCAGCAGATCTGAGATCAGTGGCATCATGTCGACAGATGAGGTCATTAAAATAACACCGTTATGATAGTTTGATTATAAAGTATATTTAGGCGATATAGATCTGACTATGTGAGACTATAGTTTGAATGAATCTCTGTTCTTTGCTTGCTTTGACATTACAATACAGAACGGCTCTTTTGGCATTATCCTGAATAAACACTCATGTCTTGTGTCATCATTCTTGTGGGGTGGTGATGGCGCAGTGGATAAGACACATGCCTTTGGTGTGAGAGACCCGGGTTCGAATCCACTGTGAGACACAAATGTGTCCCTGAGCAAGACACTTAACCCCTAGTTGCTCCAGAGGCGTGCGACCTCTGAAATATAGCAATTGTAAGTCGCTTTGGATAAAAGCGTCAGCTAAATGAATAAATGTAAAATGTAAATGTAATTCTTGGGAGCGTAAACGTCACATTCTTTTGATTTTCCCGGCAAAAACGGTCGAGTCCTTCACAAGAGAATCAAGTCTCGGAATGTCTCGTTTTTTAAGTTTAGTTATAAGCTGTTCACACATTGGCAATAGAAAAAATAACGTAATGCCACAACACTGTTCATAATGCAAAGTAGCATTACAGTCTTTGAGCCGATCGAGTGGAAGTGCACTATTGGCCTGTTGTCAACATTTATTCACATGGGTCTCGCTGAGTGATTAACTTCAGATTCCTGGAAGTGGAACTACTGAGAGCTGGCTTGCGGATCACATCGTAACACAAGCCACTGCGTTGCCATGTTTGTATTTCCACACAGTCTGGATAGTAAAGTAAACATTACCCATCCAATCTCTGTTTTTGTATCTGCTGTCGGCCTGTACAGCATGCACATGTAAATAGTTGTTTATGTAAAACAGAAATGTATGTTCAGCACGTTATGTTTATCTTCTTTACAGTATTGAACATCAGATCAGCTGACAGACGAGGCATCGCACTGTACATAATAGAAAAACCAGTGTGTTCATTCTGAAAACAGACGCATGTGTTTATGAGTCCTATACAGTATTACAGGCTCGTCTTATAGTATTTGTTGTACCACTTTCTGGGATTAAATCACTTTCTGATGATAATCCCAGATTTAATACAGTATTACCGTTGGCACACCTATCTCTGCAATGTCTGTATAGCTTATCCTGTGCACATTGACGGAAAAATATTACAGACGTCCACAGTAACACAGTAATGCTTTCACATATATTTTGTCCTTGAAAACCTATCCTGTCCGACTGATACGCAGCGCACTGGGTCATTCACGATATCCTCTGTTCATTGATATCATCAGAGCAGCTTACTAATATATGGTCTGAATTTCTGTCATTAAATGCATAGATAGAAGACATTTAAATGATGTGCATGTAAACCTTGTGTACAATTTAAATTCCATTACCTCTATTCCCGTATGTCTAAGCTTGCAAAGCGTGTTACTTTTTTTACTGCATATGTTAAGCTTTCACAGCTCCACCAAGAATCAATATTAATAAATATCAATATTGTTAAGCAAATAATTTTTATGATGGTTAAACATCGAGCGACAGTTTCCAGGACATGCTGTAAAAATAAACACACGATATCCTGGAATAATATTGTAAAAAAATTATATATATATTGCTAAATATTTACCTCAATAAATCAATTATTTCATTGAAAAACTTCTTGACTACAAAGGCCTTGCCTCAAGTAGTTAATGACTTGCTTTGAAAAGTAAAAGGTAGGTGAAATTGTATATTTACAGTTTTTTTTAATAATAAATAATAGTTTTTTTAAATAATTTATTATTAAAACATTGATGTCATTTTTCAAAATGCTAACACTTTTCCCAAGTGCCTATAGTGTTCTCTCTATTAGTCCTTTAAACTGATGTATTGATGTGTACCATGATGAAAAACGTATCACGTTTTGTTCTACAGTATTTAATTATTAATTTTTACTTCTCTGAGAAAATTGTTTTATGTTGATACCCCTGATATGTTTTTTAATCAGGTTAATCCAATTTTAATTTTAGATTTTTTTTTTAGGAAAATTGGATTATTTAATAACTGTGCCAACAACTGCACAGTGAAACTGTGGGTATCTTGTGTGTGCATGATCTAAATTAATTTTCCTATGGTATTGAATGTTAAATTAGTTATTTTCACAAATTATACTTTTTTTTTTACGTATAAATGCACAATGCAGGTTTTGTACATTGGATTGGCTATGATGACTGTTTTGAGTCTAGAGTTTAAAAAAAAATGACATGATGTTTCTGAAATTAGTGATTGTAAAAACGAACACAAACACCATTCAAAAAAAGGAGTAATAAAGTTGCTTGCCTAATTTTTTTAACCAGGCCTCAAACCATAATTATGGATTTAACCATTGATCCATAGTTAAAGTTGCAATAGGGAGTTTTGAGAAAATGTTGACTTAGCCTGAAAATTTGAACAAGCACAACTTCCAAGTCCAACCCCCTTGCTCTCTGCTGCGCTACAGCCCTCCATCCACAGCTCCTCCCCCACAGTGGAGCCTGCCGTGAACGCGCAGACTAGTAATGACGGCAGATTATAAACAGTTATGGAACATTCACTAATAGGGACGAAACATCAACAATATGCCTTGACTATGGCCTGCCCATACTTTGACTACAAACTTGGTCCTCAAATCATTATGTATTTTGCAATACATGTAACTTTATAACGTTGCACTCTTTCTATAAGTTATAAATAGCTAGTAAGATAACGTTAAAGGATTAGTTCACTTTTAAAAAAAACTTTTGCTGATAATTTACTCACCCCCATGTCATCCAAGATGTCCATGTCTTTCTTTCTTCAGTCGAAAAGAAATTAAGGTTTTTGATGAAAACATTCCAGGCTTTTTCTCCATATAATGGACTTCAATAGGACACAAACGTTTCAAGGACCAAATGGCAGTTTCAGTGCAGCTTCAAAGGGCTTTAAACGATACCAGACGATGAATAAGGGTCTTATCTAGCGAAACGATCGGTCATTTCAAAAATAAATAAAAAACTTTAAGTTTTATAAGCACAAATGCTCGCCTTGCTCTGTTCTGTGATGCACGTTCGTGACTCTCCTGTTTGAACTCGTTCATCAAAATGAACAAATCTTTTTCGAATCATTTCGTTCGTTGAATGAACGAAATGACTCGAAAAAAGATTCGTTCATTTGGATGAATGAGTTCGAACAGGAGAGTCACGAACGACGCTACGCGCTCGCGCTGTGCAAGAGAGGGGTGATCAGCGCGTACACGAGCGTGATTGACACTGCTAAGACATTCCTCCTGGCTCTGATTGGTTGTTTCTGACCGGGAGCGGTGTATTTCTGCAAATGGCAATAGGACCACAGGGAGGAGCCAGAGGAGCTCGATTTTTTCCACAGATTATCTGTCTCCTATTCTACTGTGAGGACATAATGACAGTTTTAACAAATATTTGTTTACAAAAGCTACCTACTGGTGCTTTAAAGATGAGAAAACTGTGTACGTTCCCAAGCTAAAATGCTTGTTTTGCTGTCTCTTTCATTAAGAAATGACCACTGGGATTGAGGAAACCTTGACTGAGATGAACAACTGCATAAAACTGCTTGCAACCGATGACTTAAACCTGTTTAACGAGGAAGCAGACGTTGCAAACAGCTCTCCAGGAGCCGAGGACAAATCTGACCAGCCCTGCTGCAGTAAAGACCTGAGCAATGAGCAGAACGGAAAGATGTCAGAGAAGAGGAACGATGCAGGGCAAACAGACGAGTCTAGTGACGAGAGTGACACGGGGGAAGTTCCTGATGTGAATGTGTTTCTCCGCAGCACTGGTTTAATTTCTTACAAATATCAGCTGGAGCTCAATGTGTCCACAGGTGCGTCTGACTGATCGTGTTCACAACCGCTCTGATGATATGTATCCTCCATCATGTCCATAGCATGCCATGGAATTGTAGTTTTCATTGGGAGATTTTGTGAGTAACCTTCTGAATCATGTCCGCAGGTTTACAAGTGAGAGAGACGGAAGAAAACGAGGCGTTGGTAAACACAGTGAGGGATCTCCATAGACTCGTCACAACCAGACACCTGCCTCTGGTGCAGTCCTGGATCCAGGTAAACCCTCCTCGTTTATTCAGAAGGAGATACTTAGCAGAATGTTCAAGCTGCTCTTTTACACACAACTTTTTTCTTCTTCCATTTTTAATTCAATTTAAAATTTCCAATGTAAAAACATTTTAAAATGCCCCTATTCTGCGTTTCTGGATATTCTTTTTCATGTAGTGTATAATGTAGCTGTTTGTGAATGTAAAAGGTCTGAAAAGTTACAAAGATCAAAGTGCAGACAAATGTAGTGATTGTGATTGTGAAAGAACTGATTCTGAACTGCCTGAAATGAGTCGTTAGTAATAACATCTACTTTGCCCGGCCCTCATACACTGTAGTTGTTGCTAAAACTGGAAGAGTTTGGTTTGTGTTGTTCATGTTGAGAAGATGCTGTGAAGATGCAGAGCAGAGTAGACCAATCACAACAGACTGGGCCATCTGACCAATCAGAGCAGAGTAGACCAATCACAACAGACTAGGCCATCTGACCAATCAGAGCAGAGCAGAGCAGACCAATCACAATAGACTGAGCCATCTGACCAATCAGAGCAGAGTAGACCAATCACAACAGACTAGGCCATCTGACCAATCAGAGCAGAGTAGACCAATCACAACAGACTGGGCCATCTGACCAATCAGAGCAGAGCAGACCAATCACAACAGACTGGGCCATCTGACCAATCAGAGCAGAGTAGACCAATCACAATAGACTGAGCCATCTGACCAATCAGAGCAGAGTAGACCAATTACAACAGACTAGGCCATCTGACCAATCAGAGTAGACCAATCACAACAGACTGGACCATCTGACCAATCAGAGCAGAGTAGACCAATCACAACAGACTGGGCCATCTGACCAATCAGAGTAGACCAATCACAACAGACTGGACCATCTGACCAATCAGAGCAGAGTAGACGAATCACAACAGACTGGGCCTTCTGACCAATCAGAGCAGAGCAGACCAATCACAACAGACTAGGCCATCTGACCAATCAGAGTAGACCAATCACAACAGACTGGACCATCTGACCAATCAGGGCATAGCAGAACAATCACAACAGACTGGGTCATCTGACCAATCAGAGCAGAGCAGACCAATCACAACAGACTAGGCCATCTGACCAATCTGAGTAGACCAATCACAACAGACTGGACCGTCTGACCAATCAGGGCAGAGCAGATCAATCACAATAGACTGGGCCATCTGACCAATCAGAGCAGAGCAGACCCATCACAACAGACTAGGCCATCTGACCAATCAGAGTAGACCAATCACAACAGACTGGACCATCTGACCAATCAGGGTAGAGCAGACCAATCACAACAGACTGGGCCATCTGACCAATCAGGGCAGAGCAGACCAATCACAACAGACTGGGCCATCTGACCAATCAGGGCAGAGCAGACCAATCACAACAGACTGGGCCATCTGACCAATCAGGGTAGAGCAGACCAATCACAACAGACTGGGCCATCTGACCAATCAGAGCAGAGTAGACCAATCACAACAGACTGGGCCATCTGACCAATCAGGGCAGAGCAGACCAATCACAACAGACTGGGCCATCTGACCAATCAGGGCAGAGCAGACCAATCACAACAGACTGGGACATCTGACCAATCAGAGCAGAGTAGACCAATCACAACAGACTGGGCCGTCTGACCAATCAGAGCAGAGTAGACTAATCACAACAGACTGGGCCATCTGACCAATCAGAGCAGAGTAGACCATTCACAACAGACTGGGCCATCTGACCAATCAGAGCAGAGCAGACCAATCACAACAGACTGGGCCATCTGACCAATCAGAGCAGAGTAGACCATTCACAACAGACTGGGCCATCTGACCAATCAGAGCAGAGTAGACCATTCACAACAGACTGGGCCATCTGACCAATCAGAGCAGAGTAGACCATTCACAACAGACTGGGCCATCTGACCAATCAGAGCAGAGTAGACCATTCACAACAGACTGGGCCATCTGACCAATCAGAGCAGAGTAGACCATTCACAACAGACTGGGCCATCTGACCAATCAGAGCAGAGTAGACCCATCACAACAGACTTGGCCATCTGACCAATCAGAGCAGAGCAGGCTCTCGGAAAGGCAGGGTTTAGAGAGACCGAATCTTTTATCACTGTTTTTTAACTGTTTCAGACTGTGAGAAAAGAGCTGATGCTGCAGTGGATGTTATGAGAAGGTTAAAGTGTTAATCTTTGACTTTAGATGCCTGTAAACCTGTTTGAGTAGACTCATAGCATGATAGGGGCAAGTTTTAGCTGTCTCTGTCTCTGTTGAATACTGCACATTTTGGCCAAGGACTAAATTCACGTCATCAGTTTGTTCCAGTAGTAGGTCATATGAAGTACTATGGTCGTTTTTAGATTAAATTTCAGGTAGACTTTCAGCTGCAGCCTTGAAGCTGTCAGTCATCAGGTGGAAACAGGCTCTTCGAGAGAATGATCAAGCAGACACAGAGTCCATAACATTATCAAGTTTATTAAAGAAGAAGAGTCATATTTATACACAAGCAGAATCATCCACACTATCCAGGCCATCCAATCATAGTGCTCAAAGATCAACCCCTACCATATATGGCATATTAAGAGATACAATAACAAGAGAGGTCAGATGTTAAAATACTTGTGTGAGTCTTGAGTTCTTGTTTGCGTGCATAAGTGTGTCCAAGGCCTAGTTCTGGTTTTGTCTAGCTGTGTTCATGATGTACACATAAGATAACAAAAATAAGTTACACAAGGGGAGTCTTACACAAGAATATTCAAAAGTGGAGGCTGAGAAATAAAAAAATATTAATATGGTATACTGCAGAAATAGTAAGAGTAGTATGTTATTATACAATTACATTACAGAAAATAGAAAAGAGTTTAAATTGTTAAGTCACCTTTATTTATATAGCCAGTGATAACAGGAAAATGATGATCAATGATGCAAGCAGAATTCAGTTCTACAGTAAAGCAAGCATTTTTCTTTCATACATCTCATAAATGTACTATTTACTTGAACAAAGTTGTTTATTGTGTGATTTGTAATGTTTTACAGGTCTTTACAAAAGTAGGCGTTGAGGAAGACCTGATGAGGAGAGCCACGGAGCTGAAGAAATCCCTGGAGCTCGCCTTGAGAAAACATGACGATCTTCATATAGACTACAAGAACAGAGAGAGAAGAGTGGTGAGATTGGTTTCCAGACAGATTTGTGTTTTCAGGCCCAGACTTTTTTGCACTGAAATCTGCTATTTTAACACTATTAAATGCATTAAGCAGTGCTGAGACTCTCACACCCTGTTGCTCCCAGTGTTTCCTGCATTGAAAGCATCTGTGTTGTGTGGCTGTTTTCTGTTTGTGACATGCTGCACCCCTACTTTGTTATTCGTCCATCTAAAAAAGGATTTTACGATGCCAAATATAAATTTTGATCGCTACATTTTAATGGGGTCCTACTATGCTTTTCTACTTTTTCAACTTTAGTTAGTATGTAATGTTGCTTTTTGAGCATACTCAAAGTCCACTCCAAAGGGAGATATTTTATTTAACAGAATCCCCTTTTCACAAACTACAACAATCGGCTCGTTTGGACTGCAATGCAGTTTTTCCGAATCTTATGAAGTCACAATGTTCCTCATTTAAACGTGAAAAAAGTGGACAAGGCCTGAATGAGCTGCATTAGAGAAGACAGTGTTGTCTCTGTCAAAGATTGCTGTTTGTATTACCTTAGGTTTCCGACAAATATCACGATTAAATGGTGGATAACATTGTATATAAAATGTTTAAGAACAATACAAAAAACATACCATTCTGAAACGTCCAGTGACATCCGTGCTTGCGAAGTGTGTGCATGAAATCCGTTCAGCACGATCCTCTTGTTTGTTAATTTTGTCAGGGTCTGAATCAAGCTCGAAATGGTTTGAAATTGACGCCATCCTCAATATTTACACTAGAGAAGAACTCGCAGTAATTAATTCCCGAACACATGCTAAGCGCTGCCACTCACAACACACTGGGCTAGCTAACCAATCACAGCACATTTCGTATTTCAGAAGGAGGGGCTTCATCGAAATCTGCGTGTTCGAGACAAGACTGGGGAGAGAGGAGCTGTAACTATTGTAAAATATGTGAAAAAGAATGTGTTTTTTGAACAATCAAGCATGAAAACATTCTAGTACACCCCAAAAACAAAAGCAAAACTTCGTTAAAAGGCATAATCGGACCACTTCAAAGCCAGATTGTAATGCTTCTATTGTCCTATTGTGCTTTCTTTAGTATGTAATGTTGCTGTTTGTGCATCAAAAAGCTCTGAGTTATTCTCTATATCAGTGTCAGTGTCTCTGAACTCCTGAAACGGCTCCATTGTAGTCTTGAGTTTCTTCTGGGAACGAACACGTCACAATATTCCTCATTATAATAATTCATACTCAGAATAAAGGGGCGGGGCCTGGTTAAGTTAGTTAGTAGTGTGTTAAACTGGTGGTTATGGTTAGGGGCGGGACATTTCCCAAACACACTGGAAGCGCTCGACCAATCACAACACACTGATCCAGCCGACCAATCAGAGCACAGTGTGCTTTTCAGGAGGAGGGGCTTCATAGAGTCAGGAAGTAAACAGAGCGTTACTGACAGACTGGGAAGAGAGGAGCCGCAACAATGGAGAATATGAGGAAATAATCAACATTCAAGCAGGAAAACCTGTTCTAGTAGAGCCTGAAACAACATCATAAGAGGCCATAATAGATCCTCTTTAAATCCTCTTTTATTTTTAACCATATGCAACAGAGCTACAACAATGCAAACTTGTATATTAAATATATAATATTGAAATTAATACAATACATTCATTTTTATAACAACTTTATAACCTATTTAATTTTCCGCAAATAAAAATGGATATGTGGTTATTTGTCCATTTTGCTAAAATCATCAAACCTACAACTGACTGACTGTGTTGAGTGTGTTGTAAGATGACATGCAGCACAACACACAGTACAGCAGTAAGCTAATATAACCATACTGAGCAATACCGCATTATTCCCAGAGGAGGGCGCCCTTTCCTTACACATCACTGTTTTGTCTAAATACTGTGCTTGGGAAGGTAATCTTTGCTTGTCACAAGTGATCCATGTGCACCACAAGATGAGAAGAGTTGAGAATATTTGTGTACTGTACATGTTTAGATTACAGTGTTTATGGTATTTGGTGTAACATCTTTGCATCGACAGCGTGAGATTCGCTCCAGTGCGGCGGGGCTCGGCTCACGTGTAATGGAGATTTGCTCAGTCTAGGGTGGAATGGGACACAGCGAGCTGTTAGAAGACACATCATTATGACACACGTTATCCGTTTTTAACTGGGCGAAAAGAACAGAGAAAGGAAGGGCGTGACATTGACAGAGCACTCGACTACATGCCAGAGAGGTTTATCACTCTCATTGATGACTTTCAATGCAAAAAGTCAGTGCTTTGTGATAAAGAAACAGCTAAAAGGTCTTTATCATAATTAGTTTTTCCTTTTTACTCTTAAAAGCGTTCCATTACTTTATTCCCTGTATCATTGCTCTGACATGGGGCGAAAATTGCTTTCAACTCCTTAAACTCCTGCCTGTCTGGGAAAGGTGTAAAATTACTATTTATAATTTTTTTGCCTTTATCACATGATAATGAGTTTCGGATTCAAAAATAATAATGAAAATCTGTGTGAACTGACCACTAAAAATGACCAGCTAGTTAAGATATTGAGATAAAACGAAGATCATTGCTTTGACGTTTGTATCTAATGCAATGACAGTCATACATTTGATCGTTACTTAAGTGATTTAGTTTTAGGTTTAGGTTTATTTAAAGTTTGACAAGGCAGGATAATGAAGAACAAAACCCTGAAATGTATCAAACAAAACACATACTCAAGACAACCTTATATACCTAATAAAAACAATTTTTTTATATATATATATATATATATAATAAAAAATAAAACAAACTAACAGACCAATAAGTTATTTATAAAACAATTTAAAAGCACGTGGAATAAAAGAAAGTGATCAAATACATTTTGGGTGAAACTGTAGTTCTGTTAAAATCATATTAATTATGAGGTGTACTCTAATAAATGACAAAATCGACTCCTCCGGTGTGCTCCACATCTGAACTCCCAGCACACGCAGCTTTTGATGAGGCCATTATCCTGAAATATCCAGTGTTTATTTATCACCATCCCATGCTTTCATTTTTCATCACAAATGACACCTTTTGGTTACTCATATAATTAAACAGTGCTGGGTAGAAGTGTTCATTTTGTCGGCTGTTTTAGTCCTGTGTCAAATGAACTTTTTAGTTTTCATCATATTTAGTCAACCTTGTCCTAGTTTTGTTTAGTCAAGTTTAAACTAAATGTCTCAATTTAGTTTTAGTCAATGAAAACTTAAACACAAATCAAAAGAATGTCAACCCATACGCAGGGTTTATTTTACCTCATCTAGTTTCCTGATTTATTATAGGCTATTTATCATACACTAGTAAAACAAGAAACTTCTCTCAGAAATTAAAACAGTGAAATTCCTAATAATCCAATAATTCCAAATTACATTAATGTTTTTTTCTATTAAAACAACAGCAAAAAAGACTTTGTATTGTGAAACAGAGGTTGTGTCAGTGCATTTATTGAGCATCCATATATAAATGAGTGTAATCATGTATCAGTACGTCATGTAATCAGTCATTTCAATGTGCAAGTAATCTGCCCAGCACTGATTAAACATTATACACAGTTAAAACGCTTTTTGGTTACACTTTATTTTAAGGTGTCATTGTTTCAGTGTAATTATATATTTAAGTACTGAGTAATATTAATTAACAACATGTACTTACTATATAGTTAAGGTAGGACTAGAGTTTGTTAAAGGGGTAAGTTATGTAATTATGCATAATTTACTGTTAAAGTAATAAGTACATGTAACATATAACAAGGACACTGTAAAATTAAGTGTAACCAAACTTGTCAAAACTGTATATTCCTGGGCTTATTGTTGGTCAATATTTGTTTTGGGCAGAAGAAAGAACTTAATATTAAGTAAATTCCAGAGCAAAGAAAGGTTAATAACTGAAAACAATAACATGCTATATATAGTATGTATATATACAGTATATACGCACACACTCGCGCATATATATATATATATATATATATATTTTTTATATATATACTATAGATACGCAACATTAAGTGCTTTCAAGATGAGATATGACGGGGAACTTCATGGAGTCTCACTCCAGGCTGTCTAGAACGCGTCCTCGTGACAAAGCGCATTTCGTTCTTGTTCTTCGGTCAGCTAGCGCGCTAGTCCATACACCTGAGTTATTGGTTTGCCGTAATAATTTGCGAGACCTTCCCCGTAAGAGAGGAGATTAGCATATAAATAGCAGATGCACAGAGGACCATCACAGCTGAGTACATTTAATTTTTGGTTTATAAGATTGAATGGGTTTTTAAACGCATAGCTATCAAACTTGGCCAAAGACAAATGAAGTGTAGGGCTCAGTTGTCCGAGGCTATACCTCCTCTGCTCATTTTTTAAAAGGATAACAGACTTGCTTAAGGAGTGAGCCTGACCAACGCTTCCCTGGGCACAAAGTAATTGAGATTGCTTACAGAGTTAATTAGACCGTACAAAATATATTGGAGGGCGCGAGGAGCACTTTAGCCCTGCTGGAATGTGTTTTTCCCAGTAAGTGGGGGACATTTAACCGGAAACTCATTATCTGGACCGGTCTCAGGGTAGAGGCCGGCGCGGGATCAATAGAGTTCACTGTAAACGTCTGACTGCTGGACACACATTGTCTACATTATTCTAATATGTGCATGTCTACTGATGAGACCAGTCAGAGAGCATAGAGACAGTGTTATTAATATACATATTTTAATTGATATTTTGAATTAGTTTTATATTTTGCATTTTTGTTAATGATTAGTAATTAGGGTCCATGCACTAAAGGTATGTAGGCACCTGTTGTAATCGTAAGTGTTCTTCTTCTTTTTCTTCTACTTCTGCTATTGAGTCTATGGCAGCCCATAGAAATGTATGGTAAAAAGTTGTGAAATTTGGCACACTGATAGAGGACAGTCTGAACATTAACCACAGCAAATTTGGATTCTCTAACTCAATCCCTCTAGCGCCACCAACTGTCCAAAGTTGCACTCAGGTTTATGCTAATAACTTCCGAACCGTAAGGGCTAGAATCAAAATTCTTTGGCTCAAGACGCCATTTTGAATTTTCTATTAAAAAAATACTTTTTGAACTTTTCCTAGATGTTTCGTCTGATATTAACCAAAATTGGCTCAGATCATCTTCAGACAATGCTGGCAAAAAGTTAGTAAAAGCTTTTTGATAAACCCATCCGTTCTCGAATAACGCGCAAATGAAGAGGGCGCCAAATTGGATATGGAGATGAGTCCTGGTGCATGTCATCACAAACCTGAGGCTACATTCAGCTTTTCAACACAGCTGGTTACTGGTTAGAAGATATGAAACATTGTTATAATTATAATTTCATGAAACTGGTCTCTTTTAATTCAGTGCTGCACACCGAGTCGAATGATCCCCAATTTTCCAATATCGGCCATTTTGAATGTTGTGATATAATGCTGTATTTTGGAAATGCATTAGTCTATGGTTACGAAACTCAGTATGTGTCATGTGGACCATGCCCTGAAGGTGCTTACAGAATAACGCCACATTCTGGTCAAAATTTATAATGAAATTAAAAAAATGCGAATAGCTTTTGATTAATTTTGCCTATTTTAATGAAAATGGTCTTGATAGATTCCTTGGGTCATTCCTAAAACAATGATAGACTTCGAAAATTGCTGTTTCCCATTTTGAGTTTTTTTGAAAACCTACTTTTTTCTAACTCTTTAACCGTTGGTCCAATTTTCACCAAAGTCGGCTCAGATCAGACATGCTGGCAAAAAGTTATTAAAAGCTTTTTAATTTTTGATGTTATTTATATCATTAAAACTTTATGGCGTGATGCCAAGCTGATTCTGAGGCTCATTGTCTGCTCACACTGACCACACCATAATAATTTGATAACAGTGGTCAAAAGTGATAAATAATTCATATTAGTAGTGATTGTATTTGTGATATTTCAGACATTTAGACTAAAATAATCTAAAAATGTCTTTAATTGTTGCAGTTAGTCTGATTCTCCCAGTTATGCTTGCTCAAACTAAATAAAATTAAGAAATGTTTGGCAACTAGCTGAAATCAAATACGTTTATTTTTTATAAATATATTTTATTTTAATTCAGTTACAAAAATATATATATTTGAATGGTTTTCATTTTTGTTTTAGTTTTAGTTTACTATAATAACCCTGGTTAGAGGAACAATATCCCAGCATTTACATTTACATAAAAAAAAAAAAAAAAATATCTTGTTGATTATTTTTATACCTATTATTGCATAGTAGAAAATACAGTAACACAAAAATACAAATGTTAATTCTGCAGTTTACACTAAAATATATATTCCTGAGAAATGAATCTAGTCTATATATCAATTTAAAAGTATGATTATTTTATAATTATGACATAATTAGTTTCTTTTCAAATAACGTTCTTCTGACCAGTAATGGTGTGTTTCAGTATGTAATCGTTACGCTGATATCGTTTTGTGAACTACGAAAGAATCAAACTCTCTAAATGTTTTGTATCATTCCCGAGAAACTTTCCTGGGCTACTTTACCTGATTGTCAGGGGTTTTATTTTCCTCACACAAATCCCGGTGGAAGACGAGAGAATGAGTGTTTTAAATGCAAAGGTGGTTTTCTTCAAATGTCAGCAACACCTCCGTCAGCAAAAACACACTCATTCTCAGTGTCCACACACTCCAGTCCGAGAATTATAATGCCTTCGCAAGGTTGACGGTGCTGATTCTATCGCAAAAGAATTAAAGTGATTTAAACATAACAATTTCCATTGTGCGATGTACTTTAATCTATCAGGGAAGTAACTGCATTGGGTTAAATAAAGACAGGATGAATAAACAGTCTGTTCTTCATCTGTGGCATCAGGCATAAAGAAGTCTCGCTGAGATTGAAATGATATTTAGAGATTGTAATTAGCTCAGGTTGCAGAAACACTGATCAATGTTTCAATTTAAGTATATGTTACCTTCCTTTTTCTTTTTTTAAAGCGGTGACAGACTTTCCCGTTCCTCTGTTTCCCTGTGGACTCTATCGGCTATTAGCAGTGCTGTTTACATGTGTTAAATACTATGAAGAATGTGGAAGCAACTAATTAAACTCTCAAGTATACCACCAACCGTGAGGGAAACGTGTAGTGAAATAAAACCGTGTGTTTAAATGCAACAACAGTGAACACTCATCATCCTGAATCTGAAATATTTCCAGGTGAGACAGGATTAGTGCTGTCGACTTTAACGTGTTAACGTATCCGATTCATTTTTTCCAGTTTAACGCGTTAAAATATTTATTACAATTAACGCAGCATCCGTTTAATCTGTCATCCTTTGGCTAGAGTTACATTATATGATCTCGCTCTTCTTCATGCAAATGCTTTTTAAATAAAGGTTAAAAAATGGATAGCTTTTAATTACATTGTAATGTTGACTGGCTATAATTAATGTTTTAAATTAATTAATTATTGTATATTTACAATAATTAATATTAGTGTGGGGGGGGGGGTCATTTTCATGAGACATCAGTAGCTGTATATGGCCTTCATTCATAAAAAATATGCCATTAAAACGTTTTTTAAAATATACTGTCTTTATGTTGTCTCTACATTCATTTGGAGAATAACTGAAATCATTGCATTATAAAATATATATAAAAAAGTAAGTGTTTTTAATTGCGATTAATCACAGAAAAAAATGTGTTTAATCTAGTTTTTATTTATTTATTGATTGACAGCACTTGACAAGGATATTCACATAAAAAATATATGCAGCAGGGTATTGTATTTTAATATCTTGCACATCAAGGATCATTTTAATATTATGCTGACTTTAAAGTGTCACTATTCATTGCATTACAAATTTTAGATTGAGAATACAGGGCTTGAACATTAGGGATTCGTTAATTTCACAGCCAGAGAAAGCGCACGGATGTGTGTGTGTGTGTGTGTGTGTGTGTGTGTGTGTTCATTATAGAGTTTCTGAAGCAACGCCACCAGTGCACGTAATTGAGACCTCATGCAAAGACAGTTTATACCTCAATCTGCAATTGTCAACATATAGCCTGCCTGCAATAATGAAAAATAAAAGCAAAGCAAGCTTTAGTGCTTTATATTGAGGTCATCACCGAGACAATTAGACAGAATAAATGGAAAAGGAGCGCCAGACTTTAAGCATGCCCTCGGAAAAGGAAGGGCACACAGATTATATAAACCGTTTTATTCCAACGACCCCCATATTTAAAAACTGGCATTCTGATATGCATTGTAGCGCACGGGCCGCTTAAGCACCTTTTGAGTAAATTAAAAGGCATAAATTGTGTTTAGCACTAATGCAGACGTCGTGGTGTCCCAGGCCTGTGAGTGTGAACGAGGACGGGGAAATAGCCTTGAGTTGCTTTTCACCTTTCATAAATTCTAGGCTGGGGATTTCTGTACCTTAAAAAAAAAAAAACTTCATTTGCAGCCCGGTGGCTCATTGCTATTCAGCGAGGATTGATGGTGGTCATTTAGCCAGCGCTGGAAGTTAAGTGCTGCTGTCACTCTTGAAGAGCATAATTGGGAGGTTCCTCAGGTCAGCGCCACTGACAGTTTTCTCTTTTGATTAGTGTTCGAGTGATAACAAAACTTACAGCGCGAGTGATGGATGAGAGAGGGAAGCACACCTGAACACACCAGACACTTACACACACACACAATATGATTATACTGCTTTATTCTTTTAATTAGTTGTGTTTGCTAAGTCATCACTTCTTTTTCATTGAACATACTTAGAGTTAGTAACCCTAAATATTGAACTGTCAAATGATAGGCCTACCTCTATTATAGTGGTTGATTGATGTGTTTTTTTGTTCAAATGCTAATAAAAACAATATAATGCTGACATAAATGTTTTACTCACTATTTAATTGTTGCTTACACTGGCAGTCAAAAGCTTGGAATAATTAAGAATTTTTAATGTTTTTGAAAAAAGGCTGAATTTATTTGATCAAAAATAAAGTAAAAATTGTGAAATATTATTACAGCTGTTTTCTATGTGCATATATAGTAAAATGTAATTTATTTCTGTGATCAAAGCATCATTACTCCATCTTCAGTGTCACATGATCTTTTGTAACATTATAAATGTCTTTATGACTGTCACTTTAATCAATTTAATGCGTCCTTGGTGAATAAAAGATTCAAGATTTTACTTACTCCAAACTTTTGAATGGTGGAATTTGCATAAAAATATGAAGCAGCACAACTGTTTTCAACATTGATAATAATCATAAATGTTTCTTGATCATCATATTATACTGATTTCTGAAGGATCATGTGACACTGAAGACTGGAGTAATGATGCTGAAAATTCAGCTTTGATCACAGGAATAAATCACATTTTACTATATATTCACATAGAAAACAGTTTAGAATTTACATTAGAATAATATTTCTGAATATTTACTGTATCTTTGATCAAATAAATGCAGCCTTGGTGAGCAGAAGAGACTTCTTTCAGAAACATGGAAAAAAAATCATATTTATTCCAAAGTGCTAATTTTACACAATATTTGCTCAAAAACCACAGAAAATATTTGTACATTTTATAAAACTAAATCTGTCACATACAAGTGTACGATAAGTTTTGGCATTAACTTTCTTTGAAAACGCGAGACTTCTGAAAGCTTTCCAGGTTATCTTGACCATGAACACACTTCAGATCAGAAAGCATGACTTCTCTTCTAGTCCGGATCTGGTTTGGTCTGTTTTAAGACGGGTTTATCTAGTGTGTGCTGTTGAGCTGATCTCCTTAAAGTCATCGTGTGATGTGAACACAGACTCTCTTCTGTACAACAGCCTGCTAAAAGATGCTATCAGAAACAGTTCAAGCTAAGACTAAGACACCTGCAGATTTAGGTTATTCGGGGTTGTCCCACTTTCCGAAACCCAGCAAATTATTATGGTCTCCTTCTTTGCATGCTGACAGATGCTGGAAAACGTATTTAACATAACCAGCACTATTTTATACAGTCACAGTTAGCTGGGACAATACTCAGATAGACTAGCACTAGGGGAAAAAATTGGATGTGGTCGAGTGGAAATTCTATTAAGGCTTTGAATTAAAATGTTAAGATGTCCCACGTAACTGCAGAGTTAGCGGTTGAGAGTGCTGTAAATCTGTGTTATATCCTGAGGCCACAGTGAATATCCCATCCGAGTGTTAATCAGCACACGGAGAATTACACACACTCAGCACACAAGCTCTGTTTGTTGGAGAAACACCAAAAAAATCTGATGTGTTTTGCAACAGTAGTTTTTACAGCATGCATACAGTTGGAGTAAGCCGAGAAAAACTACTTGTTTATTAAGTGTTATTTATTGTAATGTGTGTTTTCTGAGCTAGATGAGAGCTCCTGAGGACGGAGAGGACAGCGAGGAGGATTTTGTGGACGTGCCGGAGAAGGAGGGCTATGAACCTCATATTCCTGAACATCTGCGGGCTGAGTACGGTGAGTTTGTTCAGGTGCATCATGGGTAATCCAGATAATCTCGGGTGGATACGACCACACACTTCTGGTGAGCGCTTCAAAGCTGGGAAGTCCTCCGGGAAAGCCTGTTTGTTTGCAGTGCTGGGATGGGGATATTGGTGAGTTTAGCTGTTTAAAGGCTCAAAGCACAAAAGGAGAGTTTGTTTTTGAGAGTTAAGGTGTAAAGCATGAAGCGTTCGTGCTTAGAGTGACGTACCACTTCAAAAGCTGTACCGGCGTTTACTTCAGAAATAGGCAATTTGACCGTGAATTAAAACCCTGCTATTGCCTTCGGGTCCAGTTTGTGTATTATTATTTTTTAATCCATAATTTTGTAAGTGTGTTAAGACTGTCAAAATACACATTATTTATTTTTTTCTGATTTTTTTTAACAAAAAAAGGTAAAAGATATAGCCATTTAAACTAAATTGATACGCCTTTTGCGTTCGGGTCCGGTTTGACCCAAAAGTGAACTGTGGCTTTACATGAGAAATTATGCAGATTTTTTTTATCTATTATTTGTCTCAAATTGATTGTGTAAAATACATTTAGCCTCTTTCCTACACTCATACACATTTTTTGCTTTATAGTTATAAACATGCTTGCGCATAAACACAAACAATATTTCTGAAATTGAAATAAAATTACATAAACAAATGAATGCCGTAGGGTATGTTTACACAACACTGTTTTCACCTGAAAATGGAAAACTTCTGTTGTGTTTTGGCCGTTTATTTGTTTTGAGGGCCTGAAAACTCAAGATGTTTTCAAAACGGGCTTCAAAGTGCAAGTTTTTGAAAACAAAGCCTTTACCGTCTCCATGTAAACAACAAAAACGTAAATTTGTGAAAACTGTGAGGTCATGACATGATGTGTTTGCGGGGTGTTTCTTGACCAAGTGACATCGCCAACTACTGGCCTGCCATGCATAATAATTAATAAATATTAATAAAATTTCGCAGATGCATGTGAATGGGGATCATCTGTTTTTAGTACATTGTTGTCATGTAAATACACTCTTAATGTGCTTGTAGAGCAAACGTTCATAGACCAAAATAGTCTAAATTAAGTTTGGACATTTCACTTTGCTGCCACCTATTATTGATGAACCACTGCAGCAGGAAAAGGAGATTCAAGTGGTTTATCATCATTTTTCATGCAACTAAAATTAATATATTTAGTTTGAAAACATTGCAAAAGTTTGAAAACGTAATATTGTTAGAAAAATAATGTGTATTTTTCATAAATTTAGACTGTTTTGAGCAGTCAGGAGTTGTAAGATTCAAATTAATTTAATCCATTGAAGTCATTGGGGTTCATACTGGTAATTCTCTTATTATATGTTCTTATAAGTTTATTCCAATGATATATTCAAATAAAATGGCATAAATATTGATAAGAACTATATATTTTTCTGCATGTCACTGTTTTTTTGCAATTTTGAATTTCTCAATTATTTTAATGAATAAAAAGGGGGTAAATGAAGCAATATTATGGTAAAAACATGGTAACTTTCAAAACTTTACAACTTTTGTGCATTTACTCATTAATGAGAAGTTACTGGTTAGAAACACACAACATGTTTTTAGATGAAAAATATTAAGTTATGATTTTGTGAGCTTACATTCCAACGGGTCCAAATGGTGTATAAAGATTTTTAATCCATTAGTATGGTTAAACTGGAAATATAACAGATTGATATCTTAAATAAATATGTTGTATTTATTATAAAGATGAATCCCATAAAATCTTTCAAAAACATTTATTTCCAGGTCACTACAAAATCTAAGGAAATTATTTTATTTTTAATTATTATAAATTAATTATTTTTATTTTTATTTTTTTGCATTGTGAAATTTTATGAAAATTAAGCAATTTTCCCCCCTAAATTCTCAACAACAAAAAAAAATTGCTTAAATTGCAAAGTGTATTTACACATCATGGTAATATTAGGCATTTGTTGTGCTGCCTTACATTAGTTGATTTATAGGTAAAAAAATAATAATGTGTATGGCATTACAGTTATAAGAATCACCATTTGATGATAATTTGGTGTGAAATGTGAGAAGCACAATAATATCACATTCACTGTAAAACAGCTGCACATTTAATAAACTCGGATCTCTTTTTGAAAGGTAATAAATTGCTTTAAGCCTGGTTTAAATCAATTATAACCTGGGGTCGCAGATACAAATCTGTTTTGACAGCTGAGTATTTGTACATGCAGAAGATTGTTGTCCACCTGGGCAAGGACAGCTCTATCGACAGGAAGCCACAGGCCAAAGACAGAGGTCACGCAAAAGGTCAAACACCAGCTAAATACCACAGATTATATTTGACCTCAAATCCTGTCCCGTTTTGAATTTACTGCCATGAAAATAATCGATTACAGTAGCTAATGAGGTCCATGCAGTGGTTTAGTCATTTCCCGATTTTCCTGCTAATGTATGATGAACTCCACACACACACACACACACACACACACACACACCGAGATGTGATTTCAGCTCTCCGTCCTGTTCTCTTTCTTCATTCGTTTCCTCTCAGCATCTCTAAGCAGGCAGTAACTGAAGATTCATTAGGATATCATTTCTACAACTTCACAGCTGCTTTCTGCAGTAAAGTATGTAATGATCAGTGCACTGGCCATGCCAAATTAACAATGCACTGGTGTTAATGAGCGCCCATTAGCTTAGAGCGGTAATTTACACCTGCTTCTGTGCGCTAAACTGTTCACAAACCAACTGAGGGACGTGCTGAAGTTTAAAGGGGTCATGACGTGGATTTTTTTATTACTTTCAAATGCTACTTTTACTTATAATGTTAATAAAATATATATGTATGTGGAAAAACAAATATTTTCAAGCCTCATTCTGACCTTCTGTCTGAAATGATCAGTTTTTAATGCGCGGCTCCTTTAAGGCTTGTCAGTGTAAGTCTTCTGAAAACATTATCCGTATTAAACATTTACAGACAAAGCATTATGAAATCATTGACTTGCGGTTTGTGATGCTTCATCTTTAAACTAAAGTTTCTTTGCGAACTCTCCATTGCCTCGATTACAGAGCAGTCAAACATACAGGTGAAACTCGAGAAATTAGAATATCGTGCAAAAGTTCATGTATTTCAGTAATTCAAATTAAAACGTGAAATTAATATATATAGTATATATAACTATATACATATGCATGATTATACTTTTCGGAGGGCCGACATTTCTGTATGTAAAATCCTTTTTTTTTATTGATTTTAATAATATATTTAAATTTTCTGAGATTTTGAATTTGGGGTTTTCATAATCTGTAAGCCATAATCATCTAAATTTTTCGAGTTTCACCTGTATAATCATCCACTTGTTCCAGATGCTGTAAACCTCCTGAAGTGTGTACAGAGACACACACCAGCTGTTTAAACTGGACAGTGTAGACAGCATCAGTCATTATAATGGCTTCTGTTTGCTTTTAACGCGACATCACATCCAGTGTCGGCAAATGTTAGCCGTTAAGTGTCCAGTGGGCGGGGCCTATGATGCGATGATGTAGAAATATTCGCTGATGTCATATGCACATGTATTTGCCCGTGCGAGCTGTTTTTGTAGCTCGATTAAATAAATGCTTTGTTTATAATGAGAAAGGTTTACTCGCTGAATCTTGAATCAAAGACCTCCTAAATGTCCAAAGATCAAGGCAAGTTTGATTGGTCATGTCATGACCCCTTTACTACTTACTGATCTGGATCTTAACCCCGAATATGAGCAGTAGTACTAGTGATGCTAACCTTAGCAAACGCCACCAGCAATATTGTACCACAGTGAGTCAGATCTGAGTGCATGTCATTTCGTTTCTATTAAATTAAATGCGAAAAGCAGTACTTTTTTTTTTTTTTGCTGCACTCTACATGCAAAGGAATATAGATTGAAAATGGAAATTGTGCATTAAGAGCGCAACCATTCGCAGTATAATTTAAATACTCCTAAAACGGGACGTGGGAAATATAATTCTGATTTACTGCTAAGTTAACTCCATCATTTCAGATTTATCAATCAGCGCAAGTTAGCATCAGCCGTTTCATTTAATATTACATCAACCTGTCACAGGACTCCAGCTCATCTCTGGCTAATCTTTCCCTTTCTTTCTTTCTTTCTTTCTTTCTTTCTTTCAAAATCACTCCGGCTCTCTCATCCAGAGAAACCTTTTCATTCGAAAAGTATTTTGTCTATTCCTCTCCTCCTTTCTCTCTCTCTCTCTCTCTCTTTCGCCATTCCTTTCACAACAGAGCTTTTTTCTATCCCTTTATCCCAGCGTTCCTGTCAGGACGTTATCTCTCTCAAAATTTACATTTTAATTACAAGGCCTGCTGAACTCAGGAAAATCAATAACGCCACCATTGGCAGCTCAACTCTATGTCTACCGCTGGGCCTCTCTATTTCCTCTTATTGATTTATCTCTTTAGCACCTGCAACTTTATTGCTTCAGACAAATAGCTACCATTTTGGTCAATTTGAACAGAAAAAGAAAGGATTTGGTCGTATTTCATGATTCCCCATGCTGGCGCGCCGCTGTAATGCAGTAAGTCGCTGAGAGGGAGTGAGCCTGGATTAACTGTATACACCAGAGGATTGTCCTTAGACCTTAACATATTTTCTTTAGTGTGTAAACCACTCTTTCTGCTTAATTGAACTAAGGCATCACTTTCACTATTGCTTATATTTAGGGTTAGAGATTTGTTGATAAGTTATATTTGCAGGGGGACAATAAAACAGGCCAAAAAATCTCATAGGCTTACACTGAAGGAGGACCTGAAACCTCAAACATATATTTTTAGGGTTGTGCAACGATTAATCGCATCCAAAAAAAAAGTTTGTGTTTACATAATATATGTGTGTGTACTGTGTGTAATTATTTTATATATATAAATACACACACATATGCATGTATATATTTAAGAAATATTTGCATGTATATATTTCTATATCATTTATATTATATATAAATATAAATATTTTATTTAAAAATAACGAATAAATATTTTTCTTAAATATATACAAATATTTGCATGTATATGCTGTATATATATTTATAAATCATTTATATTCTATATAAAAATTAATATTTTATTTATAAATAAAAAAATTCTTAAATATATACAAATATTTGCATGTATATACTGTATATATATTTATATATAATTTATATTATATATAAAAATAAATATTTTATTTATAAATTAAAAAATTCTTAAATATATACAAATATTTGCATGTATATACTGTATATAAATTTATATATCATTTATATTCTATATAAATATTTTATATATATATAACAGATTTTTCTTAAATATATAAAAATATTTGCATGTATATGCTGTATATATATTTATATTATATATAAATATAAATATTTTATATATAAATAAAAGATTTTTCTCAAATATATACATGCATGTGTGTGCATTTATATATACAAAAATATTATACACTGTAGACGCGTATATTATGTAAACACAAACTTTTAAGTTAATTAAAATTGCAGAGATTAATTGCAATTAATCGTTGCACAACCCTAGTTTTTCTGCAAGCTAAAGCTAAAGTTGAACATGAATGGGCAGAAATACATGAAAATGTGTGTGAATAAGTTATTTATAAAAAAGAATAATAATCAAAATACACATACAGTATTTATTAAATGTATCTGAAAATACTCCCCATTATGTAGACTTTTAAAAACCATATTTGTTGATAAGCTATAAGAACATTCACCCACATGTCCATGTATAGTGGTCAGGTGTCTCGTAATCACTCTTAGAGGAATTCACCGTACTTTCAAGTTTTAAGCTGGGAAGCTTTAGGCTGAGTCTCAGATCTTAGTCCAGCTTAAGCCATGCACACTCCCACAGGAACCACTCAGTCCAGTAGACCACCGGTGCAGTGGCTGGGGTCCTTAATAATACACTTTAGATGTGGCGTTCTGAACGTTTGACTTGTTTTTGTCATTCTTCTCGTTGTCTCTCACAGGACTTGATGAAACTCCCTCAACATCAGCCTCTGAGGTCAAAGCAAAGCCTTCGAAACCTGCGGTCAAACGCCCCGTTCCCCTGGTGTCTCGACTGAAGAGGAAGAGGAGTGATGAAGAGCAGGACCCCACCTGTGCTGCCGCCACGCTGCGTGTGCTCAGACAGAGGCTCGACGCTGCCCCGGCCAGGTGATCGGATCAGTCAACACACACTGATGGACAACACACTCTCTGAAAGAAGCCTCTCTGGGACCGGTACCCTTTTAAAAAGTTCTAATATGTACCATTTATGTACTAATATATACACTTTTGGTAACAATATGTACCTTTGAGTTACTGATATGCACTCCTCGGGTACACAAGTGTAGCTTTTGAAAGGGTACCGCCCCAGTGACAGCTTTTGTACCTTTTTTGAGAGTGTAGAGCAGAAAAAGAGAAGAAAAAATAATAGCAGTGAAAGACTGAAATATATGGAAATTATTAAATGCTCAAAAGGATTTAACAGTATGGAATACTGGCAAATATTTTAGTGTAAATTAAATATAAAATAGCTTTTAAAAACTGTATTGACTGACCACTACCACTATTCTATATGTTGGAGTCTAACAGTGCAGTTCTGTCTATGAGCTTTCAACATGTGTTTTTAAATGTTCCCTTCCTCTATTACTCTAACAGAGTTACATTTGTAGCAGAAATACAAATTCTATATTTTATGATTTAAAAAACATTTTATTATGTTTTTCATATTTTATATAAAAATATTCATAAAATATCATATTTAAAGGTACACTATGTAATATGTTTATATTTTAGACCTGACGGGATGGTTTTCACAGTAAATTTCATACATGCATCTCTCGTGAGTGAGTGAGTGTGTGTGTGTGTGTGTGTGTGTGTGTGTGTGTGTGTGTGTGTGTGTGTGTGTGTGTGTGTGTGTGTGTGTGCTGGAGAAAAGAGAACAAGACAGAGCTCGTAATAAAACAAGAATCAACATGTGTGTGTGTGTGTGTGTGTGTGTGTATGTGTGTGTGTGTGCTGGAGAAAAGAGAACAAGACAGAGCTCGTAATAAAACAAGAATCAACATCAGATCGTGTGTGTGTGTGTGAGACAGAGCTCATAATAAAACAAGAATCAACATCAAATTGTGTGTGTGTGTGTGTGTGAGACAGAGCTCGTAATAAAACAAGAATCAACATCAGATCGTGTGTGTGTGTGTGTGTGTGAGACAGAGCTCATAATAAAACAAGAATCAACATCAGATCGTGTGTGTGTGTGTGTGTGTGAGACAGAGCTCATAATAAAACAAGAATCAACATCAAATTGTGTGTGTGTGTGTGTGTGTGAGACAGAGCTCATAATAAAACAAGAATCAACATCAAATTGTGTGTGTGTGTGTGTGTGAGACAGAGCTCATAATAAAACAAGAATCAACATCAAATTGTGTGTGTGTGTGTGTGTGTGAGACAGAGCTCGTAATAAAACAAGAATCAACATCAGATCGTGTGTGTGTGTGTGTGTGTGAGACAGAGCTCATAATAAAACAAGAATCAACATCAAATTGTGTGTGTGTGTGTGTGTGTGAGACAGAGCTCATAATAAAACAAGAATCAACATCAAATTGTGTGTGTGTGTGTGTGTGTGAGACAGAGCTCATAATAAAACAAGAATCAACATCAAATTGTGTGTGTGTGTGTGTGTGAGACAGAGCTCATAATAAAACAAGAGAATCAACATCAAATTGTGTGTGTGTGTGTGTGTGTGAGACAGAGCTCGTAATAAAACAAGAATCAACATCAGATCGTGTGTGTGTGTGTGTGTGTGAGACAGAGCTCATAATAAAACAAGAATCAACATCAAATTGTGTGTGTGTGTGTGTGTGTGTGTGAGACAGAGCTCATAATAAAACAAGAATCAACATCAAATTGTGTGTGTGTGTGTGTGTGTGAGACAGAGCTCATAATAAAACAAGAATCAACATCAAATTGTGTGTGTGTGTGTGTGTGAGACAGAGCTCGTAATAAAACAAGAATCAACATCAGATTGTGAGTGTGTTAGTGTGTGTGTGTGTGTGTGTTTGTGGGTAAAACTACAGTAACATCTTTATCTTTTCAGTTTGAGATCTTTCCATCTAAACTGGTTATTTCTCTTAATATAATAATCATCTCTCTGTCTTTAGTTATGATAAGAATAATATTCATCCGTACAGTCACACAGAGCCGAAGCACAACCAAAACAATGTTCTTCCGCAAAATGCATCCAGTTTTGTCTTTTAACTGATAGAAGGACAAAAGTTACATACCGTAGTGTACTTAAAAAATTTTTTTAATAAAAACCTAAAATAAACATTTTGGCATTGTTGTTTTGATGTTTTTTTCGTTTGATTGTTTTGATGTTGGAGATTTTAGGGTACGTTAACATGACAACGATGTATGTTTTTCCTTTGTGTTTTTCGCATAAAAACGACAACGTTGTCAAAACAATCCCCGTTCACAAGGATCCACGAAAACAACTGAAAGCGCTGTATTCTGCCAGGCCAGTAGATGGCGATGTCTCTTTATAAAGAAACACTACGCGTCTATACACTGAACACGTAACGCGCATGATGTCACCGTTTACACAAATTCACGTTTTTGTAGTTTTACACGGAGACGTTAGCGGTATCGTTTTTAAAAACTTGCACTTTGAAACCCGTTTTCAGGCCCCCAAAACGCTTTTGTCGTGTGAATGAATGACCAAAACGCATAGAAGATTTTGTTGAAAAAGTGTGTTGTGGTTGTTTCAGTGTGTGTGAGTCCGTGGTGAGCAGTGGCCAGGAGGGCATGAGCGAAGAGAAAGCCTCGGTTGAGGCGCCCGTCGTCCCGTTTGGACTGGATCTCTACTACTGGGGAGAGGAGCAGCCCACCGCTGGAAAAATCATCAAGTACGCTCTCGTTCATGAGAAACATGCTTCATCCCTCTCTCATTGCACTGTGAATGGGTTGTGTTATGTGTGTGACCACTAGAGAGCACCATTGCATGACTTCACATCAACTCCTGTTCACCTAAACTGACTGATTTACTGTTTGGCATCATGATACAAGATTTATGTGTACTATATAGAGTCATGAAAAACCTGGAAATATCAGGAAATCATAATTTCACGGGCTGGAAAAGTCATCGAGATCAATAACAGTCGTGCAAAAAATGCACTTTGTGAAGGCAATTTCTACATGATGATGTGATGTGTGGTATTTCTTTCAGTAAGAGCTGTTTTTCCACTGGTTTTCAGGCACACGTCACAGCACCAGTTCTGGGTTCCTCACGAGGTGGAAGAAGAAGTGGAAAACGAGGAGCTTTCTGCAGAGATGAAGTCGAGATACATCACATTCGCTGGGAAATTCAAACCTGTGGAGCACAAGTGCAAAGCACCGATGCCAGATGGATCTTTGTGTGAACGTCAAGATAGAGTAAAGGTCAGGAGAGCAACAGCATATGAGCAGGACACCGACTGAATAAAGTGCTGAAATGAAATGTGATGTAATTTCAGTGCCCGTTCCATGGACGCATTATCCCTCGGGATGAGCTGGGAAGGCCGGTTAACCCCGAAGATGCTCTGCGGTTGGAGAAGGAGAAGTGGGAACG
Source organism: Gila orcuttii (assembly GCA_026230005.1). Classification (NCBI taxonomy): domain Eukaryota; kingdom Metazoa; phylum Chordata; class Actinopteri; order Cypriniformes; family Leuciscidae; genus Gila; species Gila orcuttii. The sequence goes on along the minus strand of JAPDVR010000016.1, from coordinate 40,435,758 downwards.
CCAGGAGCAGCGGCCAGGTCAGACGGTTCATGCAACCGGTTTAACTCTATACACTCAAACCAACATTTATTCAGACACTTCAACATTTATCACGTTATCACAGTTTTTCGCTATAGTTTAGAAAATGGTGATAAAATGAAATATTAAATCAGTTGATATTGCACTGGTTTTGTCCCTCCTTCTGTTAGACTGTCTCACACATGAATTATGTTGAATATCTGTCAGCTGTTAAATTTAACTACACAATTAGATAATACCAGTTTAGCTCAACCAATCACCAAGCAATGCTTCATGTTGTTCAGTCTGTGCTGTAAAAATGTGCATTAGCAATTAAAGAAAAAACACTTCAGCAAAACATGACCAGCTCAAAGAGTCTGAATCACTTTTGGTCCCAATTTTTTTATAAATTTTACTGGTAGTCACTGTATGAAGAATTTATCCTCACTTACATAAATGAACTATAGTGTCCTGCACACACTAGTAAACAAATATCACAAATGATATCTGGTGTCTGAATAATCTTTGGATTGACTGTATGTAACTTAACTAGTCAGAGCACAATCTTTTGGCTCTCTTTGTGTAACACAAAGGGTGTGTTCTTGAGGTTTTTTCTCGCTATGATGACAGCAATGGTTGTTAGATGGATGATTCTTTTCTTTCGTCTGCGGAAGATATTCTGAAGAACATTTCAGCTGTTTTTGTCCATACCACGTCAATCAGTTCAAAAGATTTCATTTAAAGTGGATTGCTTTTAATGGTGTTTTCTGTCATTTCGGAGCATGAACGTGCTTATATACATTCATTGTATGGAAAAGAGCAGCGTGAGCATTCTTCAAGATAACTCCTTTTGTGTAAGAAAGTCTTATCTGGGGAACTGCCTCGTAACATGTTTGCCAAACCTCTTGTCTTTAGGCAGGGTTTCCCAAACTGTTTTATCCGCCGATATGCACCCTGTAATTTCAAATAATATTTTATTAATGTAACAACTCCTCATTCACATGTTTGTGGTTCTCTAATGTTAGTTAATGGTCACATGACATGCACAGATACAATATCTTATCGTTTTTAAAGTGTTTTGCTTTGATTTGTTTTGATTTTTTTTATTATTTATAAATAGGGCTGCACATTTAAAGGGATTATTGTTATTATATGAAGATATTATGGAAGCTTGTTTCCGCCACAGAATAAAACATTTTAAAAGATAATTGCGACTTTTTCCTCTCACAATTGCGAGTTTACATCTCGCAATTCTGACATCTTTTCTCAGAATTGTGAGAAATGAACTCGCAATTATATTCTGTGGCGGAAACAAGCTTCCATAGATATAAATATATTCTGTCGTAAATTAAAATGGTCCTGTAAAATAAAAAAAATGAATAATTCTAAAAATTATTACATCATACATTAACTTCATCATTAATATTTATGTCTTAAATTCTCACAATCATATCCTCAAACTTTTATTTTGGAGGAATGCTGGTGAAATGCTGTAAACTTCTGTCCACAAAATGCTGGAAATTATGCAAATGAAGTGAACCAAGCGCACATCGCATTCCCTGAATGCACGTTTAACTCGCTGCACATACATAGATGGAGTTGAAAAGCAGCATTTACTTATTCAGATTAATTGTGCAGCCATGTGTTTTTATTTTAATGTCACATTTGATGTAATTATTAGCTTTTTGTTTCATTTGTCAAACCCTGTCTTAAGGCATGTTTAATGCATCCTTGCCAAATCGACTTCACACACACCAAACCTTTTCAGCTTGATCATCTTCCTTCATTTTCCCTCGTGTTTTGGAGACCCCCGGCCCTTCAGTAGCCAGTGTCCAGGCCAAATCCCAAATCCCAGACATCCATCACCCTCAGTCTGTGGGACTCCAGGAAGAGATGAACTGATGCAATCCCATCCAAGTCTTCATCAATACTCAGATAATAGGACAGGCTGCATCTCACTCCTGCTCTTTCTCTCTCTGGCTTCTTTTCTTGTGGAGTCGGGTGCTAAAAGCCAATTAAGCGGCGTCTCCATGCTGTCACTGGAGCGTCGGATGTGCTTTCTCTGGCCACACTTTACTTGTTAACAAACAGTTATCCGAGGCAACTGACTTCAGGGCCCGCTGACCACTGGCTTGTGAAATAGCATCTTTTGTAACTAAGTAAGCTATCGATCCCCGTGACTCCATCACGGCCTGTGCCGTGGACACGCTGGTTCTCAGGGTAACCGCAGGACTCCCCCCCCCACACCCCCCCACGCTGCCGGTGTCCATCAGTCCCTCGACTGAACACTCAAAACATTGATTTCTGCTTCAGCCCGACAAAAACACTTCTGATGCTCGTGACTCTCTACACTGTATTTGTTCTGTGTCTGACATTCTCGTTCTCTTGAGTTTAAACAAACCCCTGATCTACAGTAAGTGTGATCTAGAACCTACTTGCAATTCGATGAAAAATCATATTGATTTACAGTGAAGTAGGGACCTGACCATATCTAGAGATCAGAGTATCATAGACTCTCAGGGAAAAAAATGTTATAGAAGCTGTCAGTGCTGGTAGTGACCGATTACTTAATCTTGATTACTTAATCTGGATTACGTAATCCGATTCCAAAAAAATGGTTACTTGTAATTAAAGATGCATTGTGTAATATTTCTGAGGATCTATTAACAGAAATGCAATATAAGATCCATAACTATGTTTTCAGTGGTGTATAAAGACCTTGCATAATGATGAACAAGTAACAATAATATTTGCAATAACATATAGTTTTACTGAATAATTAAGTAAACATAATTTCTTAATTTATCCTTGTAAAGAAACCTCATTGCTGAACTGCTACTCTCTGCTGTCTCAGACGATGACATATTTTCCTGTCGGCCACCGTAACTTTTGTTGGTTGCAATTCGTAACCTCACCACTAGATGCCTCTAACAATCACACACTGCACCTTTAAAGTCCCCCTGTAGTCAATAATTGTATCCCTTAAAACTCATCTTTGATCACTAAAATGACATAATTGTGTTTTTCCTTGAAAATAAATCTTCATGCCTTGGCTTAAAATATCTTGAATGTAACTCGACACCCTTGCCTCATTTAGTATGCGCGGTTCTATGAATATGTAAATGAGCCCCGCCTCCACTCACTCACTCACTCACTCACTCAGAGATCCACTCGTTGACGATCACACGTTGATCTGATTGGTTACAAGGTAGTTTGTGACGTCAGAAACACCAGCGATTTCAAACTGTGTTTTTGAGACTGTCTTTGGTTCACTGCAGTTTTAAGGAGAAAATACTCAGCAATGCTGTCGACTTATGAATTTACACATGGTTTGTCTTAAAGCATATTAAAAACACCACATAGACATATAAACAACATTAAAAGCTGGATTTTCACCACAGGGGGACTTTAAGTTGTTAGTTACTTGTAATTACTTTTTTATTGATTACATCATGATTACGTATTATTCACACAATGGCAGTAAATCATTCATAATTTATTGTCTCCCCAATTCTTCTGTTGGTTACACTTTATTTAAATGTGTCGTTGTTACACGTTACATGTATTTACTATAGTAATAACTATAAATTATGCATAATTACATGCAACTAACCCTAAACCAAACCCTAATCCTAACCCTATAGTAAATTCATTTAGTTAATTATTATTACCCAGTACTTAAATATGTAATTACACTGTAACAAGGACACATTAAAATATAGTCTAACCCTTCTTTTAAATGTTTTACATTTTCCTTTGTAAAAAAGCATATTGCTTATATACATTCATAAAGTCGTCTAGTTTTGTGAAATATGTGGCTATAATTACATGGAAAACATTTGATCACTGGCTTTACGGAAATCGTTTCACTTTTAAGAAGTTTTTTTTCTCAACATTGCAACATTACATATCAGACTCCTAATGAACACATGAATTATTATGTGAATTATCACTCAGTGAGTCATTTAAGCATGCATTGCTGTGTCTTTGGAAACTGTTTTCTTTCAAACACATTTTTATGATCACTTAATATCCTTTAATTAAACTCACAGGGGAACCCTATTGTTATGTTTAATGGACTTTATGTTGTTAATAACAAAGAAAGGAATATATTTTCTCTCTTTTTGTAGTTTTATGTCAATATGGTGCAAGATTATCCTGTTCAAATCAATATGATAAACAAGTTAGTTCAAAAGTAGTCAGATCATATATAAAATCCATGTATACATAATGGATTACATTTCTAACTACAGTTTTGTCATGGAATTTGGACTACAATTTGTAAGTATTAGCTGGAATAATGACAAATCCTGTTTCAATGGCAAATGCTTTTGAAGGAACTTGTCGGCTGAACATTTTTCCATGTTAAGTGCCTGATTTTCTTCCATAGAAAACGAGAGATGAGTTTGTTATTTCTTGAACTTAACTTTGATCCCAGCATATTCCTTTTTCTTTGAGAAAGGTGCAAGCCTCCCAGAGAGCAGTGTGTTATCTATAGCACTGGTGTGTGTGTGTGTGTGTGTGTGTGTGTGTGTGTGTGTGTGTGTGTGTGTGTGTGTGTGTGTGTGTGTGTGCAGCTGTTGCAGATGCGAGGTGTTGACAGAGGAGTGAGTCCTGCTGCTCAGCTCAAGTTAAAGCCCATCATCTTCATCTTCATCATCTCCAGATGGCTCTGAAAGGCTGTGTGTGTCGGTTGCATGTGTTGCTCAGACTGATGAAGCGCAGTGCTCTGTGCAATTAAACACTTTAGAGATTGTACATAAATAGGCTAACGTTTTATCATCACAAGATATGCATGTATCAACGGTGGGGGACGTGCTTAATGAAAACTTGAGGATTCTGAGAATAGAAAGATTTACGAAGCGTTGGAGAAATCAGCAACGAGAGAGAGAGAGAGAGAGATTAAGTTAAGATTACAGATTAAGTGACCATGATCTAGAGATAGAGAGAGGAAGACATAGACAAACATGGAGAGAGAGAGCAGAGGATCTGTAGACACTGTGATCTACAGCACATAGAGGATGAGAAACACTTTCTGCTCTTCTGTCCCAAATATACCGATATAAGAGAAACTTTTCTGCCCAAATTTGAAGCCTTGATCCCATCATTCTATGAACTGAGTGACACTGAAAAAATGTCCTTCTTACTCGAAGATGTTAATACAGCTGCACTAGCGGCTAAATATTTGCTAGCTATTCACAATGCCAGAGACCGCTAATTCTCTAGAGTGATCAAATGTATTTATTTATCTATTTATTAAGATAGATTGTGTTTATTTATCTATCTATTTACAATGCTACATATGACATGATTTATACATATATGTTTACTGTTTGTTTTATTATTTATATATAATATGTTGATGCTTTGGCAACATTGTGTTACACAGTCATGCTAATAAAGCTAATTTGAAATTGAAATTGAATTGAGAGAGAGAGAGAGAGAGAGAGAGAGAGAGAGAGAGAGAGAGACTGAGAGAGAGAGAGAGAGAGAGAGAGAGAGAGAGACTGAGAGAGAGAGAGAGAGAGAGAGAGAGAGAGAGACTGAGAGAGAGACTGAGAGACAGAGAGAGAGACTGAGAGAGAGAGAGAGAGAGAGAGAGAGACTGAGAGAGAGACTGAGAGACAGAGAGAGAGACTGAGAGAGAGAGAGAGAGAGAGAGAGAGAGAGAGAGAGAGAGAGAGAGAGACATTTCCAGACAAAAGGGAATGTGTTAATGTGTGGCGATCTAAATGCCAGAACTGGAAATGAACCAGACTTTGTCAATACACAGGGAGACAAATATATCACAAACAGCAGCCACTCTCTGCCCTCATATCACCTCAGAAACAATTATGACAAGTACACAAACAGAAGTGGGAAAAGCCTCCTAGAGCTCTGTCGATCACTGGGCCTGTATATAGTGAACGGTCGTATACGGGGAGACTCTTTTGGTTGTTACACCTTTAATTCTTTCTTGGGTAACAGTACTGTAGATTACTTCATCACAGACATTGACCCAGTGCATCTCAGGGCATTCACAGTCAGTCCTCAAACACCTCTGTCAGACCACTGCAAAATTACACTGTATTTAAGACAAACTCATAGCAATGAATCACACAGACAGCCCTCTAGTTTACTGAAGCTGCAACCACCCTACAAGTGGACAAATAACAGCACAGAAAATTACCAAAATGCAATAGAAAGTCAAACGATCAAATTATTATTGGACAAATTCATAATGAACACATATTCACAAAATAAATTAGGCATAAATCTGGCACTTAGTGACATTATCAAAATATTCAACCAATCAGCATCCATGTGCAATTTGAAAAATAAATCATCAAAAAGGAAACCAAAAAACACCAAAGAAATGTGGTTTGACAGTGAGTGCAAAAATATCCGAACAGCGGTACGAAATCTTTCAAATCAAAAACACAGAGATCCTGACAATGAAGAACTCCGCCATCAATATCACGAAGCCCTTAGACTGTACAAACAAACTCTAAGAGTAAAAAAGGAACAACACACAGAACAACTATTTCAAGCAATGGAGGAATCAATAAATACCAGTAACTTTTGGAACAATTGGAACAGACTCTATAGACCAAACCAGGAAGAACTGGCCATTCAAAACGGGAACATATGGAGGACACACTTCGAAAATCTGTACAAAACAACTGAAACAAATCCTGCTCGAAATGAACTAAAAACTAAATTAGAAATCCTGAAAGAAAACATTAAAGACAATCAGAACCCCCTGGATTTTCCAATCACAATAAATGAACTTACAGACAGACTTCATGCCTTAAAACCCAACAAGGCATGTGGTATTGATGGAATATTAAATGAAATGATCAAATACACCAACGACAAATTCAAAAACGCAATAATCAAATTATTCAACCTTGTTTTGAGAGTAGGATATTTCCCCGACACCTGGAACCAAGGCCTAATCACACCAATATTTAAACAAGGAGACAAATATGAGCCAAACAATTACAGAGGCATATGTGTCAATAGCAACCTGGGGAAAATATTCTGTTCGATTATTAATATAAGATTACAGAACTTTCTCAAAACCCACAAAATTCTGGACAAAAGTCAAATTGGATTTCTGCCCAAACACAGAACATCTGACCACATATACACCCTTCACACGATCATTGATAAACATGTATACCAAAATAAATCCAAAGTCTTCGCTTGCTTTATTGACTTTGAGAAGGCTTTCGATTCGATCTGGCACGAAGGACTCTTCCTAAAACTATTGGAAAATGGGATTGGAGGGAAAACATTTGATTTGATCAGCACCATGTATAAAAATAATACATGTGCTGTAAAAATAGGGAATAAACGAACAGAATATTTCTCCCAACAAAGAGGAGTCAGACAAGGTTGCCCATTGAGCCCTACTCTATTTAACATATATATAAATGAACTAGCCAAAGCATTAAATAATTCCCCTGCCTCCGGCCCGACCCTGACTGAATCAGAAGTTAAATGTCTCCTCTTTGCAGATTATTTAGTCATTCTGTCACAAGCTAAAGAAGGACTACAACAGCTCCTCGACATCGTAGAGACATTCAGTCAAACGTGGGCTCTCAAAATTAACCTCGCAAAAACCAAAATAATGATTTTTCAAAATAGATCCAGGTGTAGGGAAAATAAATACATCTTCAGAGCAGGAAACCAAGTCCTCCAACACACCCACGAATACACGTATCTCGCTCTAAAACTGAGTTCAACAGGGAACTTTAATCTGGCTGTGAATGAACTGAAAGCAAAAGCGATGAGAGACTTCTACATGATTAAAAATACTATTCGACATGAAATTCCAATTCAAACCTGGCTAAAAATCCTAAAAGCAATAATTGAATCAATTGCTCTGTACGGCAGTGAGGTATGGGGGCCTCTAAAAACCCAAGAGTTTTCAAAATGGGAAAAAGAGGAAATTGAAACTCTGCATACCCAAATTTGTAAAAGCATCCTAAAAGTAAACAGAGCGACACCAAACAACTCGTGCAGAGCTGAATTAGGACAATATCCCTTACTGATCACTATCCAAAAAAGAGCTGTGAAGTTCTACCAGCACCTGAAGTGCAGTGAGCCGAGCTCATATCAGGCTGAAGCTCTGCGGTGTCAGGAGCAGAACCGGCACCGGAGCGCAGTGACCCGAGCTCATATCAGGCTGAAGCTCTGCGGTGTCAGGAGCAGAACCGGCACCGGAGCGCAGTGACCCGAGCTCATATCAGCTGAAGCCCTGCGGTGTCAGGAGCAGAACCGGCACCGGAGCGCAGTGACCCGAGCTCATATCAGCTGAAGCCCTGCGGTGTCAGGAGCAGAACCGGCACCGGAGCGCAGTGACCCGAGCTCATATCAGGCTGAAGCCCTGCGGTGTCAGGAGCAGAACCAGCACCGGAGCGCAGTGACCCGAGCTCATATCAGCTGAAGCCCTGCGGTGTCAGGAGCAGAACCAGCACCGGAGCGCAGTGACCCGAGCTCATATCAGGCTGAAGCCCTGCGGTGTCAGGAGCAGAACCGGCACCGGAGCGCAGTGACCCGAGCTCATATCAGGCTGAAGCTCTGCGGTGTCAGGAGCAGAACCGGCACCGGAGCGCAGTGAGCCGAGCTCATATCAGCTGAAGCCCTGCGGTGTCAGGAGCAGAACCGGCACCGGAGCGCAGTGACCCGAGCTCATATCAGGCTGAAGCTCTGCGGTGTCAGGAGCAGAACCGGCACCGGAGCGCAGTGAGCCGAGCTCATATCAGCTGAAGCCCTGCGGTGTCAGGAGCAGAACCGGCACCGGAGCGCAGTGAGCCGAACTCATATCAGCTGAAGCCCTGCGGTGTCAGGAGCCGAACCGGCACCGGAGCGCAGTGACCCGAGCTCATATCAGCTGAAGCCCTGCGGTGTCAGGAGCAGAACCAGCATCGGAGCGCAGTGACCCGAGCTCATATCAGGCTGAAGCCCTGCGGTGTCAGGAGCAGAACCGGCACCGGAGCGCACTCTCACAGCTGATGCTGAAACTACAGCCAGACCAGCACAGCACTATCTGCCACAACCAAATTATACAATTACAAAAACTAAATTAAATCACCTATTGGAAAGATGCTACTAAATTACAAAAAAACTCTATTTACTCCTGAAAAGAGATTATAAACCAGCAGAATACCTGAGCTGTGTGAAAGAGCATAAAGTGAGAAAGACCCTAACCAGATACAGGCTGAGTGACCAAAGTCTGGCTGTAGAGAGAGGTGTGTGTGTGTGTGTGTGTGTGTGTGTGTGTGTGTGTGTGTGTGTGTGTGTGTGTGTGTGTGTGTGTGTGTGTGTGTGTGTGTGTGTGTGTGTGTGTGTGTGTGTGTGTGTGTGTGTGTGTGTGTGTGTGTGTGTGTGTGTGTGTGTGTGTGTGTGTGTGTGTGTGTGTGTGTGTGTGTGTGTGTGTGTGTGTGTGTGTGTGTGTGTGTGTGTGTGTGTGTGTGTGTGTGTGTGTGTGTGTGTGTGTGTGTGTGTGTGTGTGTGTGTGTGTGTGTGTGTGTGTGTGTGTGTGTGTGTGTGTGTGTGTGTGTGTGTGTGTGTGTGTGTGTGTGTGTGTGTGTGTGTGTGTGTGTGTGTGTGTGTGTGTGTGTGTGTGTGTGTGTGTGTGTGTGTGTGTGTGTGTGTGTGTGTGTGTGTGTGTGTGTGTGTGTGTGTGTGTGTGTGTGTGTGTGTGTGTGTGTGTTGTGTGTGTGTGTGTGTGTGTGTGTGTGTGTGTGTGTGGTGTGTGTGTGTGTGTGTGTGTGTGTGTTGTGTGTGTGTGTGTGTGTGTGTGTGTGTGTGTGTGTGTGTGTGTGTGTGTGTGTGTGTGTGTGTGTGTGTGTGTGTGTGTGTGTGTGTGTGTGTGTGTGTGTGTGTGTGTGTGTGTGTGTGTGTGTGTGTGTGTGTGTGTGTGTGTGTGTGTGTGTGTGTGTGTGTGTGTGTGTGTGTGTGTGTGTGTGTGTTGTGTGTGTGTGTGTGTGTGTGTGTGTGTGTGTGTGTGTGTGTGTGTGTGTGTGTGTGTGTGTGTGTGTGTGTGTGTGTGTGTGTGTGTGTGTGTGTGTGTGTGTGTGTGTGTGTGTGTGTGTGTGTGTGTGTGTGTGTGTGTGTGTGTGTGTGTGTGTGTGTGTGTGTGTGTGTGTGTGTGTGTGTGTGTGTGTGTGTGTGTGTGTGTGTGTGTGTGTGTGTGTGTGTGTGTGTGTGTGTGTGTGTGTGTGTGTGTGTGTGTGTGTGTGTGTGTGTGTGTGTTGTGTGTGTGTGTGTGTGTGTGTGTGTGTGTGTGTGTGTGTGTGTGTGTGTGTGTGTGTGTGTGTGTGTGTGGTGTGTGTGTGTGTGTGTGTGTGTGTGTGTGTGTGTGTGTGTGTGTGTGTGTGTGTGTGTGTGTGTGTGTGTGTGTGTGTGTGTGTGTGTGTGTGTGTGTGTGTGTGTGTGTGTGTGTGTGTGTGTGTGTGTGTGTGTGTGTGTGTGTGTGTGTGTGTGTGTGTGTGTGTGTGTGTGTGTGTGTGTGTGTGTGTGTGTGTGTGTGTGTGTGTGTGTGTGTGTGTGTGTGTGTGTGTGTGTGTGTGTGTGTGTGTGTGTGTGTGTGTGTGTGTGTGTGTGTGTGTGTGTGGTGTGTGGTGGGTGGGTGGGTGGGTGGGTGGGTGGGTGGGTGGGTGGGTGGGTGGGTGGGTGGGTGGGGTGGGTGGGTGGGTGGGTGGGGGTGGCAGCCGAGAGACCAGAGACTGTGTTCTCTGTGCTCTCAGAGAGAGGTGTGTGTGTGGCAGACCAGAGACTGTGTTCTCTGTGCTCTCAGAGAGAGGTGTGTGTGTGGCAGCGAGAGAGCAGAGACTGTGTTCTCTGTGCTCTCAGAGAGAGGTGTGTGTGTGTGTTCTCTGTGCTCTCAGAGAGAGGTGGAGACAGAAGAACACTTCCTGATACACTGTGATCACTATCACAGCATTAGATCGGACTATTTCACTAGATTCCAACAGTTAGAACCAAATTTTATGGCATTACCAAATTCAGAAAAATTAAATCATATTTTGGGAGAAAAATCTAGCTCAATCACAACAGCAGCAAAGTATATAACAGCCTGCCACAAACTACGAGAGTCAGCCAGTGGACAAAACTAAAGTCAGAATTGTTCTTGTCTTGTTTGAATGTTGGTACAAACATACAAAAATGTGTGTTTTAAATGTTAAAAATTTATTCATGCATTTTTTTATTTATTTTTTGACAACTGACTGATTTATTCATTTTTATTTATTATATTTATTGTTTGTGATAATTTGTTCATTGCATGTGTAATGGCCAATGCTTTGGCAATACTGTACAAGTCATGCCAATAAAGCTCATTTGAAATTGAGAGAGAGAGAGAGAGAGTTACTCTCTAATTACTCTTTAATTACTCTATATCTATCTATCCATCTCTCTAATCTCTCTATCTATCTATATCTATCTATCTAGCTATGCATCTCTCTATCACTATCTATCTGTCTATCTCGATCTATCTGTCTATCTATCTATCCACCTCTCTATCTCTCTATCTATATCTATCTATCTATCTATCTATCTATCTTATCTATCTATCTGTCTGTCTGTCTATCTATCTCTATATATCTATCTTATCCAATCTCTCTATCTATCTATTATGTATCTATCTGTCTATCTGTCTATATGTACTCTATCTATCTATCTATCTATCTATATATCTATCTATATGTATCTACTGTCTATCTATATCTATCTATCCATCTCTCTATCTATCTGTCTATCTGTCTATCTATATCTATCTATCCATCTCTCTATCTATCTATCTATCTATCTATATGTATCTATCTATCTATCTATCTGTCTATCTATATGTATCTATCTGTCTATCTGTCTATCTATCTATCTATCTATATCTATCTATCTATCTATCTATCTATCTATCTATATGTATCTATCTGTCTATCTGTCTATCTATATCTATCTATCCATCTCTCTATCTATCTATCTATCTATCTATCTGTCTATCTATATCTATCTATCCATCTCTCTATCTATCTATCTATCTGTCTATCTATATCTATATATCTCTATCCATCTCTCTATCTATCTATATGTATCTATCTGTCTATCTGTCTATATGTATCTATCTGTCTATCTGTCTATCTATCTATCTATCTATCTGTCTATCTATATCTATCTATCTATCTATCTATCTATCTATCTATCTATATGTATCTATCTGTCTATATGTATCTATCTGTCTATCTATCTATCTATCTGTCTATCTATATCTATATATCTATCTATCCATCTCTCTATCTATCTATATGTATCTATCTGTCTATCTGTCTATATGTATCTATCTGTCTATCTATCTATCTATCTATCTGTCTATCTATATCTATCTATCTATCTATCTATCTATCTATCTATATGTATCTATCTGTCTATCTGTCTATCTATATCTATCTATCCATCTCTCTATCTATCTGTCTATCTATATCTATCTATCCATCTCTCTATCTATCTATCTATCTATCTATCTATCTATCTATCTATATGTATCTATCTATCTATCTGTCTATATGTATCTATCTGTCTATCTGTCTATCTATCTATCTATCTGTCTATCTATATCTATCTATCTATCTATCTATCTATCTATCTATCTATCTATCTATATGTATCTATCTGTCTATCTATATCTATCTATCCATCTCTCTATCTATCTATCTATCTATCTATCTGTCTATCTATATCTATCTATCCATCTCTCTATCTATCTATCTATCTGTCTATCTATATCTATATATCTATCTATCCATCTCTCTATCTGTCTATATGTATCTATCTATCTGTCTATCTATCTATCTATCTATCTATCTATCTATCTATCTATCTATATGTATCTATCTGTCTATCTGTCTATATGTATCTATCTGTCTATTTATCTATCTATCTGTCTATCTATATCTATCTATCTATCTATCTATCTATATCTATCTATCTATCTATCTATCTATCTCTCTATCTATCTATATGTATCTATCTGTCTATCTGTCTATATGTATCTATCTGTCTATCTATCTATCTATCTATCTGTCTATCTATATCTATCTATCTATCTATATTTATCTATCTGTCTATATGTATCTATCTGTCTATCTATCTATCTATCTGTCTATCTATATCTATATATCTATCTATCCATCTCTCTATCTATCTATATGTATCTATCTGTCTATCTGTCTATATGTATCTATCTGTCTATCTATCTGTCTATCTATATCTATCTATCTATCTATCTATCTATCTATATGTATCTATCTGTCTATATGTATCTATCTGTCTATCTATCTATCTATCTATCTGTCTATCTATATCTATCTATCTATCTATCTGTCTATATGTATCTATCTGTCTATCTATATCTATCTATCTATCTATCTATCTATATATCTGTCTATCTATATCTATCTATCTATCTATCTATCTATATGTATCTATCTATCTATCTATATGTATCTATCTGTCTATCTATATCTATCTATCTGTCTATCTATATCTATCTATCTGTCTATCTATCTATCTATCTATCTATATGTATCTATCTGTTTATCTATATCTATCTATCTATCTATCTATCTATCTATCTATCCATATGTATCTATATGTCTATCTATATCTATCTGTCTATCTATCTATCTATCTATATGTATCTATCTGTATCTATCTGTCTATCTATATCTATCTGTCTATCTATCTATCTATCTATCTATCTGTCTATCTATATCTATATATCTATATATCCATCTCTCTATCTATCTATATGTATCTATCTGTCTATCTGTCTATCTATATCTATCTATCTATCTATCTATCTATCTATCTATCTATATGTATCTGTCTATCTATCTATCTATCTATCTATCTATCTATCTATCTATATGCTGTCTATCTATATGTATCTGTCTATCTATATCTGTCTATCTGTCTATCTATCTATATGTATCTATCTGTCTATCTATATCTATCTATTTGTCTATCTATCTATCTGTCTATCTATCTATATGTATCTGTCTATCTATCTATATCTATCTATCTGTCTATCTATCTATCTATCTATCTATCTATATGTATCTGTCTATCTATATGTATCTATCTGTCTATCTATATCTATCTGTCTATCTATCTATCTATCTATATGTATCTATCTGTCTGTCTATCTATCTATCTATATCTATCTGTCTGTCTATCTATCTATCTATCTGTCTGTCTATCTATCTATCTATCTATCTATCTATCTATCTATCTATCTATCTATCTGTCTGTCTATCTATCTATCTATCTATCTATCTATCTATCTTATCTGTATATCTAACTGTCTGTCTCTATCATTCAAATTTTACAATATTTTTTTTTAAAAAGAAATCAATATTTTTAGTCTGCAGAGATGCATTAAATTGTTCAAAAGTGACATTTCTAATAATACAAAAAAATTACATTTAAAATAAATTCTGTCCTTTTTAACTTCATCAAAGAATCCTGAAAAAAAGCATCACGGTTTCCACAAAACTATTAAGCAGCAAAACTCTTTTCAGCATTGATAATAATAAGAAATTATTCCTGACCACCAAATCAGCATTTAATATTGATTTCCAGTCCAAGGTTTATGTATCTTTTTCAGCACTGTCAAGTTGAAAATACCATTACTTTCACACACATTATAGCAAAATCAGAGGATGAGATCTTTATTCCATTGCATACATGTTTTAACACAGAAGAATCATACTGAGAATATGAAGAGCTCATCATGAAGGTGTGTTGTGTGTGATCATGTGTGTGTGTGATCATGTGTGCGTTTCAGACTGGAGAGACCCAGAGCTCATGAGGGACATCGAGGCGGCGACTGGAGAAGATCTGGGATCATCCAGGACTTACGGGAAGGGGAAGAAGGGAGGAAAAGGGAAGTCGAGGAAAAAGTACCCAAACCTTACAGACTTGAAGCAAAATGCCAATACGTCTCGTTCCAGATTAGAGAAGAAAGTCTTTAACAAGTAAGTAGCATTGATGTTCAAGATTCAAATCTAAAAATGACTCATATTTCTGTCTTATATTAGGAGACAAGTACCTTGAACTCTGGCAAACCTTACAGACTTGAAGCAAAATGCCAATACGTCTCGTTCCAGATTAGAGAAGAAAGTCTTTAACAAGTAAGTAGCATTGATGTTCAAGATTCAAATCTAAAAATGACTCATATTTCTGTCTTATATTAGGAGACAAGTACCTTGAACTCTGGCAAAGTGTATTTGAGTAATCTTGATGTTTTCCTCACAGGAGCTCCATGAGGAGAGTGACGGAGGTCATGAACAAGATGGACAAGAGGAAACATGACAAATTTGCCAATCAGTTTAACTATGCACTGAACTGATTATTCTGTCTTCACAAATCAACTTTACACTTTATAGATTTTAATATAATTTATGATTTTTTTTTGTTGTTGTTGTATCTGTCTGGTATATAACTAATTAAAATTTTGAATCCAGTGTATTGTTTTCCAGCTTTTGTCATTGTTTGCTACATTATAATATTTATATATTTCAGAATTGAAAACATTAGTGTGTTGTTAATGTGTCACAGTCATGTTTATATAAAGTTGTTTTTCATTTGAGTGTTCCTTTGTTGTAAATATTAAAAATGCCCCACAGCAAAAATGTATTTTCTTACATTTCTAATTGAGAAGATTGCTGTATTAATGATAAAGTTTTATATGTTCTTCATTTTCCCCTTGATCATTACACCTGCTGAAACACTGCACTACTATCATTTGTGTAAAAATTATATTCATATGTCATTTGATCGATTATTCACAAGGTGACTGTCTACCATTTTAAACAGCGGAAGAACTGTGTTCGTTTTACATCATTTGTTGAACATTTAAATTCAACAAGATTCTGCATTGTGGAAATATACGACATTTCTAATGATAGAAGGAAACAGTGGCTTTAAACAGCTTAAAGTTTCGCTTATTTCACTCTTTCAGAAGCATAAACCATCTTTTCCTCCATCATCAGCTCGTAAAGATTCCTCACGCGAAATCAAGCTTGTTTAGATGTATAGAAATATGTATAAAATAATTCATAAACGAGCGGGACTCCGACAAAAATAATCCTGTTTAAAAATATCACGGACGACTCCGTCTTTTCATATGTCAGCAAAATAACGAAATAAAAATTATAGTTATTTCACATGCACATTGTGATTATAATAATATTCATAAATAATAGTTAATAATAAAAATTCCAATTGTTATAGTAATAATAATAGTAAACTTCTAGCACGTCACAAGCTACAAAACACACTGACCATTGTGATCATAATATTTATAATAGTTCATAATAAAATAAAAAACTAATAATCATAATTATACGTAGTAGTAAATATGTAGTAAACTTGTGAAAATGTGGCTTTCGCAGCCATTTAAATTGTGTATTTCTGGCCACGAAACTACATTGCCGAAAAAATGCAAGAAACGAATTTAGAACCATTTACAATTTTGACGCAAAACTCATTTAGAAAAATAAATCACTAACAATATTATCCTGTGGAATATAATTGAATAATTGAACAGTTTGGTATACACATGGGTATAATGTAATATTTTATGTCATTCAAATATTAAGGAAGCAAAATAACTACAAATCATGCACTGAAAACAATCGCGTGAATCTGGAAATCATGCGACATTTAGCAGCATATTTGACCATTTCATCTCGAAGTGTTTGACTCTTTAATATCTCAAAAAGTGCGCAGATTTCAGAAACGATTTAATAGAGACCCGTGTTATACATTTACAATCGAATGAATTTAATTAATACACTGACATATATTAATAACCGTAATAGCCTAATTGACCAAAAAATATTTTTAACGAACAATAAACTGTAAATTGCGATCGAAATATTTTAGTAGGCTACTTTTCACCTGTCCTTCTAAAGCCATCAGCTGACATCGTTATTGATATTTAAGCAACTCTCAAATCAATAAGTCGATTTAAAGAGGACATTATGTCTCATTAGTGCTCAAATAGAATATCAGCGGATATGTTTATAAAAAAAGAACGTAAATATTTAGAATGTAATATGTAACATTTTCTACATTATATATTCTAAACGAATTCGATTTTTTTTTTATCTTCTGGAACTGAATTTTATCCTTGTATTTTGCACTAAAATTGCTAAAGATTGCATTAGCCTACATTTTTTAGGTTAAGTTCAAATAAATTCAATCGACCACAATATTTCCATAGTAATTACACGCAAGGGTTTCAAAACTTTCTACAGCCTAAAAATGGCATGAAATGATAAGCAGTAGAACTCGATGTATTGCTGCTATTAGTTAGTTAAAGCGGTTTCTCAGTTTATCAAATTCAGCGTTAAAATGATGCGTTAAATAGTGCAGGATCACTCAAACCTTTTTAATGCATTTAGTTCTTATGTTGGCCTTATGCCAACGGAATAGTTGACAACTTAGTCATTTTATTTCAACATTTTAATTGTGAGACAAACAATTAAATAATAGCATAGTCTATGCAACTTCAGAATTAAATAATGTGGCCCACAGTAAAAAAAACCTCAAGATAAACTTTTCATTAGGCCTATGTTTGTTTGTACACGATTTAAGTCCAACAATCTCATTCTTTGTTTCGATACACCGTTTTATTCCTACTACATTTGCATTCAAAGTTAAAGTCTAAACACATTTCATAATAACTGAATATTTACAGTCTGCGCTAGAGAAATATTCACATTTTATCAAAATGAAGCAATTCGAAATCTAATTATACACGTAAACTGAGTTCTGGGTTTGCAACAGTGCAGCAAAGGTTGAAAAACATTCGCTTCCCATCACAAACCTATCAAGTGTCTTTGCACGTGTGTGAGAGAATATAGTGCTTCAAGTTAGAGATGTTCTTTGTCCTCCTCCCGTGATTCTGTTCTTATAAGTGCGGCGCGTAAAACGTTGGCGCGCCGTAAGTCTGCGAGCCCAGCATGAAGGGCGACAGAACCGCGTGACCCGGCAGAAACGGCAACTGCGCCGTGCACACGAGTCCTCCGGGCGCGTGGCCCGGGTAGCTGGTGTGCATGGACAGGTGTGCGCTCATGGGAGGGGACGGGCTCAGGGGACTCAGGGACCCGTTCGGCCCTGCTCCGCTCCCGCCGGTCGGCGCACTGGTGTCTGCGCCCGGGTTCTGCTTCTTCCACTTGGTCCGGCGGTTCTGAAACCATATTTTCACCTGCGTCTCCGTCAGGCTCAGGGACAGCGCCAGGTTCAGGCGCTCGCACACGGACAGGTATCGCGTCGACTTGAACTTGTTCTCCAGAGCCACCAGCTGCTCGTACGTGAACGCGGTCCGGGCTCTCCTGGGTTTGCCTGACTTCGAGTCCGAACCGGAGCGCTTCCGTTTGGGCTTCGCCGAGTTATTCTGTCCGTTCGTTGAGGACTGTTGCGACTGCTGTCCGTCCGGGCTCTTGCTGATGGAGTCGTCGTCCTCGTGCTGCCCGAACTCGGTGTCGTTGTTCCCGGTGAGCGCGCTCTCCTCGCTGCACAGCTCGCCGTCAGACTCGCGCTCATCAGACCGGAACACGAACCCGTCCTCTGGGGAACACACCAAAACACCCGTCAAAACTACTGCATGTGCAGGTGAATCACACAGCTACACACACACACACACACACTGACATGGATGTGTCTCCACCAACAGGTTCACCGAATTTCGATCAATTATTACGGGGAAGGAAAAAACAGGCATTTTAGTAAGTAGCTATAAATGTTGTTATTAATTTGGCCTTTTTTCCTTACACTCTTAAAAATAAAGGCCCTAAAAGTTTTTTTTTTCTCTCAGTGAAACAGTTTTTGTTTCGACAAAGAATCTTTAAGTGATCAGTTCTTAAAATAAAATAATTTTTTTCTTAGTGTGAAAAACATTTTAATAA
Organism: Gila orcuttii; assembly: GCA_026230005.1. Taxonomy (NCBI): domain Eukaryota; kingdom Metazoa; phylum Chordata; class Actinopteri; order Cypriniformes; family Leuciscidae; genus Gila; species Gila orcuttii. The sequence goes on along the minus strand of JAPDVR010000016.1, from coordinate 40,416,796 downwards.
TCTAAAAAACCTTTTTTCCACTATAAAGAACCTTTTGTGCAATTGAAAGATTCCACTGATGTTAAATGTTCTTTGTGGAACCATCGATGCCAATAAAGAACCTTTATTTTTAAGTGTAAATAAAACATTCTAAAATAAATCTTTCGTTTTGTCCTTTAAATTTACCAGGCTATTTAAAATTTCTTTGACTGTCCACTGGTTAACGCAAACATATTTTCTTCCTAATTGCTTGAAATAAACTGTAGCACAGATGCATGGACCTTTTGATTTAAATAATTATGTTACAGCATTACTAGTTTAAAAAACACACAGAATGATTTTTTTATATATATAATTGAAATAAAGCTGATATTTTTGTATGAGCGTTTTTTGTCTTGTTGATGAAGTGAGTGAATAGATGCCACTTCCTTTGGCGTGTCAATTCGTCTTGACATCTTAAATCACAACTAATCGATAACTCTCAATTTACTCAACCATTTAAAGCGGCTGTTAAAAACAGCACAAACCTTATCAAATTATTGCAGCCCACAATTACTGTTTATTGAGAATTGCTTTCGCGCGCGGCCTCCGATCAATCATAGAGGTTGACACATATTTGTCCTTGTAAACACAGGCACAGAAGATAAGATGATCCTCATGAAGACTGCGCTTTCTGTTTTCACCATTTAGACTCGAGACAAAGCGCTAACATATCTAAAGAAAAAAACAATTAAAGCCATTCGATTGCGCTTAATTTAAGGCAGGTCTCTGCGTAAAGACGCGGATAATGGGGAGGATCTGGTCGATATCCTATTATAGAAATGAGTATATCTCTTTCAGGCAGCTTGCAAACTCTCTCTCAACATCTAAATTATAGAGTTGAAATTCGGATAATTACAAGATTAAAGCCTATTATACTTATTAAGGGCGAAATCGATCATTGGTCCCAAAAAACTAAAAAGTGCAGTCCTAAACACAAGACTCATCTGAGGGGTTGTATTAATATAGTTTACCATGAAGTTTACCTGACACACACACACACACACACACACACACACACACACACACACACACACACACACACACACACACACACACACACACACACACACACCAAGTGACAAACATTTAACAATAAGTGAAAGTTTCCACCCAGTCTCAAGAAAAAACGAATTCTATTAAACCTTTCTTTCACTTCACAACAGCCACTCAATCAAAAACTTGAAAGACTTGAAATGACCATTTATAGTGATTGTAATTACTTCAAAACTAGTTAAATGAGTTCTGTAAATAAACTTTAGTTAAAGTCCTTCTTTATGGACCTCCAGGTGAAGAACACGGCTAAAGGCCAAGTTGCATTTGTTAACAATAAAGAAATAATTTTGTTATAAAACGTATATTTTCTTATAATAAACACAAAACAGGTCTGAATAAGGGTCAGGACATTTCAAGCAGTGACATTCTATACTCAATCTAATAATCAACAATGTTTTTATTTTATGTCCTAAATAATGATGGGACTGCATGAAATATTTGCACGTTTATAAATTAATTTGACACACCACAGGATAATTCAAGCGAAAGGTGATTTAAAAAGTGTGTTATAACGGCGAAAAACTTGTGACTGGCCAGCTAAAACACCCATTTCACTTACACATTTTGCATTACAATTTTTTTTATAAAAGATTCCAATAATTTTAACCTAAATATTCTTGGGGAAATAAGAATGTCCATGTTATTAACTATGCACGTTAACGCGGTCATGTTTAAACATAATATTGAACACACACACACAATAATAAGGGGAATAACCATGGTCACTTACTCAGAATCCCTGCAGTTTTTTTACAGTCGTAGTCCTCCTGATAAGACTTGTGCTCGATCGTGTGATTTGAGTCGTCACTTCTGTTCTCCGCACCAAACATGAACTCACAGCCTGTCCTATTAGGCGCTTGCCTCTTACTAGTAAATTTATTGGGGTCCAAAATGTCCAGAACCGAGAAGGACGTTGTCCGGTGTATGGTCGGCGGCGCGCCCGCGGGCTCGTGCTCGTGCTCGTGTCTCGGTGAGGTGTCTCTGCTGTCCGCCGGTAACGCGTCTCTCCCCGCGGCGCAGTGAAACACCGGCAGCGCGTCGTCCATGCCGTCCTGCGGGACGACGATCACTCCGGTGGGGTCGCCAGTCTTCTCCTTCTCCCGGTTCATATCTCTCCAGCTCTCGCACTTCTGCTGTGTTTACTCAACACGAGTCATGCTGCTGAAACACGTCTATAAGATGCTGGTCAGGAGCTGATCCAGCTGGAGATGCTGATGTCCCCCTGCTCAGGTCCTTTCTGGGTTTGAACCGTCCCCTCAGGACACCCCTCGTTTATGTCACACACACACACACACACACATACACACACACACGCACACGCGCGCGCGCGCAGCTGGCTCCCTCCCCTTTACACTGCTCTGATCATCGCCAAAACTTAGACACAAGCCGTGGCTTATTTATGCATTCATATTCCACTGTGAGTGGTAATTGGCTACAAATTAATCCCATGCCTCTAATAGCCTATTATCTCCGTCTGGAGAGTGCGAGGAGTGTGAGGAGAGTGAGCGATGATGTGGCCCCTGATATACACAGCTGTCAGCGAGAGCACTGGACTGGAAACACACTAAATAGGCTTATTTTTCCTTACTTTCTCCCTCCCATCTCCCGCACTGCATGGCTTAAGGTTAGGATAATCATTGTTTCCAGAGAAATAACGAGAGAACGGGACACTTGAAAGCAGCGAGTCTTTATAATTCACTTGAACACAAAATCACAAACATCTACAACACCTATAGAAACGAATATAAATAGGTTTTATATATAGGCTATGTAGGCTATATATATATATATATGTATATAGGCTATATATTAATATATAATCATGCATTCTGTTTCAATCACAGTCTAGAATCATCACCCTGAGAGTAAATTTTAACTTTGATTATCTTCTATATTAGTTTACAAAAAACAAGAAAGCATAGTAAGTTTTTGAACTTATAACAACAACCTCGAGCGCAAAATCCTAATGGTGTAGTTCACATGAAAAACATCACAGAAGTGATAAAACTGAATAAAACTTCTGTTTGCTTCAGATGTGCGAAAGGTCAGTTTTTTGCAATCACTCAAGGCAATGATCCTTTGGAAGCAACTAATTAAGAGTTGCACAAAATAACAGGTAAACGATCATCCAATCATCTTGAAGAGCTGCAGCATCAGGGCATTCAACTTTTAATATGATCTTTCCAGGGGCCCAAAAAGACCAGTGTTTCTCCAAACTGTATTTAGGCTAAATTTGCACACACATCGACTATCATCCCAATGCATTTTCAACAAGCTGATTAAACAATGCAGATTGTGTTTGCAAAACCTTGAAAAACCTTGTGTTTGCAGGTTCACACAGAACGCCTTTTCCATTACACTACACATTTCCATTATACACAAATGAGCGTTAGACGGACGTAGGCCTATTTAACAGTCGCTATATTCGCGCATGGGTTCTAAAAACGCAACCCTGAAGTTACAATAAGTTGAACTTTATAAAAGACGCGTCTGGAGACCTTGTCCACTAACCAGCCCTAGATGTCTTCGAATAGCCCATGTATATCCATGAGCACTCAGTTCATGTGTCTGTTCGGCCAGCTGATTGGGAGAATTAAAACAATCCCTCCCAGCAGCCCCTTGCATGATTTTGGCAATTTAATTATGCACAATAATTTGCATGTAAATTGTCCCATTCAAATCGAACCAAGTTCCTCACTGCTTCAGCTTACATCATATGTAAAGAAAATCACCATAATAACATATTCATTATTGACAATTAAATAACAAGACACTTCTGACATGTCAGAACAAATCAGTTACATATTCCAGATCATTTGACCAATCTCATTCAGTCTTGTCGAGTTGATCATTAAAAACGCTCCGGTTTCGACTGTTTTAAATGCATCAGCTAAAATAATGAAACCACAAAATCTTTTCAGAAACGGATCATTTATATAATGCAACTGTAGCGGATGAAAAAGGCTGTTTTGTGGCAGATTTTTAGGGCACTAAATGATGTTATTTCCAGCTCTTGTTCCTCTGCACAGCACATGCACATTCTTAGTCAGTTTTCACAGTATATAAATATTCCAGTGCTCTGGGAGAAAGACAGCTTTAGTCAACGCGTCAGAAGCAATCTAATGATTTTAAATGAGCACAGAGCAGTAAAAGCCTGACAATTCTCCATCACAACAGCAGATGATGGTTAAAACGACTAGAAATCAATATTCTGACCGGGTGTCTCCCACTGATAAGAGCTGCCAAGACAATGTTGACTATTAAACTCGACAGCTTGAGATATTACACTATTACTTATGCTATTTTTAATAATCTGTAATATTTGGGCTATAATTAATTAATTCTATGGATCAGATGGTATCTCAGTGTGGGATGAGGTCGAAGGAGTCTATTAAGACGGGCAATGAGAAGGAGAATTTCAATCTCAGCGCGAGGGCTTGTGAACGCACACGAGACGAGGAAAGAACAACTGCACGGATTTTATGGATTATGATACATTTATGTTGTTATATTCAGGAAATGTTTATGGGTAAAAAAAAAATGTCATTACGGTTGAGGTGTTGTTCGTGATAATCTAATTTTATAAACATTATTTAATCATGCTCTGTATTAGATTTTATTTTGGAATCTTATAAAAGCCACCAGGGAAATAAACTCTATGATTTCTACACTTATTCTGCTAAAATCTCGATGTTAGTGCACACAGATACAGAGACATCTGCCCTATGAAGCAAGCAGTGTTGCCTCTGGCCAGAGGAGGGCGCGCTTCTCTTCACTGAGCTCAGAATGTAGAAGCGCCACATGAATCACAACTAACAGTCCTGGAGTCAGAGGGGAAAAAATGTAAAGATGAAAGTATTGGTCTGCTTTAGACATTCTAATAACCTGGGTTTGAAATTAACTTTTTCACTCACCGGCCAATACATTTTTAAGTTATTCAGAACTTCTAGCCAAAAAGTTTATATATAAACTGTGATATATATATATATATATATATATATATATATATATATATATATATATATATATATATATATATATATATATATGCTTTTTAATCTTCGCTATTGCTTCAATGCAAATGAACAAGCGTGCCGTTATTTGTTGCTTAGTGACGTGCATGTTCAAGTAGGCTAAGCCAAATATGACCAGATTCTGAGCAATGCGCTTTATTTAATATATGAGTAACCTGCCAAATTGGCTAGTGATTTGACAGCGTTACACACCACTTCAATATATACACATAACTTCAATATTAGGGTAGAATAACACTGGACAGGATAAAGCGAACGTTGCGTCAGAAATATAAATAGTCAGTTGTTTACAGTTTGTGGCGTCGCGCGCATCCTGTGTAGACAGCGTCACTGATTATAATGGATTCTCTTTCGAGGGAACTCGCACTGCGTCCACTTTGGGGAATGCCCGCATCTTAAGCATGAATGAAACTATTCCAATCCTGACGTTAGCTACAGGTGAAACTCGAAAAATTAGAATATCATGCAAAAGTTCATGTATTTCAGTAATTCAAATTAAAAGGTGAAACTAATATATTTAGTATAACTATTTACATATGCATGATTAGGCTATAGTTTTCAGAGGGCCGACATTTCTGTATTTAAAATCCTTTTTTTTATTGATTTCATGAAATATTCAAATTTTCTGAGATTTTGAATTTGGGGTTTTCATAAGCTGTAAGCCATAATCATCAAAATTATAACTTTTGCACAATATTCAAATTTTTCGAGTTTCACCTGTATGTGACGGCATACACGGATCTACAAAGGGATGTCGGCAAACAACAGAGTTAGCTTTTTGCTCTTCAGCAAGCACTCAGTGTACAACTGTCTGTCATATTTGGTGTTGTTTGTCCTGTGGGAACTTGAATTATTACTATAGCACAGCTGAAAGTGTATATCTTCCTGCCCACGTTAAACTTCGGGAGGTGACATACGCATCTTGCATTTGGATGCAAGGCATGCACAGTCAGCTCTTCAGGGTGCTGCTTGTGTTCATTGAGGAATATCTTGAAGCCTACAGCAAAAGAAAAAGACGTGCGCTTTCGGGTGTTTCAGCCTCGCGCCTATTGACTTTCATCTCGAAGGAAGAAAGCCGATATGTAGTATTATGAACAGCTCGTATCTCGCGTTGTCTCGAACGTGTACATGTATAAATATTATATGGCTTCGAGGAGTTAGATGTTTTTATTCAGCCTATCAGGGTTTCACTTGTCTGGTGTTTATGTGTGCATTTAATTCTGATGAATTAAAATGGTGGAATATTATCTGACTTTGAGCTAAATATTTAAATTCAGCCTATCATTCAGACCATGTTTCACCTGTCTGTGTATTATGGCTGCATTTAATTCTGAGGAAACTAAGCTGGGAGCAGAGCATGCTGTGTTCAGAGCAGGCAGTTCTCAAGGGGGCTGCCTGCACACATTATGAGCCGAGCTCCTAGTTTAAGCAGCAGCAAATGAGTGGTTGCCTCTCGAGTCCCCCCTGAGGGAGCCATGGGGATCGAAGCAACACTCTTGCCCGATGCTTTCCAAAGAGAAAACAGATCTGAGGACTGTTATTTTCTTGAAGACGGCTTCGGGTAAGGTCCTGTCGCTATGCGCAGACCTCTGAAGTTGTCGCTCCTCCATGGAGCCCTCAGGAAATCGATGTTTGTATTCCGCAGTAAAGTGCGCTTCAGGACACATCGGTTTTCAGCGAACACACACTACAGTGTCCGCCCCAAAGGCTTACGGCCAGGTAGCGGTTGCAGCCGCACATCGAGAATAATTTTCGACCAAACCCGGTCGAAGAGCCGCTTCTGGGGATCGAAAACAAATCTCGAATAATACCTGAAATCAGCCTCGACAGGCTGCAGTTCCATTTCCGCCCACCGCATTTCAACGGGGTGGTTTGGACTGCAGTCAACCCACAGCAGGGTCGGGTATTGGAACAAGTAAACTCCCTGTTGGCAAAGATTAATAGGCTAGGCTATAGAGCGTGTTCCTGCGCTGGACAGGGAGTCCAGGTTTAACAGCCGCTACTAGGAAAGCTGGGGGGTTGCGTCCAATTCTAGATCTAAGGCACTTGAATCAGTCTCTGAGGAGATTCAGGTTCAAGATGCTCACTATTTCCACCATTGTGAGCAAAATCAAACCCAAGGATTGGTTTGTAACACCCCGTTCTTGTGAGAACAGACAATATGTCAGTAGTGTCTAAATCATCAAGGGGGTCTGAAACCACGCCCTCTATGAGGTGGTGGAGTCGATATGAGAGAGGTTCGGCCCAGTGGAAGTGGATTTGTTCGCATCTCAAGAGACGACACACTGTCCACTGTGGTTCTCCCTCACACATCCAGCCCCGCTGGGGTTGGATGCCATGGTGCAGGCGGGGCCGAGGCGGCGCCTGTACGCATTTCCCCTGATCGTTCTGCTCCCGGGAGTTCTGGAGAGGGTCCATCGCGAAGGGGTCTGTCTACTGCTAGTAGCCCCATTGTGGCCGGCCCGAATATGGTTGTCAGACATAATATCACTCCTAGAGGGCCTCCATCAGGAGGGGCCTGCTGCTGCAGGCAGAGTTATGGAAACTGTGGGTCTGGCCCCTAAGGGGGCACAGTACTGAGAGGCTGGCCTGTCAGCAGGAGTAGTCGAGACCATACTCAGCCCTAGAGCTCCCTCCACAAGGAAATTGTACAACCTAAAATGGAATATTTTACCATTTTGTGTAGAGAGCGTCAGGTGGACCCAGTTAACTCCCCGGTGGCTTCAGTGCTGGAGTTCCTCCAGGCTCTGCTGGTGTTACCCCGTCCACACTCAGGGTGTATGTGGCTGCCATTACGGCTTTCCACACTCGTCTGGGTGATGGCCCTTTGGGAAGACATCAGCTGGTCATACGTTCCCTCAAAGGGGTTTGGAGGATGAGACCTGCTACTCGGACCAGAGTTCTCACATGGGACCTGGCAGTGGTTCTCGAAGGGCTGGTCGAGGCCCCCTTTAAACCTCCGGAATCGGCTGAGGCCAAGAACCTTTCCTTCAAGGTGGCTTTTTTATTAGCCATTACTTCTCTGAGGAGAGTAGGAGATCTTCAGACCCTTTCTATATCTTACGGGTGTCTGGAGTTTGCTCCAGGCGATATTAAGGCTATCTTGCATCCCAGGCCCCGGCTATGTGCCTAAAGTGCCATCTAATGTGGCACGGCCTACGGTTCTGCAGGCTTTTCATCCCCGACCTAACATGACGACGGATGAAGAAAGGCTTAATTTGCTCTGCCCTGTCAGAGCTCTCAAGATTTATGTCCAGAGGTCTTCCTCATGGCGAAAGTCAGACGAGTTGCTGGTGTGCTTAGGGTCGCCCAAGAAGGGGCTTCCCGCATCCAAACAGACCATCAGTAACTGGGTCGTTTCAGGCTATCTCTATGGCCTATCAGGTGCGCAGCTTGCCTTCACCTTCGTGAGGGCTCATTCAACCAAAGGCATGATGTCCTCTAGAGCCCTCCTTTCAGGGGCCCCGATCCAAGAGGTGTGCGATACAGCAGGATGGGCCACCCCTCATTATCAGATGCTATAGCCTGGACATTCCTTCTACGCCAAGCACTCTAGTGCTCTCGTCCTAAGTGTGCCTGTGCGCAGCTTCACACTGCACCGTAAAAACAAATTTGTTCAGTTTACTCAATTCAATTGTGCAAACTCGTTGCCTTAATTTAATTAAGTAAGCATAACTTAATTGCATCAAGTTATTCTTACTTAATCCATTTAAGTTTTGTCAACTTAATTATATCTGTGATCTGAGGAAGTGTGCTTCCAGAGTGCATTGTGGCATGAATAAATGAATTGCTTTATTTTACCATTACAATTTTATATGCTATCGTTATTGGGGTTATACTGACAAGAGACAGCAAATAAAATTGTAATGGTCTAATTAATTAAATTAATTAAAAAAAAATAACTTGCATGCTGAATGTTGAAGTCTGTGTGTGACTCAAGCAAAATTGCAAGATATTGTCACAAATATATAGGGATTATATCAACCCAATTAAAAGTGTATGCCATGTTAGCAATCAAATGTTAAAAGATATTTAATATACATGAAATATAGTTATGTATATATCAATTAATACATTCATTCAAAACATGGAAATCATTTAAGTAAAAATATATATAATATTTATACTTCCTTCGAAATCAAATAACTGTGATTCCTGTTGCATCACTGCATCAATTGGAAGAGAATTACAATAATATAAATGAAGTTCCAACTGCCCAACCAAAGGACAACACTAATCACAATAATGGTGAGAAATTTTAGGAATTCAACATGAATTTGTCAACTAATGTGATGTTCTCTCAAAAGTTTTAGTTGTATTGACAATAACATTCAAGCAAATGCAACTCAGAAGAATGATGACTGCAGAAGTGGAAGAAATGAGTGAAAAGTCTATTAAGAATTGCCCCGCCTCAAAAACCAAAATTAATAAAAATTATTTATTAATTTTATAAATAAATAAAAAATATTTATTTATTTATTTATTTTTATTTATATAGTTTTTTCTTTGGCAAAATGGTACTCAAACCAGTCAAGTAATGTTTACTTGGGTTTTCTGAGTAACGAAGACATGGCATGCAAACAGTACAGATTACTAAATTGTTTTAAGTAATTTCAACACATTTTTGGACATTAAGTAAAGTTAACTAAAAAGTCTTAGTAAGAACAATAATAATAATAATAATAATAACTTGGACTTATATATTCATAGTACCCAAGGTCGCTTAACAAAAGTGTGTGTGTGTGGGGCTGGGGGAGGAATTAAGGGTCAAAAGAGTTTGTGAAAAGAAATGTTTTAAGGTGCATTTTGAACATGGGCAGGGATGGGGCAGAGCGGACGTGGAACGGTAGACTGTTCCAAAGTGTAGGAGCAATTGCACAGAAAGCCCTGTCCCCAAAAGTCCGCAACCTGGTGCGGGGGATGACCAGCAGGTCCTTGTCAGAGGACCGCAGGGAACGAGACTGTGTGTAGGGATGGAGGAGGTCACTGAGGTATTCTGGTGAGAGTCCATGGAGAGATTTGTAAGTGAGCAGAAGGATCTTGTAGGTGATGCGTGACTTGACTGGCAACCAGTGTAGCTGTTGGATGATAGGAGTGATATGCTGCCAGGGCTTTGTGTGGGTTAGAACCCTGGCAGCAGAGTTCTGTACATACTGCAGTCTGCTAAGGGCCTTGGTGGGCAGTCCTGACAGGACACCATTGCAGTAATCCAGACGGGAGGTGATAAAGGCATGAATGAGTGTCTCAGTTACTGAATCTGTGAGTGAAGGCCGGAGTCGTGAGATGTTTCTGAGGTGGAAGAAGGCCACCTTGGTGATGTTGTTAATATGGGACCGGAAAGATAGAGTGGCGTCCAGAATGACGCCCAGGTTGCGCACCTCGGGAGAAGGGGAAATGCCGCAGCCATCCACAACCAGGGCCAGGTCACCAACTTTCCTGAGCAGTGGTGCAGGGGCCACCACCATGAGTTCTGACTTATTACTGTTCAGTTTGAGTAGGTTTGTGGTCATCCATGATTTAAGTTCCTGCAGGCAGTTGACAAGTTGTGTGGGTGGGAGCTGGGAGGAGGGGTTTGTGCTGATATAAAGTTGAATGTCATCGGCGTAGCAGTGGTAATTTAGTCCATGTTTACGGATAATATGACCTATGGGTAGTGTGTAAATGGTGAACAGCAGCAGACCAAGCACTGAGCCCTGGGGTACACCATGGTTTGCGGGTGCTGGATCAGAATTTGAGCCATTTAGGGCGATGAATTGTTTTCGGTCAGTGAGATAGGACCGGAACCAGGATAGTGCTGTGCCACTAAGGCCGATGAGCTCAGACAGGCGTTGGAGAAGGATAGTATGTGAAACTGTATCAAAACAACTGTTAGATCTTACAGTATGGGACAGGCAGGGCTCATTGTGGCATAGTTGGTACTCGTTCCCCAAAGTGTCGTATCGTCGTAGTGCGAGTTCCATCGAAAGGGAACGTCTTGGGTTACCACTGTGGGTTACAGTCATGACCCGAGACGTTCTATTCGCTTTTGTCACGTCACGTCGCTCCGGTCGTGTCTGTGTAGTAGACATGGTGTAGGCTAAGTTGACATGTAGTTGCCAAGATATTTATAGGCAGTAGAATGACTGTTGGGGAGTATCAACATAAAGTGATAGCAGATATTAAGCAGACAGTCCACTCATACTCAATGACTGATGGTTGACATAGTTGATAAAGTTACTTAGTTAGTAGAAAGTCTAAAGTGGACCATCAAGTGTTACCAAAATAAAGGTTATTAATCAAATTACTGGAATGCTTTTACTAATAACAATGGAAATAATTTTAACTCAAATTAAAGGCACAAAATGATACAAATGTATTTATTATGGCACAATTCACATAATAATAAGATGAAAAAAAAACACTAATGTCCATAAGTTTGGGATAGTTGAGATAAAAAAAAATGTTTCTCATGTTCAACAATGCTGCATTTATTTGATAAAAAAATGCAGTAAAAAATGCAAAAAAAAAAAAAACTATTTAAAACGTCTCGGTTACGTATGTAACCCTCGTTCCCTGAGTAGGGAACGGAGACGTTACGTCGGATGACGACGAATGGGGTTTCGCTTAGAAAGCCTATCAGCTTCGAGTATTACAAAACGAGCCTATGGCAAAGAAATGCCATGGGTCTGCGGAATTTGCATGACGTAACTCCGCCCCACCTCGTGGGTATAAAAGGAGGAAGTCCGCAACAGCAGTTTATGTTTCTTCGCTGAGGAGCCAAGACTGAGCTCAGGCGATCCCCGCGGTACAGCGGAAAGTGGCAGGCAGACGTAACGTCTCCGTTCCCTACTCAGGGAACGAGGGTTACATACGTAACCGAGACGTTCCCTTTCGTTGTCACTCCGAGTTACGTCGGATGACGACGAATGGGGTTACCAGTCTAATCACGCCACCTTCTCAGCTGTCTTCCAGTGCCCTGCGTAAATCGAGATCCCTGTCATAGACTGGACGAAGGACTCCATTTAACACAGAAATACCAAGGTACACTGGGAAGCATATCCCAACTAGGGGAATTATGCAATTAATGCCAACCCAGAGGGGGGGGACTTAGAGAATACACATATGACCCGAAGGAAACATATGGAGAACACTGGGGTGTCCAGCCGCAGGTGGAATATTTCAACCCCAGGGGTGGCAAGGTGGCTTGCCAAGGGAAAGACACATGCTCAGAGAGGCTTACAGTGGAAATACACATGTGGGGGTCGCTCAGGGAGGGACCATGCACACGGGAGGCACCTAGCCGACGCGCAGACAAGAGACACTGGCGCCGACGTCAGGAGTGCTGGAGGAACTCAGGGCTTTTGGAAAAGCTCACCTGAGGAGAATATCGCACGTATCCAGTCCGAGGAGTGGAATGGCGAGCAAGCGAAGACACCTGAGCAGGTCCGGTACTAGCTAGTTGAAGCGAGTACATGAGAGGACACTGGCTCCACTCGGAGATTATAGAATCTGGCGAATGTGTTAGGTGTCGCCCAGCCTGCAGCTCTGCAGATGTCTGTTAGCGAAGCGCCATGCGCTAGAGCCCAAGAGGATGCCACACTCCGGGTGGAGTGGGCCGTCACACCAAGGGGGCACGGTCGACCTTGCTGCTGGTAAGCCAAGGCAATGGCGTCCACTATCCAGTGAGACAACCTTTGCTTGGAGAGAGCCTTTCCCTTCAGCTTCCCACCATTACAGACAAAGAGCTGGTCTGAGGTCCTGAAACACCGCGTCCTGTCTACATAGGCGCGAAGAGCGCGTACTGGACAGAGCAGTGCCAAGGCTGGGTCTGCCTCCTCGGGGGGCAGCGCTTGCAGGTTCACCACCTGGTCCCGAAAGGGAGTGGTAGGAACCTTGGGCACATATCCGGGCCGGGGTCTCAGGATCACGTGAGAGAAAGCCGGTCCGAATTCCAGGCACGCTTCGTCGACGGAGAATGCGTGCAGGTCCCCTACCCTCTTGATGGAGGCCAGTGCAACCAGGAGCGCTGTCTTCATTGACAGGAACTTAAGCTCGACTGACTGCAGGGGCTCAAAGGGAGCACTCTTCAGGGCAGTTAGAACCACTGAGAGGTCCCAAGAGGGAACGAGAGGAGGGCGAGGAGGATTTAGTCTCCTCGCTCCTCTCAGGAACCTGATGACCAGGTCGTGATTCCCTACCGACTTACCTTCGATTAGGTCATGGTGTGCGGCTATGGCGGCAACATAGACCTTAAGGGTGGAGGGAGACAGCCTTCGCTCCAACCCCTGCTGAAGGAAGGAAAGCACAACGCTGATCGAGCATTTCCGGGGGTCTTCTCGGTGAGAAGAGCACCAGACGACGAAGAGGTTCCACTTCAACGCGTAGACGTGTCTTGTGGACGACGCTCTAGCGGAAGTGATGGTAGCCGCCACCGCTGGTGGAAGGGTACTCAAACCTACCTCGAGCCGTCCAGGAGCCACACGTGGAGGCTCCAGAGATCGAGGCGAGGGTGCCACAGGGTGCCCCGTCCCTGAGAAAGAAGGTCCTTCCTCAGAGGAATGGGCCAGGGAGGTGCTGTCGCGAGGAGTGCAAGTTCGGGGAACCAGGTCCGGCCAGGCCAATACGGCGCGACCAAAATGACCTGCTCCTCGTACTCCCTGACCTTGCGCAAGGTCTGCGCAAGAAGGCTCACTGGGGGAAACGCATATTTGCGGCCCGGCGGCCAGCTGTGCGCCAGTGCATCCATGCCGAGCGTGTCCTCGGTCAGGGAAAAATACAGGGCGCAATGGGTCGAGTCGTGAGAGGCAAACAGATCTATCTCTGCGTCCCCGAACTGGTCCCAAATCAGCTGAACCGACTGGGGATGGAGTCGCCATTCTCCAGGGAGGGGCTGAAGCCGTGAGAGCTCGTCGGCTGCACAGTTCAGGGCTCCGGGAATGAAAATGGCTCGAAGCGACCTCAGATGCTTCTGACTCCATAGAAGGAGGTGGTGGGCGAGTTTCGACATACGGCGGGAGCGTAGACCACCTTGATGGTTGATGTACGCTACAGTAGCGGTATTGTCTGAGCGGACTAGTACGTGTTGACCCCTGAGCAACGCCCGGAAGCGGTGCAGGGCAAGGCGTACTGCCAACAACTCGAGGCAATTGACATGCCATAGCCGCTGGGGTCCTGTCCAGGAGCCCGCAGCAGCATGTCCATTGCACATGGCGCCCCAGCCCGTGGTGGAGGCATCCGTGGAGACCACAACATGCCGGGAAGCTCGTTCCAGGGGGACACCCGCCCTGAGAAAACTGAGGTTCGACCACGGGGTGAGGAACTGACGGCAGGTCGGAGTAACTGGTACCCGGAGCGTGCCTTGATGCCATGCCCACCTCGGGACTCGGTCGCGAAGCCAAAGCTGAAGCGGTCTCATATGAAGCAATCCGAGCGGCGTGACCGCGGCTGCAGATGCCATATGCCCCAGGAGCCTCTGAAAATGTTTCAGTGGAACCGCATTCTTGCTCCTGAGATGTCTCAGGCAAGTCAGCAGTGACTGCGCGCGCTCGCTCGTAAGCTGCGCGGACATGGCGACCGAGACGATGTCCATACCGAGAAAAGAGATCCTCTGCACGGGGCAAAGTTTGCTCTTCTCCCAGTAGACCCGAAGGCCCAGACAAGCTAGGTGCCGGAGCACTAGGTCCCTGTGTTCGCAAACCTGATCTCGAGAGTGAGCTAGGATCAGCCAGTCGTCGATATAACTCAGGATGCGAACCCCGTGTTCCCGAAGGGGAACAAGGGCAGCCTCGACGACCTTCGTGAAGGTGCGAGGAGACAGGGCTAGCCCGAAAGGGAGAACCGCGTACTGGTATGCCTGCCCCTCGAAAGCAAACCGTAGGAACGGTCTGTCGAGGAAGAATGGAGACATGAAAGTAGGCGTCCTTCAGGTCGATCGCTGCAAACCAATCCTGGGGCCGCACGCATTAGAGAACGCGTTTGGCGGAGAGCATCTTGAACGGCAGCCTGTGAAGGGAGCGGTTCAGCACGCGCAAGTCCAGGATTGGCCGTAACCCACCGGTTTTCTTGGGGACAATGAAGTAGGGGCTGTAGAACCCTGACCTCATCTCGGCTGGAGGGACAGTCTCGATTGCACCCTTTGCCAGCAGGGTGGCAATCTCTGCTCTCATGATAGGGGCATTGCCACCGACCAAAGTGGAGCGGACTCCCCTGAAGCGGGGAGGAGACCGTGCGAACTGAATCGCATAGCCGAGCCTGATGGTGCGCGCGATCCAGCGGGACAGACGGGGAAGCTCTAACCAGGCTCCCAGGAACTGAACCAGTGGGATCAAGCGGACGACAGGCGTCCCCCCGGAGGGGCAGCGAAGCAGAGTAACTGGCCCAGACGTGGACGGCATAGTGGCCCGGTGTGGGGGCACAGTTAGCAACCGCGCCCTGACAGAGGGGGCCAGGGGAGGACCAGGCTGGTCGTCCCGCGGGGGCCTGCTCTGCCAGGGGTTTGGCGACAGAGGGGGACAGGGGCGACGCGGTCCGTGGACGGCACGCCTTGTCACCCGCCTCTGGGACAGAAGGGGGCGAGGAGAGCACGGCTTGTGGGCGGCGCTCTGTGTCGCCCGAGAACTCTGTGAGCTCAGGGAAGAGAGGGTCGTTTCTGTCTTTAACCACTTTAGGGTGCTGCCCACCCGTGGGTGAGCAGCGGGGAGCGGAGAACAAAAGATTCTCCCCCGGCCCTCCACCGGGGGAAGGAGTGGTCCTGCTACCATCTCCTGAAAAACGACCATCTTCCCTGAGCAGCCCGTCTCAGGAGCGCCGCTTGGCCCGGCGTTTAGCGGGGGGCGGGGCGGGAGAGGGCTGTGGCGCCTTCTTACGGCTTCCTCCGCGACCGGCCCGGGGTGGAGGCTGCTGCGTGGGCCGGGCGGGAGGGGCGGGAGGGGCGGGAGCCGCAGGAGGGCGCCCTCGGCGGGAAACAGGACGAGGCGTCTGCCCGGTCGGCTGGGTGGAGGCAGCAGCTGGCCGGCGGGGCAGAATGTGTTTTATGGCCTCGGTCTGTTTCTGGGCGGTTGAAAACTGTTGGGCAAAGTCTTCAACCGCACCGCCGAAGAGGCCGGCCTGGGACAAGGGGGCGTTAAGCAGACGGGTCCGCTCCGCGTCCCGCATGTCAGCCAGGTTCAGCCAGAGATGTCTCTCCTGGACCACGGCTGTGGACATCACCAGACCCAGGGAGCGCGCGGTAACCTTCGTCGCCCGGAGAGCAAGGTCGGTCGCGGCTTGCAGCTCATTGAAGAGCCCTGGGTCTGTCCTACCCTCGTGCATGTCTCTGAGCATCTGGGCCTGGTAGACCTGCAGAGTGGCCATAGCATGCAGTGACGCAGCCGCCTGTCCCGCCGCTCTGTAAGACTTCGCCACCAAGGTCGACGAAAATCTACAGGCTTTGGATGGGTGCTTAGGCTCGCCACGAGAAGAAGCACTCTGAGGACATAGTTGCATGGCAACAGAGCGTTCAACCGGGGGGAGCCCAGTGTACCCACGGGCGGCTGCATCATCGAGGGGAGGAAAGGCGGATGAGACCAACGAGCGGTCACGGGAAGACAACGGGGTCTTCCAGGACTTCGAGATCTCATCATGCACATCCGGGAAGAAAGGTATTGGGGTTTGCCGAGGACGAGGGTCGGCGGCCTTACCCAAAAACCAATCGTCCAGCCGCGAGCGCTCAGGACAGGGTGGAGGCCTCCACTCAAGCCCGATGCTCGCGGCTGCCCGGGAAAGCATGGCCGTCATCTCCGGATCAGACTCGAGCACAGCCGTATGCACACCGGAAGGTGGCAGCTGTGATGAGCCCTCACTTCCAGAAGAATCAAACCCACCTAGTGATGCAGCAACAGACATGGCATCATCCTCTGTAGCTTCAACCGAAACACGCGGGCCACCAGAGGGTAGACCCGCGGGAATCGGCAGTTCACTAGCGGGCACCGTCATTGAAGAGGGGGGCTGGGGTCGCGGACACATAGTCGGCGCCTTGTTCCAGACCGTCACCCTCAGGTCACCCTGGCCACCAGCCGCAGGGCGGGGGGTGGATGAGGGGAGTCTCACTCTTGCGAGTTCACCGAGTCTCGACCGTAATGACGCGATGGTCATGTTCCCACAGAGAAAACATGAGTCATCCACGAGCGCTGCTCTAGCATGATCAATGCCCAAACATACTATGCAACGCTCGTGCCCATCAGAGTCCGATACCAATCTGCCGCAACCAGAAGTACACGGGCGAGGCATCTTTAAAAAGACGTGCCGCGTGTAAGCTCTTTTAGTGAGAAAACTCAAGTGTTGAAGCGCCCGGGGAGAAACGCGCCGACTGGCAAATCACTGCAGCAGATCAGCAGGAAGCACGCTCTCGCCGTAGATCGCCGTCACACCAACACTCGAGGCACTCGTTCGTGAAGCTGACAATTCAGAGATGGCTTGTGGAGAGAAGAATAAATTTGGCTCCGAAGCGAAAACATAAACTGCTGTTGCGGACTTCCTCCTTTTATACCCACGAGGTGGGGCGGAGTTACGTCATGCAAATTCCGCAGACCCATGGCATTTCTTTGCCATAGGCTCGTTTTGTAATACTCGAAGCTGATAGGCTTTCTAAGCGAAACCCCATTCGTCGTCATCCGACGTAACTCGGAGTGACAACGAAAGGGAACAGCTGTTTTCTATGTGAATATATAGTAAAGTGTAATTTATTCCTGTGATCAATGCTGAATTTTCAGCATCATTACTCCAGTCTTCAGTGTCACATGATCCTTCAGAAATCAGTATAATATGATGATTTGATGCTCAAGAAACATTTATGATTATCATTGTTGAAAACGGTTCGCATGTTTGTGGAAACTGATACAGTTTTTTTTTTTGTAATACAATGTAAACCTTTACTGTCACTTTTGATTTATTGACCATTAATTGGTTTATACTGTGACATAATCAATGACAGTTTTGAAAATGAATCACATTCCTCACAATTCTAATTACTGTAATGCATAAAAAAGTTATCATTGATATAACGTAAAAACATATTTACAAAGATGGTTTAAAAAAACAGCAACATCTGGTATGCATGGATTCCACACGGCCCAGATGTGGGCCGGATCTGGGCCCACACTATGTTGCTCTCTGGGAATACATGTGAAAAAAACATTATCACAGTATTTGTTATGAGAATCATCAGTAATGGCAGATTCATTCTGGTAATGAGAATGTTGGGGTGATATTCATCCAGGATGTCGAAGGCCGGAGACAAACGTGTGCTGGGACGATGTCTTCAGGTGAGAGGCTCTGCTCTCGTGTCCCACAGAGGTTACGGGGCCGCAGTCAATATGCAATACGGCCCTTCGGCTCACAGATAAACCTTCCCCGGCCACTGAGGCAAGAGGACATATTGATGACAGTCTGATTCTTCTTATTTCTCAGTGTGTTTGGGGGATTTATGCAGGTCCGCTCTGGTATCTGCTATCTGGAGCTCTGAGTTGTGCATCACAGCAGACAGAAGCTGTTTAAATGCATTGAAACCAGGAGTCCTATAAGCTAAATGAACACACAGGACGCCGCCTGTAAATCCAGCATACGTACACACTTATACTGAAGAGAAAACGCCATTCACTCCATCACTTGATCAATCAGTCTGTATTCATGTGAGCACCATTGCCTCGCACAACGGCAAATCTCAGCAATGAGTCCAGATGAAACTGGCTTCATCCACAAAACCTATTAATGTAATATTCTGATGGTTCAGTCTTCAGGCCTCTGCTCTGGATATGATTCGACTCATTCTGTATGTTTAAAGGTTAGGATTAGATATGAATGATGTATTCACTGTCCAGAAGAAAAACTGATTGCTCATGCAGCCTAAAAGTGTCAACTGAATGTCCAGCAGGATTTACACTAGTAACCTGTTTACCATTCTAACCATAGTGCATTTAAATCTCATGACACCAATCCAGTACAACAGCAAGCACAAGATACTGTACACATTATAGTTATGCTACATTTATAGCTGTGCATTAAATGATTTTAATGCTCGACGTGGAGGCAAAGAACCTCCCGATGTGAAGTGGAGTTCATTCAAACGGTTTAACACACAGCTAGCCGTGGATTATCCTGCTTATACCATGGCCATTTGCCAACATTGAAAACTTAAAGCTGTGTTTGCAGTGCAATATTTGGTTACACTTTATTTTAAGGTGTCCGTGTTACAGTGTAATTATACATTTAAGTACTGAGTAATAACTAAATGTACTTACAATGGGGTTACACTGTAAACAAATTCCGTTAAATTTACAGTAAAACAATGGCAGTTGTGGTTGCCAGAAATTTACCGTAAAAAATACGGTAGCAACATTTTAGGTATTACAGACTTAACTTATATTTACAGTAAAAAAGCGTATTTCATTATCTGATATAATGTTAATTTACTGATCTATTGAAGTACTAATATCTGTTTTGTACAATGGTAATACACCGACATCCACCAATCACAGCGGTGATGAGAGTCACATGATGAATCAAAGCTCATCACAAGCAGCTTTTCCACAAGACATTCAATACTAATATATAGAAGCTGCACAGTGTCATTCACACACACACACACACACACACACACACACACACACACACACACACACACACACACACACACACACACACACACACACACACACACACACACACACACACACACAACTGATTCGAAAAAACTATGAAGAAACAGTTATTTAAACAAAAATACATCAAATGTGAAGTGTCACGCAGGGAATTGTGGGAATGTCACTTTACGTTTTTTCACTGTAAATTATACAATGACTTGTTCTTTTTCACTTCCCAAAACTGTATTTATAATTTAACGGTATTTTACGGTAAAATTACATTAAATGTACGGTTAGATCTATCACAGTTATACATCGTATATAGTACGGAAACTTTCTGTTAACCAATTACAGTGTGTTTTTTTAATTTATTACAGTGTAAATTAGGGTTTGGGTTGGTTTAGGGTTAGTTGCATCATGTAATTATACATAATTTACCTTTATTACTATAGTTACTATACATGTAACACATGTAACAAGGACACTGTAAAATAGTGTTACCAGAGGACTAAAAGTTATGATTATTTTCGTCAGTGGCGACTCGGATCTAGCATCTGGCCTGCTTTAAAGGGGACCTATTATGCAAAATTCACTTTTACATGGCGTTTGAACACAAATGTGTGTCGGCAGTGTGTGTACACAACCATAATGGTAAAAATCCACCCACTCCCCATAAATCATAAACAGTGTCTCAAAATGAGTCGTTTGCGGTTTCTGTGCATTCATGAGACTCTATTAGCACCACAGTTCACTCCGACTCACCCAGAAAAACACACGAGTTACGAGAAATCAAGAGTAATAAAAACACAACATGAAATACAATGTCTATAAATTCAACAAAAAGTATCCGTGTATTTTCTGACCATCTCAGTTTGTCTGATAACAGTCAGAATGACAGCTGACATGACCATAATAACTTATAACAGATATATTCACCTCAGAGAAGAAGTTACATGGATTGTATTTCATGTTGCATATTTATTAATAATAACTGTGGCGCTAGAGTCCTATGAACGCAGTCGAGCACAGAAGATCAACGGCAAGATTTTCATTAAATATATTAAATCTCTGTTAGTTTTTCACCAAACCCCATCATAAACACGTGGAATATATGACACGTGTCGCATCGGATCATTCTGGGATACTTTCGCATCTTTTTTAAAGCTTTTATTCACCGCCATTATATGGACGAGCACAAGCGCAACGTTTTTAAAAATTATTTTTGTGCTCTAAAAAGAAAGAAGGGCGTATGGCATTAGAACAACACCAGGGTGAGTAAATTATGACTTAATTTTAATTTTAGGGTGAACTATCCCTTTAATAAACTAAATTTGAATTTCTGCTTTACCTAAAACCCTTTTTTATATATATATCTTCAAATTAGGGATCTTATCAATAAGCCACAGCATTATTCTCTTCTCTTACCAGATCTGTCCCCTTTAGAAAAACATATTTTAAACCACCTAAATGGAGGTAGGCAAATGTCCTTGTTTTAGACTGATCTCCACTAATTGCAGGGAAAAGACGGAAAATAAACGTTTGTATATCTTGGTGTCAAGATACACGTAAGAATATAACAAAGGATGAATGGCAGAGTATCTGTTTTAAAGCACAAACCCAATTAATACCAGGTTTAAACTTCTGCGGTTCAAGTGGATTATGTGAGTATACATAACTCCAGAATTACATTTAATCCCAACATTCCCAATCAATGTTTAAAATGTAACCTGTATAGGAACTTTATTGCTTATGGAAGTGTCCCCAAGTTCCACCTTTTTAGGAAAAGGTTTTAGACTTTTTATCATTGGTGGTGAAACAAAATGTCCCCATGTCCTAGACTTTGTATATTAAATATTTTCCCTGTAACTTGCACTTTAACTAGTTCTGGTTAGAAAATGTTGATCTTCTGCTTATTACAAGCTAAACTTGTAGTCGCTCGTCTTTGGAAAAACACACAAAGCCTTAATTTTAAACAATGGTTTCAGGAATTATGGTTAGGCTTTGAAAAAACACAAAAAGTTTTTCAAAGGAATCCTTTTATAGGATTTTTGAAGGAAGCTGAGCCTAATATTTTATTTAACCTAGGGTACCATTGTTTTGACATATGTGTAATATAGTTTTTTTTTTTTTGTAGTTCTTATTTTGTTTTTCCCTGTTTAATTTGATTTATTTTTTATGTTTTAATGATAATGTTTTTAAAATCAATAAAGACAGTTCAATACTCTATATCCACTGTTGGTATATTGTACTTTAGTGAAATTCTTGGTTGAACTGTGAAATCTTCAGGCCACGAGTAGAGAGTTGAAACACTTACACAATGTCTCTTTATAGAGGCAGATTATCATTATCTCTAACTCTAGAGATATCTGTGAGTAATCAAAGACATAAAGACAGAGCCAAAGAGATGTCTTTTCACCAGTAGATAAAGTCTAGAAAAAGAAAACAGCCAACAAAAATAAGTTGTCTTCACAGCTTTGCTGGTTTCAAATAATTGGTTTCCTCTTTTATTGTTCCTGCCAGCTGAAATGACCATTAATCCCTTTTATTTGGCTACAGTTACAACCTGTAAAGCATGGCTTTACTGCGTCAGCAAAATGACATTTGGTGTGCAGAGTGTGCTTTACTTTAAAACGAGTGAAACAGATGTATAACTTACGGCGTAACGAGAGACTGGAGAATAAAATGTGTGCATAAGTACACAGGTTTCGACACACACAGCAGATGGGCTGTTAAAACCAGAGTATGGAAATTAATATTTTCGAATGGTCATTAGCATTGCACTGTTGTAATCTCCATTCACAAACGCTTCCCCTGTTCACGTCAAATTCAATCAAGCCTCTGAATAGCTCTATCCATGGCTTCAGTGTGGATAATTAAGACAAGATGTTCCACTCTGGAGCAGTTGTACAATAGTCACAACTTGTTCGTGAGCTCTTAGTCAGTCATTAGTGGCTCCTAATGACGGTTCATTTGCATGAGTGGATTGAACATTGCTGAATAATTGGGGATGGGGGTCATGAAAGCAAACAATATGAAAGGATGCCATTAATGATTTGTGTATCGACAAGTACTGTAGCACTGATGAACAACAGAAGATGTTTTAGTTTATGAAAAGATGCAACATTAGATGTATAACACTTTATTTGAACAATAAGTGGAGTATATATTACATATTACATACACTCACTGGCCACTTTCTTAAGAACACGCCAAAACAGCAACATGGTGTCGGACCAGATGTGGGCCGGATCTTGGCCAACACTATTTTGCCGTTCAACTGCTCGTTAATGCAAATGTCTAATCAGCCAATCACATGGCAGCAACTCTTTAGGCACATGATCAAGAAGATCTGCTGAAGTTCAAACTAAGCGTCAGAATGGAGAAGAAAGATAACATTTCAAAAAGTCAGTCAACATATTATTTGCTTAATAAAGGTTTATAGATGTTTGCACACAGAAAACAAAAACAAAACGTCAAAAAAAGACTGCATTAAGTAAATCAAGTTCATCCGCTCTATCAACCCTTGCTATTAAGTAAAATTATTACCAAAAATAAAAATTCATTGTAACAGAAGCAGTAAAATCCCAATATATCTGTGTTAATCACCGGTGGCTGGCAATTACTGGACTCATTTATGTTTCACTGCCCTGCACATATTTTCACAGCCATTGTTAATTAAGACAATGCTCATTGAGAGCCTAATTAACAATTAGCATAAACATAATTAGCGAGTGCTGACATTTCACTCGTTACATTGTTGAAATAATTTTTAGAAATTGCCCTCAGAGAAATACTGTCACGCTTGCATAATGGCTGCAGTTTGTCAAAGCGAGTAAGTGACGGCCTTGGCTGTGTTCTCCCTGTCTCCTTCTGTCGGGACGCTTTATTTTCAGATGCCCAGTGCTGGCATTCAACTCACACCGGGGGAAATCCCTCTCGCCTGCAGCGTGGAGCCGTAAATCGTAAATCGTACCAGGATCATAGGATTCAAACCCTGTGACCACAAAACTAGTGCCATAAAATCACAGGTTGGAGAAGTTCACCCAGTGTCAATGAAACACAAAAGAATAATTTTCATGCAGTTATTCTCTATACGACAACCTGTGTCACAAAAGAAGAGAAGTGAACACTTTATTATAGTGTCTGTTACATATGCTTACTATGGAAATACCAGTAAAGTATGTATAATTACATGCAACTAACTCTAACCATACGCCCGAGTACATGTAGTACATTATTATTACTCTATTACTTAAAGTCCACAGTGGTGAAAATCCAGCTTTTAATGTTGTTTATATGTCCATATGGTGTTTTTAATATGCTTTAAGACAAACCATGTGAAAATTCATAAGTCGACAGCATTGCTGAGTATTTTCTCCTTAAAACTGCAGTGAACCAAAGACAGTCTCAAAAACACAGTTTGAAATCGCTGGTGTTTCTGACCTCACAAACTGCCTTGTAACCAATTAGATCAACTCATTTGCATATTCATAGAAAATGAGACAAGGGTGTGGAGTTACATTCAAGATAAGGCATGAAGATTTTTTTTTTAAAGGAAAAAAGGTTTAAATATGCAATTGATGAGTAGAATTTAGTAGTAGAATTTTTGACAGTGTGGAAGCTACTGCCCAAATGTTTCTGGTTGGGTCCTGCAGACCATAGAAAAGGGCAGTTCGGGTCTCGCCCACCCAGATTTATGGGGGTCCTTTCCACTGTGGTGGACCCAGAGCAGGTTCTGGCAATGGAACAAGAAGTGAAAACCCCGTTGGAGAAAGGGGCCATAGAACATGTACCTCCCTCCAGCAGGGAAACCGGGTTTTACAGTCGGTATTTCATAGTTCCAAAGAAGGATGGGGGGGTTGCGTCCCATTTTGGATCTGAGCACCCCTGCGCCTGCAGGGTATTCGCATCATGAACTACATCGACGACTGGTTGATTCTAGCTCAGTCACATCAGTTGGCGGTTCGGCATCAAGATGTCGTTCTCGCCCACATGAGAGAGTTGGGGTTACGATTAAACGCCAAAAAGAGTGTGCTTTCTCCACTTCAGAGGACCACTTTTCTGGGTGTGGTTTGGGATTCTATGTTGATGTGGGCATGCCTATCCTGCCATGCATAGAGTCCAACTTGTCAGCTGTGAAAAGAATAAGACTAGGCCAGTCACTCACTTTCAAACAGTTTCAGAGACTGTTGGCTCTGATGGCAGTTGCGTCCAACGTGATACCTTTTGGCCTGTTGTACATGAGACCCTTGCAGTGGTGGCTCAGGATCAAAGGTCCCTTTCACATGATCAAGGTTATGCGGCGATGCCTACGTGCCCTGGTTATGTGGAAGAAACTTTGGTTCCTGTCCCAGGGCCCCATGTTAGGAGCATCTTGTCGTCGCAGGATGCTAACGACAGATGCCTCCCTCACAGGCTAGGGAGCGGACCTGGAAGGACGCTCGACTCAGGGTCTGTAGAGGGACCATAATCTCTCATGGCACATCAACTGCCTGGAGATGTTGGCTGTATTTTTTGCCCTCAAGAATTTCCTCCCAGACCTCAGGGGCCACCATGTGCTTGTCCGCACAGACAACAGATCGGTGGTCGCCTATATAAATCATCAGGGGGGTTTGCGCTCGGGGTTTGCAAACTGGTGCACCAAATCCTCCTGTGGTCTCAGGGGAAGCTACTGTCACTCAGACCAGCTTACATCCCTGGGGCCCAGAATATAGGAGAAGACATCCTGAATGGAGGCTATTCGGCCAGGCTCAAGTGGATCTGTTCGCGTCTCGAGAGACATCTCACTGTCCACTCTGGTTCTTCCTCACGCATCCAGCGCCTCTCGGACTGGATGCGATGGTACAGACGTGGCCGAGGCTACGTTTGTGTGCTTTTCCCCAGGGAGTTCTGGAGAGAGTTCGCAGGGATCATGTACGCCTACTCCTTATACCCCCGCGGTGACCGGGCTGAGTTTGGTTCCACGATTTAGGGTCTCTCCTCGACGGGCCTCCTCTGGAGGTACCCGTCAGGAGGGACCTTCTGTCCCGAGCAGGGGGCTTGATTGTTCACCCCCGAACAGAACTGTGAAACCTGTGGGCTTGGCCTCTGAGGAGGCCCAGCTCATAGGGACTGGTCTCTCAACTGAGGTTGTGGAGACCATTCTACACTCCAGAGCTCCCTCCACGAGGAAACGTTATGCCCTGAAGTGGAGAGTCTTCACTTCATGGTGTAGTGACCATCAGTTGGACCCAGTTAACTGTCCGGTTGGTACAGTGCTGAAGTTCCTGCAGGAGCGGTTCACTGCAGGTCTATCCCAGTCCACTTTAAAGGTTTATGTGGCGGCCATAGGTGCTTACCACATTCCTTTAGGTGGAATGTCGTTGGGTAAAGACCCCTTGGTATCTCGTTTCCTTCGTGGTACTCTGAGCTCGTACCAGGGTGCCGACATAGGATCTGGCCATTGTCCTTCAAGGACTTTCCTTGACTCCCTTTGAGCCTTTGGATGAGGTTCCAGCTAGGTTTCTTAAGTTGAAAGCCCTGTTCCTCCTCGTCATCTCATCTCTTAAAAGAATAAGAGATCTACAGGCACTGTCGGTTGCACCCTGGTGCTTGGAATTTGCGCCTGGCATGGTTAAAGCGTTCCTTCACCATAGACCAGGCTATATTCCCAAGGCCCCCACTAATGTGGCTAGATAAATTGTTCTTCAGGCCTTCTGTCCTCCTCATTTTCAAAATTCGGACGAGGAAAAAAACAACCTTCTATGCCCAGTTAGGGCGCTGGATGCCTATGTTCACAGAGCTGCCCTGTGGCGTAAAGCTAAACAACTGTTCGTATGTTTTGGACCCCCTAACAAAGGGTCCCCGGCATCTAATCAGAGAATGAGCAAGTGGGTGGTTGAGGCTATCTCACTTGCTTATAAGTCGACCGGACAGCCTTCCCCCTATGGCTGTCCGGTCCCACTCTACTAGGAGTATGGCGGCCTCTAAGGCCCTAATGCCAGGAGCGCCCCTCCAGGGCGATTGTGATGCGGCAGGGTGGTCCTCATCGCACACATTCGTCAGGTATAACTCTTTGGACTTGGACTCTACACCGGGGTCTCGGGTGCTCTCGTCCTAGTGCTGCTCGTATGATTTCACACAGGAAAGACACTTCTCGCTATGGTGGCATTGGTTTAGACGTCCCATTAGCGTCAATCGACGCAGCGCGAGTTCCCTTGAAAGGGAACACCTCGGTTACGACTTGCTCAGACCTTACAAAGCTAGCGCTGCTTTGTTTGGGCAGGCTTTATAGTTTCCTGGTTCGTGACGTCACCCGCCTCTGACGTTCCGCCACACCACTGGACTGATTTCACATGTGCTTCAAGACATAATCACGCAAAGTAAAATAATTAGCGTCAATCAACGCAGCGTCTCATTCCCTCTTCAGGGAACCGAGGTTACAGTCGTAGCCCAGGTGTTTTCATAGCAAAACATTTTTAAAAATATTTTTGTTACCTGGGTAAATACATTCATTTACAGCAGCAAAACACATTTTTATGGGATAAATCAGGTACAAATAGCAAACAATTGAATGTAGAAATGTCATGTGTCGCTTGAGGGTGTTCAGCAAATGATTGTGATGTTATCAGTTGTAGTCATCACTTTCACAGTCTCCAGCGTTTCTGGACAGACATGCAGAAATCTGCGGTGGGAAGATCTGCTCTCTTCCAACAGCACCAGGAGATTAGCTGACAGTCAACATTCAAGCATTGACAAAATCTGGATCTGCCAGAGGTAAACTGTTTGTCTTGGAGGTATAAGACACTTAGACAAGACAAATTTGCTTCAGGAAGACAAAGTACAACGGGAAAGTTGTGTAGTCTGAGAGGAAGCCTCATTGTCAGAGAAGATAAGTGAGTGTGAGTGTATTAGAGCTCTCAGGAACAGATCTGTTAGTCTTTCACTGCAGGATTTCATTCTGTCCATCTGATTCATTCTCCAAATGCGTTTCTGCACTGCCATCAGAGAAAAGGAGAGTCTGATCGTGCTATAGCACTGAACGTGTGTAAATAAGACACACATTTTTTATATCAAAGTCCAAGTCATAGGTTTTCACTTTTTAAAAATGTCTATCTATCTATCTATCTATCTATCTATCTATCTATCTATCTATCTATCTATCTATCTATCTATCTATCTATCTATCTATCTATCTATCTGTCTGTCTGTCTGTCTGTCTGTCTGTCTGTCTGTCTGTCTGTCTGTCTGTCTGTCTGTCTGTCTGTCTGTCTGTCTGTCTGTCTGTCTGTCTGTCTGTCTGTCTGTCTGTCTGTCTGTCTGTCTGTCTATCTATCTATCTATCTATCTATCTATCTATCTATATAGCTCCGCCCTACTTTTCATTTTTCAATAATTCATTAAACTCCGATCAGAATATAGAAGAAAACACCTATCGCTACTTCCATTTCATTGCAACTCAGACAACCGTCTGTGGTCTGTTATTTCCGATATTAATATTATTAATATTAATATATTACTGTAATATTTAAAAAAAAAAAAAATCCTTTACACATACAGTATATATATATATATATATATATATATATATATATATATATATATATATATATATATACACACATACACATATATACACATATATATATTAACCTAATATTTGAATGAAAAAGTTGAAGCAAACAATCTGTATAAAAAAGTTGGTTGACAAAATATGATAACATCACAATCATTTGCAGAACACCCTCGAGCACCACATGACATTTCGACTCTATGAAAAGTGTAGAACATTCAATTTCTTGCTATTTGCACCTGATTCAACCTATAAAATTGAGTTTTGCTGCTGTAAATGAATGTATTTACCAAGCTGACAAAAATGTTCTTTAACAATCTTTTGCTATGAAAAAGTAATTTCTGAATATTCTGAACATACTAAACATTCAAAAAAAATAAAACTTGTGCTGGGCAAAGATTAATCTCGATTAATCGCATCCAAAATAAAAGTTTGTGACTACATAATATATGTGTGTGTACTGTGTATAATTATTTTGTATACATAAATATACACATGTGCATGTATATATTTGCATGTATATACTGTATATATATTATATATAAATATTTTATATATAAATAACACATTTTTCTTAAATACGGTATATACATGCATGTGTGTGTATTTATATATACAAAATAATTATGCACAGTACACACACATATATTATGTAATCGTTGCCCAGCACAAAATTTTCACTAACATTCCATTTTGATAATTTTCAAATGTTATGGAAATGTTCTCTGAACGTCCTGAAACAAATAGTACTATTTGAATAACAAAGAGAAAGCCAACAATCTGCATAAAAAAGTTGGTGGACAAAATAATGTCCATGCAAATGTGTGAGTTCAGAAAGGATCCGGCCGCAGTTAAATCTGGCCATGTCTCATCTCAGCCAATGAGAGTTCATTGCGTGTGACAGGACAGGCGATGAGACTCACTAAACTGCATCTGTTTATCAAACCTCGAATGAGAATCTCATGTGCTCAGAGAATCATGATTGCTGTAATAAGGAAGGTGCGAATAGACGAGAGATCATCATAACCTGACGTTTGATTGACAAACTATGATATGCATTGTGACAAAAGATATCAGATATGCCGGCAAGTTGATGGAAACGATCCAGTACAGCGAGAAAACACACTGTGAATGTCCACAGGAGAGACTCTTCCGAGGTCGAGACCGAAATGAAGGCGTTTGGTGTCAGATATAGGTGGTCTGAAAGTGTTTGTGTGAGCAGGAAAACTCAGTCCCATCTAAAGCCCACTGGCAAATTTCTAATTTCCGTTTGGCGGGCGAGCTGTCTAATTGCTATTTAGCTTCGCCAGTCAAGTAATTCGGGCCAATGTCTTAAAAGCAGCCACTTGTAGTTAAGCCTCCATGCCAAAGGCTCGGCTGAACAATAGTGACATCTCATCAGGGCCCCGGGCTCCTGGACAGGAGTGCGAATCAGGTCCCTCTCCTCTTGAATGGGCAAGCAATCTTCAGAAAATTAAGTGTGAGAATCCAGGGAAGAGCTGTGCGATTCATCACGACTGACTCTGTCAAGCACAGGGCTATTAGAGGATCTGGATGGCGTGTTGTCATCTGTGCAACATCTGGATCAGCGGACAGATGTGCAGAGCAGGAACAGCTTCATACAACCCTTGATGTCTCATTTGTCAAGCGGGGAATCGTTTCACTGAAAAGCGTTTCTGCTAACCGATGGCAAATGATGGTCTAAAGACATCTGATGAAAAGTGCTGCTCGTGTAAGCTACTGTACGGATAAAAGCTGGGGTTTTTTGGCTTTCAAATGCATTCAAAAGAACAGAGCTTATGTGAAATGGCTATCGTCACATTCAGAAATTCAAAAATGTAAACTTGTATGAAAGTTTAAAAAAAAATTAATCGTATTTGATGCTTGAACAATTAGTGACCCATATCCGATATCTGCATTTACACTATACTAGTCACGTCAAGTCACTTTTATTTATATAGCGATCATTTGATCAAGCGTTTCTGCCAACCGATGGCAAATGATGGTCTACAGACATCTGACGAAAAGTGCTGCTCGTGTAACCTACTGTATGGATAAAAGATATTTTTTGGCTTTCAAAGGTATTAAAAAGATCATAATTTAGAAAACTAGCTTATGTGAAATGGCTATCATCACATTCAGAAACTAAAAAATACAAGCTTTTCTGAAAGTTTAAAACAATTTGAATCATATTAGACGCTTGAACAATTAGTGACACTTATCTGCATTTACACTATACTACTCTCGGCAAAACAAGACAAGGCATACGGCAGTGGTGTAAAGAGTACCTGAAAATCATAACTGAGTAAAAGTACAGATACCTTACAGTGAAAGTGACTCCATTACAAGTTACAAGTCACCAATTCCAATACGACTTGAGTAAAAGTCTAAGAGTACCTGATTTTAAGAGTACTCAAGTATTTTACTCAAACTGAATGTAGGCTCAAAGATGCACTAGTCCTCAACACCGAAGGGACATGCGAGTGAAAATAGGAAACAATTGATTTGTAAGATGAGAAATCATGTTTTATTTCTAAAATCAAAATAAAACTGAATATTGCAATAAATAAAGGTGGACACAACAGCCTCTTAAAGGGCTACAAACTCTCAAGTCTCAGTTAAGCTCAAGTGCACAAAAAGGCCATAAGTAAACCAATATCCTTCAAAAAGGCCTCTTCAATATAGCGGATAAAAAAAAAGTCAAAGTCTACTTGTCTTGCACTGGATTGCTGGTTTGGGCCTCATCATGTCCTCATCTCCTCCATCAAACACCTGTGATTCACAACTAATGCACTCGCATTCACGAAAAGTAAAAGAGAGTAAAAGTTGCTAGGATATTTGATACTCAGTAAAACTACAAAGTGACCAAAAAGATACCTAAGTACAGTAACTAATTACATTTTCTCAGCTTTTTGTTCATTCATTTTTTGTGAAAATTATAAAAAATGCTGGCGGTGACTGGCAACTTTTAAGAATTAATACCAGTAGATATTTGTTATGAAAGCTTGTTTCCGCTACAGAATAAAACATTTTAAAAGATAATTGCAACTTTTTATCTCACAATTACAAGTTTATTTCTCTATTTTCTATTTCTGACTTTATTTTTTCAGAATTGCGATTTTATTGCAATTGCGCGTTTTTATCTTGCAATTCTGATTTTATAACACACAACTGCGACTTAATATCAAGCAAAAATCTTACTTTATAACTCGCAATTGGGAATTTATATTACACAATCCTGAGATCAGAATTGTGAGATAAAAAGTCGCAATTACCTTTTTTATTTTTTATTCTGTGGCAGAAACAAGCTTTCATAATTTGTCATACCAACATAACACCAAAAAAAAATTTTTTTAAATCCTTGAATGAGCGGTGAATAACAGTCAAGGTCAACTAACCTTCCTCATCCTTACCGGATAACTGGACGCTGATTGTTGCTAAAGCCGTCTCACTTATCCCTAATGATGCCTACCACAAATCCGCAACAATCTTCTCATTTTTTCAGTCTTAATACATCAATTTAAGGTAATGGAAGCGTGAACATGAGAACGCTCTATATGTCATGGTGGGAGAACTGAATGAGGACTGCTTAACAATGAAAGCACCTTGGCTTAGCTGGGTGGGTTAAAGAGGCCCTGGGAGGAAGAACCTATTGATTTTAATTACACTGAACAGCCCTTGGGGACACAAGGACTTTGGCTGTTTATTTAGCCATTGCCTCTCACTGTGATTGTACAGGCTGAGATAAAATCAGTCTCCTAATTATTACCATAATAAGCTTGCGAAAGGCTCCAGGCCTCGTCTTTTCTATTTAAAGAGATATCACTAGGAGGAAGAGGAGGATGAAGCCATCAACCAGCACTTACCAAACTGTTTACTTTGACAATTTTAATTATTCTTTTTTTTTTAAAGCCTATACAATTGGTTTGATACCTTTTACCACACAACAACATCTCACAGTGTTTGCACACATTTTATTGACGAAGGCCAGTGCTAAATGGAAAGTTAAGATGCTTTTCCACCGTTGGTTTTAAGAACGGAATGGTTCCGGTTAAGTTTATATCTCACAATTGCGACTTTATATCACGCATTTCTGACTTTATAACTCACAATTGCGACTTTAAATCACGCAATTCTGAGATAAAAAGTCCGAAACGTGAGATGTAAACTCACAATTTAAGCAAAGTTAACGCTACCCAGTAAGCAATTTAAAAGACGTCTTAAAGCATCCAATCACAGCCAAGACGTCTAGGCTAAAACAAGGCAAATTTGGGCTGTCAGTGAAAATTTAATAGACGTCTAAACCATCGTCCGAGATTAGACTAGTCATCAATTAGATAACAAAGAAATTAAATGAGTGAAGAAATTAAACCAAACACCTTTTAAGCACTGTTGACTTTACTTACATGATGGAATATCATACATCTCACAAGGTTATTTTGTGTTACTCATAGCCGGGATATATCGGGTCTATAGTTAACCTAGATGGTGAAATGACGGCTATTGCTTGCTGGGTAGTTAATAATAAAATTAAAAGAAATATCTGATCATCCTTAACGTGGTCGCTATTAACATCTCATATTGTCTGTAAACTCTTGCCTTACCACAAGGCCACGACTGGCGTGTTTGTATTACAGCTCTGTTATCAGACCCACAGTGGAAAATGAACGGTTCAGCAACGAGAGCGGTGGAAAAGCGGCTTTAGTTGCTGGAGACCCCGTGTCATGGACGACTCTTGTGGAGTATATCAAGATTTCTGTGCCCTGCGACTGGACAAGGTTTATTCCATGAAGGTTCAATTAGATCCAGATCTGATAATAGTCTGGACCAAGGTTAGATGGCAGATGAGATTGTACTTTGGAGAAGGCTGAGCAAGATTAGTTGAATCTGAACAAAGCTAATGTTTGTCCTCCTCACCAGCAGAAACTGTCAGAGAAATGATGGGGCGTCATAAACAGCACGGCCGGCGCGATTAGAGGCGGGAAATAAATGCTTCACCATGATGTGTCTGAAAATATGAGAAGTTTTGTATTTAAACCTGGAAATAAGCAACGTTTTGCAGTTTTTAAAGATGTAAACTAATGAAAAATTATGATGCAGAGATAAAGAAGAAGTATTAATTTTCTAGGTCACTAATAGGATATTTAGACAAATTTGCTAAAGAAAGATATTAAATACTAAGAGATCCTTAAATTGATATTGTCATTTGACATTTGATTTTTCAATCCCATTACTATACTGACAATATAATTTGGAATTAGTTTTTAATTATTATTAAACTGAATCCAATAAACAGCAGAATTTTTCACTAGTAGTCTTGGACTTTTGGATCTGAGACACAACAATACCCAGTAAACACAATGAACTGCAAATGTACTAGTTTTAGCTGTTAACAACTTTTATGCAACCATACATATTTAAGCATATATCATATATAGGGCTTGACATTAATTTTTTTTGCCCAGCAGTAATGGTGGCTAGTGGTTTTTCTAAAGTTACGAGCCACTCAGCATTTTCACTGGCCACAATTTTGACATCGATACGATGAAAAAAATCTGCCTGATATTTTTAATATTATCTCATAATTTGCTAGCATGAATATTAGGGTGCTGTCACTTTAAGACCTGAAGCACTGATCCATTATACTGATACACATGTGTTTTCACTCTCAACTGGTTACGTTCACAAAACAGAACTGACTGTGTTTACGTAAATACTCGCCAAGACCGGCATTTTAACATTATTTTGTGTGTATTTTACCGTTTAAGTGCAATAAACAGTGAAAAAGAGCTCAATTTATTACTGAGAGGCGGCTTTATGTGTGTGAACTTTGAGCACAAAATCTGAGGGAATGAGTACACACAATCCCACGCTGAAATTCAAGCCCTGTAACAGCAACAATATTCATCCGGATCAAATGAATGGAGTGAGTGAGGAGAGGCGGGTTTGTGTGTCACTCGCTGTCAGAGAGAGAGAAAGAGAGAGAGAAAGAGAGAGAGAGAGAGAGAGAGAGAGAGAGAGAGAGAGAGACGCTGGTAGCCTGGTATCTATTAGCGTAGATTAGCGTCTCAGATATTTCAGTATCGATATGTATCGAAAAATCTATATTTTTGACAACACTACATTGAACTCAGTTTATTATTTCAGATGCCTTTTTAAAAGACTACTATTGAAAAAAAAAGTATATATTATATATATAATTCAACCCGGCAAAGTGTCTAGTAAGAGTGACTGTGTTATATGCCACTGCTGAAATACACACGCATTTTGCATGTTGGCGTGTGTTAATGTCAAGCCCGGTATACATATATATTCATTTGTACACCAACCCCATCTTATTCATTTATCAGTTTAATACCCATACAACCCATTACAGCGTGGCATGCAGGACTGGTGCGGTGGCTTTTGGCTGTGATGGGATCCCGGCGCTGCGTGGGATAGAATATTTCAGGACTGCCAAACGTAACCTTTAAATTCGGCAACGGCAATAGCCTTCTCCTGACAGGCTTGAGACGCCGTCCCTCGCTTTCCCTCAGCCAGCATGCCTAACAGAGTGAAATTGACCTGTATTAAGGTCCTCTCACTCTGGCTAAATTATTTGATCATAGTCCCTGACAGTTGTTTGGGTCAGTAATTGCTTGTTTATTGGAGGAGAGGGGAGCTGGTCAATGGCGGGCTGTGGGACAGGTCCCAGACCAGCGCTGGCCGGCACAGATAAGCCTCTCCGCTGGGTTTGTGCCTCTATCTCTCCGCCATGAGCCGGGTAATCTGACGCTTTTTGCCGTCGGCATCCTAACCTACCCCACACATACAAACGCACACGCACACTGGCCATATTACTGTCTATACGCCTGAAATGTGCCTTGCAGAATTGCATTATTTTCCACTTGTCCAGTTATTCTTAAATGTCAATTTCATGGCGGTCTGTTGGGGAGATTATGATGACATGGGAGCATCCATGTATTTTTCTGCTAGATACTGTAGTTAGGTGTTTTGAGACAGTGACACCTAAACTGGTCCATCCAAAGTCGGAAGTGGTAAATTCCTATGTATGATGTTCATAAAATGGCGCGCGAAGAAACTGTAATGCATTTGGTCAACGATTATCAACTATTTCACTCATTGGCTTAACAGTTTTAGTATGTATAGTGGGAGCGGATAGACAGATCATCCATGTATTTTTCTGCTAGATAGTGAGGTGTTTTGAGACAATGACACCAATACTGGTCCATCCAACCCAAACAGCAACATAGCGTCGGCCCAGATCCAGTACATGTGGATTCCACACGGCTCAGATGTGGGACGGATCTGGGCCGACACTATGTTGCTGTCTGGGAAAGTCGGAAGTGGTAAATTCCTATGTGTGATGCTCAGAAAATGGCACGCGAAGAAACTGTAATGCATTTGGTCAACGATTATCAACTATTTATGTCATTGGCTTAACAGGTTTTAGTATGTACAGTAGGAGCTTTGACTAATTAGTGCATTTTATTAGAATAAAACTCCAGGTTGATATGCTGAAAATCATGCTGGTCCGGATCCAGGTTGTTTAAGCTATTGTATTAGTGTGGTTTAGCTGGTGGACATTGTTTTACCAGCAAAAGTAACTGGAGAAACAGGAAATTTTAGTTTAGTTTTGGGTAAATTCATTCCAAATCCGCATGGCTTTCTTTCTAAAAAGAAGATATTGTGAAGAATGTTTCAGCAGTTGCTGTCCATATTATGAAATTCAATGTTATTTAAAACCTCCAAGGTTCAAAAAGCTTGATATATTCCATATTACTTGACTAGTATATTCCAAATCTCCATCGATCACTTTGTGTGATGAACAGATTGAAATGTAAGCCTTTATTCATTCTGAAGCCGAATAAAAAATTGATCAACGCACATATAGGATCAAAAACATGTCTTGCACATCATTGCATTTGGTCTATTGATGTCTGATGTTTGTGTCGCCATATTTAATGACTCAATTTTCATCATTGGGTGATTCCTTTCAAAACCGTCACATTTTGGGAACCAACATCAAAAACAGCTCCTTTGCAGCAGGAGGAGAATGAAACCGAGATTGCGTAGATTTGTTAATTTTAGCAGCACATTAGCAGCACGAGATCCCGAACAACCCGTCGGCTGGCTAGATTGACATATACACTCTTCATGCGTTCACCGGAGCGTGAAGCAGGCCGGCCCCCCGTGATCTCTGGGATCAGGGAATACTCTTAGCCTGCGCTCTCCAAACCTCCAAGCAATACACGGATTTGCCGGAACAAACACTAATGTCGACCTCGGACAAGAAAGCCAAGAATCCCGCATGCCCCTCCAGAACGCACACATGCACCAGCCCATCATTCACAAACACTGCACCGTATGCAACACATGCAGATAGCGCTGGCTTCTGGCTCTCTGGCATCAATAACAGCAGGTTATCAGGTTTGGTGGTCTTGACGGCCTCACGGGGTCCCTGTAAACAGCCGGCTCATATCCACGTGATCCTGGTTAACAGGGACCCTCCTCTGTTCCACTGCACTTATAGCAGAACCACTGGCAATTTATCTAAATCTCCCCTCTCCTTAAACAGTTTTATCAAAACTGGCGGTCGGGCGGCTGGCGTATGGCGCTGGCCTCAATCCTAAACGCAGCGGCGCGGATTTTAATTTTGGAAAGATTAATGTCCTTTCCCATCCTAATGCTGCAGGTCTCAGTTATCTGCCTTGATGTCTATCAGCTAATTTCTACAGTTGGGTTGGAAACGACCCACATTTGTCTGCGGAAAACACACACCGCAACACGACCGAGCAGAGGAAAAAAACAATCTTGCCGTTTTACCAAATTTCCTCTAAATTAGAAAGTGTCTGCCTCACTTGGACCATACACTTAAAAATCTGAGCAGGAACCTTTTTTCATTACAGAAGCGCACATCCCAAGGGGATCCGAGGGAAACAGGTATTCCCCATAGAGGAAAACACAACGAAAGAGCAGATATACGGCGCATTTCAAGGGATTCGTGATTGTTTTAACCCTGTAATGTCTGAAGAATCACTTTTTTATTTTTAAATGGACGCTTTATTGAACCTCTAGAGTCTAGACAAAATCTAAAATACAAATCTAAAGTTTGCATATATTGGCCATTAAGGAAAACACAACAGAAAGAGCAGAAAAGAAATATATACGGTGTAATTCAAGGGATTTATTATTGTTTTAACTCTGTAAAGTCTTAAAAAGCACTTTTTTATTTTTAAATGGAAAGTTTATTGAACCTCTAGACAAAATCTAAAAAACAAATCTAAAGAAAGTTTGCATATGTGTTTTTGCATATCAGTACATCAGGATTTTTGGCTCATTTAGTATAATATAGAGAGAACATGGGGCTTTCAGTTTTATTCTGAAGCCAAAATGAAAATAAGCACTTTGATGCAGATGCTGATATTTATATGGCTAAAAATAAGATGAAATGATACTTTATAGGGTTAATATAGTCAGCATATCTAATACCTGAAAGGAAAAGTTATGCTATACTTCATCTAAAACTATTTTAAATAGCATTTTGCTAATTAATTTTGTACTTATTATGCATGCATGATGACCTCATATTAATTGAGAGACACTTTTTGTACACTTTTCAAAACAGTACATTTGAACTTAAAATCTCTTGATAACTACCCATTTACAGTTGATGTAAAGATTTCTGGCTCTGTGAGAAATGATCATAGCCTCTTAGTTTCCTAATAGTTAACTTATGGTTCAAGTTCAAGCCTGGCTGAATCATACAGGTACACCGCGTGCAATCCATTTTAATTATTATACACTGTTAGTTGCACAGTCAAGAGTAAAATTAAAATGGCAATCACAATTAGAAAATTGCAGAGTCAATTACAACACATTAGCCAGAGCTAGCGACTGTGGGAGGGAAAAACGTTCACCGTTACATTTGGTTTTTATTAATTAAAAAAACGGCACAAGCTACACCTGCATAAGATATGCTAGGATTATCACAAGTGCAGTGGTCTCCAGTGAATGACACAGTCGTTCGCTACGGGCCAGGAACGCTCTCTCCGTAGAGCACCTTGCCGTGTGAAGGTTAATAATATATCTGTGATGTATAAGTGTTGGCATGCACTCCTGCTCCTTCTCTTTGTTTCTGAAAGCGCTTTATGTTGGCTGGGCACATTATGCTGACTGCAGACTGTACCCTGGGGAATAAAGCCCTGATTGCCATTGTTCTCTATTATCATAGGATGGACTTTGCATTTTCGCTGTCTGAAATGAATTTGTAGGGTGTTTTTGTGTGATGGCGCTAGCGGAGGAGGTGGGGGTCAGCGGCTTTCTTTTATCCGCCACATAATAAAATTACCACGCTTACACACCGGCCTCTGCATTCTAAGATATGTTTAATTCTCTAAACATGAAGAATTAATTACATATCTGCATTTAAAAGGATTTCATTGCCACAGCGAGAACTTTAAAGGCCTACGCCGAGCATGTCGCATTGATATTACCAACAAAAGAAGAGCCGTGTAATAGCTTTTCTCTTTCTCACAGGGCCGCAGCTTTAATCTCGCAGCAGATTTACTTGGATATGGCTGTAAAAGAGCATGCTTGGCTGCTTTCTCTTAGTTCAGCTCCTGAACTGGAAAGTGCAACATGAGAGAAATCTGATGGTTTCTCAGGAGTGATGTGGTCAGTGGTCAGTGGAGGACCTCGTGTCCCGTTGACGGCCCGAAATGACAGACGTCTCTCTGAGCAAATCCCTCCAGAGAGACGTAATGCATCATGAACTTTATGAAGACTGCAGCACATAACTGGCAAGAATTACTATTACTGTGGTTTGGGGAACAAACCCCCAAACTGGAGTAAACTGAAGAAGAAAAAAACATTGATAATAATCAGAAATCTTTCTTGAGCAGCAAATCAAAATAATGACTGTGTGACACTGAAGACTGCAAATTCTGCTTTAATCACTGGAATTATTATTTTAAATAATATTTCACAATATTACTTTATTTTTGATCAAATAAATTCAGCTTTGGTGAGCTTAAAGGGTTAGTTCACCCAAAAATGAAAATTATCCCATGATTTACTCAACCTCAAGCCATCATAGGTGTATATGTCTTTGAACACAATCAGAGTTATATTAAAAAATATCCTGGCTCTTCCAAGCTTTATAATGGGATTGAATGGGGGGCATATTTCAAAACATAATAATAATTAATAATTTCTGAACATTGACTCTCAGTCTTTATTCACCTTTTTATCATGGTTTCTCAATATAATTCATAAAAGTATAGAATAGAGGCTCATTGTAACGCAGTGTGACAACATGCCCCACCTGAGTAACTGAGATTTAAAGCTAGCTAGTGTCCAGAACCATATCAACTGTTAAATAACAGATTAAAATAACATCAGATTTGTCTCATCTTAAATAAACACAAAAAACAGAGATGAAAAATGAACACAAGAAATTTACATTGCTGTTCAGTGATATCTTCCAAAGATTTCTGAATTTTGGGGCATTTATTTCTCTCTATAGTGTTGTTTTGGCAACTAGTAAATACACTAAGTTTCGTCATGTTAGCATGGAAGTATTTAAAACAAGTGTGTGACAACTAGCCCCGCTTTAGTTTGTGCCCTGCTCACCCCTACTTGTTTGTATACTGTTGTCTAACAGTTCTATCTATTAATTTATTAGATAGGACTGTTAAAAAGATGCAAACTAATGAAGACAGAGAATGGAAGCATGTTTTCAGTGCCGTCAAAATAAAAGTCCCACACAACATCTAGAGCGCAGGACATACAATATATTGGCAAAAGTTTTGGACATCTGTCTTTACATGCACATGAATTTGAATGACATCCCATTCTTAATCTGTAGGGTTTAATATGGAGTTGGCCCACCCTTTGCAGCTATAACAACTTCAACTCTTCTGGGAATCCTTTCCACAAGGTTTAGGAGTGTGTTAATGGGAATTTTTGACCATTCTTCTAGAAGCGCATTTGTGAGGTCAGGCACTGATGATGGAGGAGAAGGCCTGGCTCACAGTCTCCACTCTTATTCATCCCAAAGGTGAGGTCTTGGCTTGAGGTCAGGACTCTGTGCAGGCCAGTCCAGTTCCTCCATACCAAACTCGCTCCTCCGTGTCTTTATGGACCTTGCTTTGTGCACTGGTGCACAGTCATGTTGTAGCAGGAACATCCCCAAACTGTTCCCACAGAGTTGGGAGCATGAAATTGTCCAAAATGACTTGGTATGCTGAAGCATTAACCCTCTGAGGTCTGAGGTGTTTTCTGGGTCCTGGAGGTGTTCTGACATGCTCTGACATTTGTGCTTTTTTCAGTTATTTATAAACATGTTAATGGCAAAGATGTAAATTCACTCTATATAGCACAAACGGGGCTACCGTAATATGTGAGCAACATGTATGTACATGTTTATGCGTGGTTTGTGAAAAAACAAAAAACAAATGTCACTGAAATAAGGTCATAAAACCCATAGTGATTATTTCTTCACAAGACTTTTGAAAATTGTATCACATAGCCTAGAATATTTGCTCCAAAACTATGTGAAAATCATCCTGCATACTCATTTAGAGAAGACAATATATTGATTTAAAATTTGTATGACGTGTTTTGTGTGAGAAAGCTTTATGCGAAGGGGCGTGGATCTCTCATTAATATGAATGCATTTTACACCTGAGAAAGACAAAGACCCTCCCATAATGGCCCTATTAGGGGCTATCAGGCCCTATCATCATGAGAAGCCTTGCACAAAGAATGAGGAGAAATTAAAAAAATGGCTTTTAGATTGTCTGGATTTATTTACAACACAACATAATCCAAAGATACACAACAAAGGACAAAAAGCACATTAGTAAACACACTGATGTAAAGACAAAGACTTAAACAGTCACACACCTTTGTGCCATTCCTGAAACATAGTAGCCTACATACCTGTCATGTCCAAGGTGTTTGACTTTTCATTTTACCATGTTCATGTACAGAGACTCATGTGAATGTTGAAGTCAGCAGGACTCATCCAGTGGCATCTGGTCCCTTTCCAAAAAATAAATAAATACCTGTAAAAATGTTGATATCAAGACAAACTATAGGGCTGCACGATTCTGGGAATACATTTTAGATTTTTCACTCACACACACACACACACACACACACACACACACACACACACACACACACACACACACACACACACACACACACACACACACACACACACACACACACACACACACACACACACACACACACACACACACATATATACAAACACAATATATATATATATATATATATATATATATATATATATATATATATATATATACACACACACACACACTGCCGTTCAAAAGTTTGGGGTCGGTATGATTTTTAATGTTTTTAAAAGAAGTCACGTATGCTCACAAAGGCTGCATTTATTTGAGTAAAAATACAAAACAAACCCAGTAATATTGTGAAATAATATTTCAATGTTAATCAGCTGTTTTCTATGTAAATATATAGTAAAGT
This sequence comes from Gila orcuttii, assembly GCA_026230005.1. Taxonomy (NCBI): domain Eukaryota; kingdom Metazoa; phylum Chordata; class Actinopteri; order Cypriniformes; family Leuciscidae; genus Gila; species Gila orcuttii. The sequence continues at coordinate 40,375,016 of JAPDVR010000016.1, read as the reverse complement.
GTAATTTATTCCTGTGATCATTACTCCAGTCTTCAGTGTCACATGATCCTTCAGAAATCAGTATAATATGATGATTTGATGCTCAAGAAACATTTATCATTATTATCAGTGTTGAAAACAGTCATTTACATTTTTATTTCAGGATTCTTTGATGAATAGAAAGTTCAAAAGAACAGCATTTATCTGAAAAATAATCTAATCATAAGTGACTTCTTTTAAAAAAATTTACTCCACCAAACAACACAGAACACATACTGTATGTGACGGGTCACTTCAGTGTTCCTACTGCCGGTGCGAATGCAACCAGGAAAATGGCCCTAGGAGAAAATGTAGTCTCCCTAGTGACTAGCTCCTATAACTGAGATCCTATAACTACCCGCTGAGAAAGAGACTTGTGATGTATAGGAAAATGAAGAAGAGAGAAAATCACACACATTTGGAATGACGTGAGTAAAGTAATTTTTGGGTGAACTATCAATATCGCTTTTAAGTGTTGGGTGATTTGGTAAAGTGCAGGTTAAAATGCATTCAGGGCTTTAACAAAGCTTGGGGTAATAGACTGAGTCTGCCATTATCCATTCAGCAAAAGTAATAAATTACTCGGCCAAAGCGTCTTATATACCACCAAACCAAGATAAGAGCTCAGTGGAGGAAATGAACTTCAGCTTTTGTTGAAACATTATGATTTATGTATTGGTAATAAAGCTATGTGCTGTTCATATGTGCATCTATCTTTGTGTTTGTGCAAGTGTTAATCTGAGTGTGTAAAGCAGTAAAGCACACGCACACGCACACGCACACACAAACACACACACACACACACATATACACAGTATATATATATATATATATATATATATATATGTGTGTGTGTGTGTCTATATATATATATATTAGTGTGATGAGTAATGTAAAAAAAAATCATTATAACATACATATTTATTATTAAATGTATTTTTTTCAGAATATCCCACATTTTTGTCCCTATTTATAAACTGCATATATTTGTATGTATTTATACAATACTAAATCAAAAGGTCTATAATCACAAAAGGCTACAAATACTGCTCTTTCATATCATAATGAATGTATCAACTATTACTTTGTATTAGGGCCACTAAAAAGAAAAAGAAAAAGAAGGAATACTGATCCTTATGTTCAATTATTGCATCCAATTCTGAGTAAAACCCAACATGATATAAAATCCATTCAGGAGAAGAGCAGACTCAATCTCCACGAGCCCGGCTCAAAACCAGCCCGTTTAGTGTGGTAATAAATTGACTTTAAAGGAGGAGATTTCATAACAAACAAATTTTAGGGTCTTCATATCACATTAAGAATGAGTCCAGGTAAATGTGATGGAAGTGGCGGGTCAGGGGACTGCAGTCAATTGACCCGGGGGCAAATCACTTGACCTGCAGTCCTCAGCGCTCGCTGTCATGCACGAGACCTCTGAAACAGTGGCATGCTCATGCAATGCATTCATATAGACTCACACACACTGTGTGTGGTACGTGACAACACACACACAGACTTGATGCAATCGTGTGTGTGCCAGCATCCATATTCCTGCAGTGTCTGCTATCTGCGGTTTCAATGCAGAAGGTCACAGCCAGTGAAATTAATACCATGTAGCTAGATTCATATTGAAGCGATATCAGAATGGCGTTATTAATATGGTGTTTCAGGAGTCAAGCCCCGTCTCAAGGGCCACGAGGGGCCAAACTGACCCAGCTGAGGATGCAACCGAACACAAACATTTCATTCCTTGGAGTTTGTGATTTAGACCAACCCGGTCCCACGTTATACTAAGTGTTTTTAACTGCAAACATTCAAATTAGTCATTTGATACAATGCACTTATATACATGTTTTTACATTGTACTTATATTGCATGTAACTACAGATGTCATTAATGTATATAATTACATCTATAATTACACTATAATTACACCTTAACCCACCCTAACCTTTACCATATCCAGCTCGATAGCAGCACATGTGATTTACAACACAACATCACAGTCAGTACACTGAACCTTACTATTATTGTTTTTATGTAAGTAAATAGTAAAGACACATAATATAAAGTGGGATCCAAATGCCTAACTAGAGTAAACCCCCTTAATGAATTAAAATGGATATTAGAAATAAAATAGAAATTTGTTTTATGACACAGTAAAAAATGTTGGGTTGTTTTTTAACCCAACCATTGAGTTACACATATTGAGTCACTATGTTGGATTATTTTCCAAAAAAGGTTGGGTCATTTTTAAAATTGTTGGGTCATTTCAAGTAATAACCCGACTGTTGGGTTAAATACGTATGCTGTATGTACACTTGTGTATTTTTAATTTATGTACACAATTATGTATATTTACATTAAATTCTAGACTCCCCAATATTTAATTTGTCATTTAAATATATAATTGTGGAGACATATTTATTGTTTTATACAAATAAATATTCTGTATTGAAAACAAAGTGTACTTATTAATGTAATAAATAAAAATAAATGGTTAACTTAACTGTTGGGTTACTTTTAACCCAACTGACTTTTAACCCAATGCCCTAGGTTAAAATAACCCACAGTTGGGAAGGTGCTATACCACTCCATAGTTGGGCTACCCGTTGGGTTATTTTTAACCCAGCATTATTAAGTGAGAAGGTGCATAGCATAAATGAAAACATAAGACATTAATGACATCTCAAATCATGGCTTGTTAAAGAGAGATTTGTTATTGCTTTTTTATGCTATTGCATTTATGACTATAGCAACACTTTACATTAGTTAACTACAACATTTACTAATACATTATTCAAATTAAATGTTGCATCTGTTAATATTATTTAATGGACATGAGATAACAAATATTATAAATACTGTAAAAAATGCATCGTTCGTTGTCAGTTAATGCATTAATATTAATGAATGGGGCCTTATTGTAAAGGATGGTCATTTGGTGGGTGATAAAACAGATCGTTCAACAACACCTGCATTTGCTGAAGTTCATTCATGTCACCATATGAGTCATAAGGATCAAGTATTTACAGTTACTCATTACAGTACAGTCTGCTGCCCTCTAGTGGAAGATGTCACTGTCAAACACTCACTCATCTGACCGTCTGATCCACTCCTGCTCAAGGACTCACTGGCATGTCCAGACACATGCTCCTGGTGCATCATGGGTGTTTATTCCTGGCCTTTCTTCTGAAGTGGCAATTGACTGAGGATTGAGTTTAAACATGTTTGCCAATTACAGAAGTCCTGATTTGTAAACTTCAAAACCACAACAGCAAGGTTCACTGAGGCAAACGTCAAATCACATGTCATCTTTTTACTGTAAGTAATATTACAGCAATGAAGACAAACCTAGAGCTGAGAGTGGTTATTAAAGCTGTAGAGGACACAGATGCTGCTATTAATAGAAAACTAAACCTATGCAGAAAACATGTGAGCGCCGGTTTACTAACCATGTGATACAAACAGGAATGATAAGCACTTTCATAATCTGGCAAGCTCGTGTCTGATTGGCTGAATCAGTGTGCAATGTTTTTTATCAGCTGCCTGGAAATAAAGGCATAGTATACGATAATAACTGAACTATTTACCGCCCATAAATGACAGAATGAACTGTGATTGGTCACTTTACATGTCCGTCAAATATTCTCTTCTTGTCTAAATGAGTGTTTCTTGACTAGAAAAACTGTGAAGTGGACTAGTTTATGCAGATAGCTGATAATTAATGCCATCTGATTTATCTAAGACCTCATGGGATCTGCATAATCCATTTAAATAGAATCATGACAAGAGTTTTATTTTAAAAAAAAACTGTTTTAAGCTGCTGATCAGAATGATTTGACGATGGGTTTAATTGAAAATAAAATCTTGTTGCTCATTGTAAGGCAGCCTCGTCACGCCTGGTGATCCTCACGCTCATTAGTGTGTCGTAATCAGAGCTAATCGTGCAGTAATGGTGCCGGCCACACACACACACACACACACACACACACCGTCAAGGGCCACACCAGCACAGACTCATTACAGACTCTGATGTCCACACGCAGGATCTCTGGGATCAAGAGGTTCAAAACAACATTAACATTATTAGGAAGAGGGTAGACTGTATGATTCTGCTTATATACAAATATTAAATAAGAACGGTGTACTGTCCAAACTGAAAATATGTGCCAGAACATTTCCAGAAGACATTGCACTGCTTAGAAGTTATTCTCTATATCAGTGTCAGTGTCTCTGAACTCCTGAAACGCCTCCATTGTATCTTGAGTTTCTTCTGGGAACGAATACGTCACAATATTCCTCATTATAATAATTCATACGCAGAATAAAGGGGCGGGGCCTGGTTGAGTTAGTTAGTAGTGTGTTAAACTGGTGGTTATGGTAAGGGGCGGGACATTTCCCAAACACACTCGAAGCGCTCGGCCAATCACAACACACTGATCCAGCCGACCAATCACAAAGAAATTATGAACACATGCAAAAACAAGAGAAAACTAACCAAATATTAATAACTGATTTCCTGTGAGCTTTTTGTTTTCCTATGCATTTGTTGCATAGTAAATAAATCCTGTAACTGTAGTTTGCCTAATAATTGTGTCAGATAAATACTTAATAACCAAGTTTAGTGTTTTGTTCTTCCCTCATAATTAAAACATTTTCCTCATAGTTTGTTGGTTTAATCAAAGTTTTTAGGGTCATTAAAAACAAATATCCCCTCGGAACATAATGTATGCTGATTCACTGTTCAAAAAAATATTTCTGATTATTATCAATGTTTAAAAACTAATGCTGTTCATATTTCTGTGGAAACCGTGACACATTTTATTTTCCAGGATTCTTTGATGAATAGAAAGTTCAAAAGAACAGCATTTATTTGAAACAGAAATCTTTTGTGACATTATAAATGTCTTTACTGTCACTTTTGATCAGTTTATTCATTCCTCACTGAGTAAAAGTACAGTTTTTCTTTAAAAGAATAATAAAAATATAAGCTTTTGAATGGCAGTGCATGAGTTCATCTTGAGATATCTCGAGTGTGTGCAACAACGCTTCTGAAACGAGAGAAACCAGAGGGTGAAATTACTGCTCACTTAATAAAGTTGGGTTAAAAATAACCCAACTATTGGGTGGTATAGCACCTTTCCAACTGTGGGTTATTTTAACCCAATGCATAGGGTTAAAAGCTAGTTGGGTTAAAAGTAACCCAACAGTTAACTATTTATTTTTATTTATGACATTATTTTAATAAATAAAATACATTTTGTTTTCAAATACAGCTTTTTTATTTGTATAAAACAATAAATATGTCTCAACAAATATATTTTTAAATCACAAACTAAATATTGGGGAGTCTAGAATTTAATGCAAATATAATTGTGTACATAAATTCAAAATACACAAGTGTACATACACAACATACGTATTATAACAGCCAACAGCCGGGTTATAACTAGAAATTACCCAGCGATTTGAAACATTTTCGGAAAATAACCCAACATAGTGACCCAATATGTGTAACCCAACTGTTGGGTAAAAAAATAACCCAACGTTTTTTTTCTTGTGTGGAGAAACATCTGAGAACGAGTGATAATCTCGTTTGTGACTTTCCCATATTCAGCTTCTCCTGGTTTGTCACTATGAAATTGCTGCAAACACACACACACACACACACACACACACACACACACACACACACACACACACACACACACACACACACACACACACACACACACACACACACACACACACACGTGCCAAATAAGCAGCGAAGGAAGGAAGGCACACAAAGAGACCCGGAGCATGTGCCAGTGCCGTAGCTCTTTCGGGAATCACTGATCCCGTGTGTTCCAGTGGCCCGGCACCGCTGGTCCCCCTGCCAGTAGATACAGGCTATTTAAATGCTCCATTGGAGAGAGATTAAAGTTTATGCAAGGTCACTGGGGATGTGATAATTATAATCACAGGTTTTTGGCTCTGCAATGACAGCCATTTGTTATTTTCACTTGAGTAATTCCCGCAGCCCGAGGATGTTGACAAGCGTGCACTGATTTAGTGGCCTGCAGTCCCCTCTTCCCTCCGGACCCCCCCCCACACCCCCCGCCACCGGCCCAGATCAACCAGACCAGAGCCGGAGCCTGACACTCCCTCCGGGACGCCTTGACACCTCCTGGAGGAAACTACATCTGAACTCACACACACACGGCGGACGGCATTGTTTTGAGTTTAACACTCATACAGCGACTGTGTTCATCATTTTAAACATAGTTACATAGAAAGCTCTTGCATGCATTCTTAAAGTCTCCCTGTGAAAAAAAAAATGTTTTTATGTCTATGTGGTGTTTTTAATATGCTTTAAGACAAACCATGTGTAAATTCATAAGTCGACAGCATTGCTGAGTATTTTCTCCTTAAAACTGCAGTGAACCAAAGACAGTCTCAAAAACACGGTTTGAAATCGCTGGTGTTTCTGACGTCACAAACTACCTTGTAACCAATCAGATCAACGTGTGATCGTCAACGAGTGGATCTCTGAGTGAGTGGAGGCGGGGCTCATTTGCATATTCATACAACCGCGCATACTAAATGAGGCAAGGGTGTCGAGTTACATTCAAGATATTTTAAGGCATGACAAAATGTTTATTCAAGGAAAAAACGTTTAAATATGTAACTTTGGTGATCAAAGATGAAAAAATGGATAAAATTATTGTTAAGTCATTCTCTTCACTCTTCTTTGCTGTCACTTTTGTACCAAAAGGCTGCATATTAGCACCTAAAGCAACAAAAGTCAACAAAAGTACCGTCTCAGCTTCCGTACCATTTTTTCTGAGAGTGTAAATTGGCTAGTAACTGGCAACAATTAACTATTTTTTATTGCTCATATTTGTCATATTGTTTGTGATTTGAATAGACCCTTAAATCTGTGTATTACACCATCAAATCATGCGGTTTGTTGAGAAGAGGTGTGTTATTATTTTTATAAGCAATTAGACGTAGAATGTAGGTCAAAATACTTGCAGTAAGTCAAGTCATCTTATTTCTACAGCGCTTTATAAAATACAGACTGATTCAAAACAGCTTAACAGAAATAAACAGGAAAATAACAATAATCAATGATGCAAACTTTATCATATACTGTAGTGGCTTAAAGTGCTGTCTGGAGTTTTTCTATGACCCGACAAATTTGATCATCAAAATATGAGGAAAATATTTTATATTTTTTCAAAATTTGAAATCTGAGGGAAAAACAAAACACTAAACTTGGTTAAGGTATTTATCAGACAAAATGATCAGGCAAAATAGGCAAACTACAGATAAAGTTTTGTTTTACTATGCAAAAAACTGCATAGAAAAGAAAAAGCTGACAGGAAAAGCACACACTGACTACAGCATTATCTTATTAATATTCGGTTGCTTCTCTCTTGTTTTTGTATGTGTTCATAACTTCTTTGTATATGACGGCCTGGCCAAAAATGATGTCGCACAATCTGCCATGTTTCATTGCGTTACAATCAACTCCAAGCACAACAACACAATGCTTTTATTGATTTATTTATTACATTTGAACTAAACACATACATATACATTTCCATGTAACATAGAAAAAAGAAAAAAAAACTACACAATTTATACAAAATTGTATAATATTTAAATAAATCAGATGACGCAAATTCTGAATCAACATGCACCAATGCTAAATTTTCTATATACTGTAATCATTATATGTACAACTTGTATTATGTACATTTCTGAAATACATAACTCGACACAGTCACCTCTGATAACAGATCACTCTAAATTGTAATGTATTGCATTTTCTGTCAAGCTATATTGTGAAAAGTGCTATACAAATAAATGTGAATTGAATTGAATTGAATGCTATACAGTAGATGACATCACTGAAGCAGCTCTAAAAAGACAATAGAGTTATTATTCAGTGTTGGCATCCAACGATAGTGTCAGTGCAGTCAAATCAATAATATACCTGAAAATATCAGTGTCTTTTAAATACACGTCCTATATATAATATATATATATATATATATATATATATATATATATATATATATATATATATATATATATATATATATATAATATACTGTAGTAATAAGGCCCATTCAAGAACCATAACTATAACCATAACTATATTAGTGTCCACACCAGTGCACAATATCGTTCTGTTTATTCTCGGTTTTGTTGCTTTAAATGCTCTTTAAAGCAGGATGGATTCTGATTGGCTGTTAGTGTTTTTATCGTTCATCATCAGCAGGAAAAAAATCATTGTGAAAGTGATTCCAACTATATTGTTTCTCTGTGTCGTTATCGTTAAAGTTGTGCTGTGGACTCTCACTTTATATTAAGAACATTTTTTTCTAACGATATCTATATGGTTACAGTCAGTGTTGGGAAAGTTCACTTTCTACATGAACTAGTTCAAAGTTCAATTCACAAATTTTAAAATGAACTAGTTCAGTTCATAGTTCATACTTTAAAATTTTGAACTAGTTCATAGTTCTTTTTTTCAATATGTTGCTGCCAGCTATTATTTCTCACAATTATTGCCACAGCCCATATAGAACCACAGACAGCAGTTATTTTATCGGCGGGCAAAGTTTACACAGAAATGTAAGATTTTTCCCATCCTCACGACCATTTAATGATCATACGACGCTTCTGTGGCGAACAGGACGGCCGAGGGACGTGAGAGAAGCAATCATTAGCAATCGCACCACCGGCCTCGCGCAGTTCTCTCACGTCCCTCGGCCGTCCTGTTCGCCACAGCTTCCTTTATGCTTCTTGTGTTGATGACGCATGCGGCGGTGCGACACTGGTGCTGGTGTTGCCAGATTGGGTGTTTTTTCCACTACATATTAAGGCCTGTTTACGGTGTGTTTTAGTTTAACTCTTTTTATTTATGTTTTTCCAAACAGAGAGATGATAAAAGAAAGACAATACAGTGTTTGTTTTGACATATTGACCAAGAAATACAGATTAAATTAAGCAGAGGTATTTCTTACTCTCTGATTCAATAACAACAACAAAAAAGGCATTATAAATGGTTGCTTCCAAACATACTAGTATATTACAAAACAATAAACGTAAAAATAATATTAATGTAGTATGCATGTACAGTGTGGTAGCAATATAGATAAAATACAGCAAAAACTGTAAGTATTACAAAATAAATAAATAAATAAATAAACACAAAAGAACAAACTTTGCACCTTTTTTAAACGATCACTGCCAGCTGTCAAGAAAACCAAATACAATTTATTTCCCTTTTTTATGTACTCTGTTTCTTAACCAGAAAGGGACGAGAGCGAGGACAAAAACAGCAATGGTCAAAAGTAGAGGAGTGGTTACACAAAGGGTTATTTATAAGAAAATTATTATTTTTTAAAGTACAAAAGAAGTTTACGGTGTGTTTTAGCCGGGTTTTCGCCTGGAAGGCTCTATAGAAATCGAATACAGTAATACAGTACGTTCAGTTCACGTTTGCCCAAAATATGAACGAGTTCAGGCACAACACTGGTTATAGTTTTCATCGTTGTTGTGAACGGGCCTGAAATAACCCAGCAGCAGATGTGATATACAGTCAGGCCAGGGAAACAAATTCCCAGCACATTTACAACTTATTCCAGTCTAATTGCAGAGCCACTGTAGCATATTTCCCAGTCAACAAATGGAGGACGACCTATTTGCCATCCAGCAGAAAGAAAAAGCATGAGAGAGTCAAAGAAGAAGAAGAAGAAAAAAGGACTCATTAAGCATTCCACTCCAATGGCCTTAATCCCAATTGGATTTGTGAGAAATCTGAAGGCAATGCAATTGTGCAATTTGCACACAAAGTGGTCTGAATTGATCTAAAATAAACCCTCAACTTTAAATGTGCAAAAAAGACTAGCAGATAATTACATCATTTAGGAAATTGATCGTCCAGGAGTCAATGCACGAGCTTTCGGAAACTGAAGATAAATGGCAACAGTGGCTGTTTTAAGGGAGCCATTGACGTTGACGATGACCAAAAAGAGATTAAATATTTCAAACGGCGCAAGAAAGGTGAGGACGAAAATCAAAGCGCTTCGGGGGAACAATGGAAGACAGAATTAGGGCCAACAAAAGATTTCATTAAGCCAAACAAGGCTTAACTACAAAATCAATATGTCATAATTAAAGCTAGAGCCATGCCTTTAGAGCAAAGAAAGAGAAGAGTTAAAAGGGACTTATTTGGCCTAAATGATGGTCAGGGTTATTAAGATCAGACGATAAAAGTATTTCCTGCACAAAAGACACTACTTAATACATACTATATATTTTCTTTCCAGCTCCTTTGAGTCCGGTCTTCCTTTCAGAGCATCTCAAAGAAGTCGCGGTTGATATATATGTGAATGCCAAACAAGCCAATGATTAAAACAAAGACAATATAGCAGACGCCTTCATTCAACATTAACAGCCTTTATATTCTGTTATGAGAGTGAAAGAAAGGATACATTTCTGATGTGCATTTTAAGATAAACTTTCTTTTCATCAAAGAATCCTGAAAATTTTAAAGTATCACGGTTTCCACAGAAATATGAAGCAGCACAACTGTTTTCAACACTGATAATAATCATAAATGTGTCTTGAGCACCAGATCATATTATACTGATTTCTGAAGGATCATGTGACACTGAAGACTGGAGTAATGATGCTGAAAATTCAGCTTTGATCACAGGAATAAATTACACTTTACTATATATTCACATAGAAAACACGTATACAATATATATTGTTACAACGGTATAAAATGGCTATCGTTAGGATTTTGCTATGTGGTGTAGCCTATATCAGCATGTAATAGCACTATTGACTCTTCAGAGTGATGAAATACATGAATGAGAATATAAAGAGTGGGACGTGCTCGATGTTAAAAGTGTTATTAATCACGATAAGCAGTGAGAAAGAGCTCAATGCTGACACACAGAGAGCAGAAAGTCTCTCCGCATCGCGATCGTGAATTCAGTTCTTACTTCTCTTTCACGTCTTAATGCGCTTCAATGGTTGAAAACACACATAATTATGTCAGAACACTCTGGTGAAATGCTGGGTTGTTTTAACCCAATTGTGGGTCAAATATGGACAAACCCAAACATTGGGTTAAAGAATGTAATTTAAAAATTTAACCCAACGGCTGGGTTTGTCCATATTTGACCCAAAGCATTTTTTAGTGTGAATGCCCATCATGTGGAGTATTCATGCAAACACAGACGGTCATGTGTCAAGTGAAAGTAAACAGTTGTGTGTAAACCGGATGTGTATCAGTATATTGGATCCGTGCGTTTGGTCTTAAAGTGACAGTAGCCTAATAAACCTGTGCTCTGTGTCATTAATGTGAATCAAATAAAAGAGAAAATAACAAACTGCTCTTGACGGAATAACTTAATTAGCTTTAATAAGAATAAATTGAATTCATACAGTGAAGACTAAGCAATATTTATTTTTTTACATTTGATTATTAAATGTCTGTACTAAATCTAACTGCATGTGAAATGAACCTATTGTACCTGAAAAACTTAATTTGTTTGATATTTTTGTTATATTGTATTTGTCCTATTGTTTGTACTCACTTAATAATGTTGGGTTCAAAATAACCCAACGGGTAACCCAACTATGGGGTGGTATAGCACCTTCCCAACTGTGGGTTATTTTAACCCAATGTATTAAAAGCCATTTAGGTTAAAAGTAACCCAACAGTTAGGTTAACTATTTATTTTTTATTTATGACATTATTTTAATAAATAAAATACACTTTGTTTTCAAACACATATTGTTTATTTGTATAAAACAATAAATATGTCAAAACAAATATATTTTTAAATTACAAACTAAATATTGGGAAGTCTAAAATTGAATGTAAATATGCATAATTGTGTACATAAATTAAAAATTCACAAGTGGACATACAACATAAGTAATTAACCAGCCGGGTTATTACTAGAAATTACCCAACGATTTAAAAAATGACCCAACTATATTGTGATATATATCGTTATCGTGAAGTAAAATTTCTCATATCGTGAAATAAGAATTTAGTCATATCATCCACCCCTAGAAAACAGCTTTAAAATTGTAATAATATTACTCAATATTACTGTTTTTAACTTTATCCTTGATCAAACAAATGCTCAAAAACATTTAGAAATCCTACCGACTCCAAACTTTTGAACTCAAGTGATTTTCTGAAAGGCACAACGAGTCACATGACTTGAGGAATCACGCATGTCTACGGCACAACCAGCGCAGGACGAACGACACACTTCAGTTTAATACTAAAGTTAGGGGTTTGTTCAATTCACTAACTCTAAACATGAGCGAAAGTAATAGTGATGCTTGCCTCAGCAACAACTAAAAACTCATCTCAGACAGTTGGGATTCAATTTCAAATGCATTGTGGGTAATGTTCTAGGCCTGACGTCCTCACAGCCACACGTTTCGTTCAGTCACTCTGAGGTCATTAGACGCAAATGGTATTTCACGAGCGCAGCCCTGATCAGTGCCCGTGATGATGGCTGCTTTTTAGGGCTCATCTGTGTAGAAAAAGCTCATAATTCGCACAAGAGGGCGGTTTAATACATTACACTTGAATGGGAGTACAGAATACCTGCACACACATCTGACAAATTAACATTTGTTCTGCTTCATCTGAATCTCATGAATACAGCGCTACAATCCATCAGAAAGCCTTTGTTAGTCTTTTCCCAGCTCTCATCTCTCGGACTCTTCATTAATCTATATTTGTGGGAGTAGCGCGTTGTGAGGTTTCTCCTCGAATGACCCGTCATTAAATATGTTTCCGGTCGGGAGATACAGGAGAAGTATGATGTTTTTCCGCTGGGATGTGCGCTTGTCGTCCAGGTCGCGGTGAGGTCACGCTAGCAGCCCTTAGGCTACGAGAACGGTCAATACGCCAGTCCGTCTGAACAATCAGCGTTTTATCTTTCCATTTCCATTAATTAGCTGTTATCAATTAATAGACTTGTAAATCTAAAAAACCTTTTAAAAAAAATCAATTTTTAGAGTTTGACCTAAAGCTATTGTATATATGTTTTCTTTTGTTTTCAGAAAGTGTCTCAATAAAAACTCAATATGAATTCATGAGGTGTGAAATCCTTCTACTATTAATTCGGATATTTTTATGAATTCAATTAGCAGGTGAAAGTTGCTTTAAATTAAGCTTTAGTATAGTTTAGCAAACATATGTTTTATGGTTCAATTAATATCTTCACATGCCAGGATGAATATAAATCTGATTTTTAGTAATTAAAGAATATACAGACAATGCAAGATAATTGTGCAATTAAGTGTGTGTGTGTAACACTTTACAATAAGGTTTCATTTGATGACATTAGTTAACATGAACTAACAATACTTCTACATAATGTATTAATCTTAATGTTGATCTCAATATTTAATAATACTTTTTAAAGATCAAAAGTTGTGTGTTAACATTAGTTAATGTGATCTAACATAAACATCAACATTTTTATTGACTAACATGAACAAAGTTTAATAAATACTGCAAAAATATATGGGGTTATTATATAATAATATAATTTTGTTAAACTTTACTATTATTATTACTTTTAGAATTATCATTATTGTTATTGTATTTGTTTAGTTGTATGCATATATATATATTGGTACATAGATATCTGTATACACAAACAATTGAAGATATGTTATCTATTTTTATTTATTTACTTTGGTTGTTATTTATTGATTCATTTTGTAAATGTAATTTTATTTTTGTTAATTTTTTTGTTGTTGACAAAATTAATAAAAAAATAATATATGGGATTACACTTTATTTACAGCGCTACATATAACTGTAAATTATGCATACTTACATTTGACTAACCCTAAACCAAACCCTAAATAAACGTAGCTAATTACTTAATGCATGATTACACTGTAACAAGCACACCTTAAAATAAAGTGTAATATATATATATATATATATATATATATATATATATATATATATATATATATATATCATTGTTAGTTAATGCATTATCTAATGAGAGCTTACTGTAAAATGTTAACATGTTTTCCATATAAATAAGCATAAATATGGATTAATGACTAGCAATGTAAATGTATTGAAGAAAATATGCCTTTGTATTTTGTACAGCATTTTATATTTAGTTTTTATAAAAAACCAGAATTTTTCAAAATTGTGAAAATATTGACTAGTAAAAACACATAATCCTTATAAAGCAGCTGCTTCAAGATTCCATAACATTAAAAAGGCTAATGCATTTTACACTTTATTAAATAACACTAGTTATAGTGATGGAGTGCATGTTTAAGCGCTGGATATTTCTAGTAGGTGTAGATATCTCTAATGAACACACAACAACTTAGGATGTAATTCAGAAATTAAAGATGTATTGAGTGTAAAGTGTGGAGTGGGTCGTGAGGAAGGGCTTTCATTAGCGCTGGTGTGGATCTGCTCATAAATAACACACCGCGGCTGCGCTGATAAGAGGATCTGCTGGTGATACTGGTCTCGTTTCAGGGGTCAGCGTTCCCCACACGTACAGGGATTAATAGTAGTAATACTCCAGCAGCACGGCTCCTCTGAACACACCGAACACTTCAGATTTCACCGATTCACATGCAAATCAAAGACTTTAGACGTACTGAGATGGTGCACTGCTGTTACTTATGGATGTGAGAAAGTGCAACGCACAATATGGCGGAATAAGCCCCGCCTTCCAAATAAAAGAGCCAATCACTAGCCGTGCTTCCTTTACCCTTCAAGTTGCGCGAATTAAAAATACAACGGAAACATGTCAATTTAGCAAAAACTCCCATATAAACGTGTTTACGCTCGCATTTGGTGCTTTTTCAGCCAACTCGAAATATTCCGCAAACCTGCAATGGAAACAGTTTTTGTGCATTTATAGTCACCTGACGTAGATGTTAAGTGTGTTTGGACAGACGAGGCAACACCGGGCCCTTATGCAGGATTATCAAGGCGGGGCCCCTACTACAGTACATGATGACACATGTCCACGAGTAGGATACCATGAATAGGACAGGATTTAAAAAAAAAAAAAATAGGACAGGATAGGATCATAGAGAGACAAAGCATATAAGAGATGAGATGACTGACAAAATCAGGAATAGCCTACGCGCACCACAAAAAAAAAAAAAACCTGAATGCTCACCATAACACATTGTTACTCACTGCTATGACTACACACACATAGGCCTAGGTCCAAATACATAAAAAAAGATGCTCAATTACTGAGCTGTATTTAATAGCTGTATTTTCCGGGCTTTCCTCTGTGAGAATACCCATGTTCACTTACAGACCCGGGGATTCCCCAGTCCCAATTCAAAACAAATTACACCAAAATCCATCATTGTTGGTTTCACACATGTATTCAATGATCAGTAAAATATGTTGTTGTCATTATTTATTCAAAAAAATTCACGATAAAGTAAAATGCGATCAGACTAAAAGTAGGCTAGTAAAATGCGATAGGGGGCCCCGGCTGTCAATCAATATCTTCCAGTCACGCGGGCCCCTGATTGGTCCGGGCCCCTAAGCAACCGCGTACCCTGCTTACCGTAGTTACACCTGTGTGGACAGAAGACGAGACAGATTTCTTTATCAAACTCATAAAAGACAAAAGTATCTCGGGAATATTGGATTCTCAACAACAAAGAAATGCCACAGTTTATCAAGAGCTTGAAGCAGAAATGAGGGAGAAACACCAGAAACTCCTCATATGAGCCGCTCTCAGTAGGCTATAAGAGGATCTCCTTGTCATTAATGTTTGGATAAAATGCGTAAGTCTCCTTCAGTTACCAGTAACGGCTAGTGCGGCGGCTGAGATATACGTAAACATACTAACATCCATCGCCATGATGTTTGGAATGATTTATCGCGAGAGGAAAAAACAACGTTTTAGTCGCATTACATCGGTTAATGGAAACGCAACATTTCGCATCAGTTTTTTAATCAACATTTAGAAAGTATGGCAAAAACGCGGCTAATGATCGGTGAATGCATCGCGTCACGGCAGCGGCCGCTACAAGCTCCAGCTTGTGATTTTAGCATAATAAAGTACATTCATGGGACAGTTCGTGAAAGATTGTGTTGCTGATTTGTAAAATGTGATTTGATTGTTAGTTTGGCCAGCTGTTCTAGTAGATATGACTGGCTCTGAAACAGCTGGCTTTCCTGGAGAGGGACTTTAATGCAAATGAAAACACATTCAGTGTATAGTTATAGATGGATATATAACTTAACACAAGATCTGAATAGTGCCAATGTTCTTACAGAAAAAGGGAACAAATGTTCATTTTAATATTCAACCTATGGGGAACAAAATAACACGAGTAACTCAGACCCAAAGCCTCGTCTACTGGTTAGACAGTGTTTTCTTATAGTGATAAGGCAAAATATTAGTGTTTCATAATTTTGAGAGGACTAATTTTGGTTTATAATTAGATTCACTTTGCGACAGAAGTGTCAGTTACTCATTGTGCCATTTCTGATCCAATCTAGCCAATCTTTTAATTTTGAGTAAATATTTTATAAACTTATTGGAGTTGACTGAGGCTAGTTACCACACTTTGTACTGTGAATATTTCATATCATATTGGTTTATTATTATTAAGTTATTATATTATTGTTATTATTACTAATAAGGTAACACTTTAGCCTTTACACACTGTATAAAGCATTATAAATGTATTCATAATCAGTGCTGGCAGTAATTTATTACATGTAATCTGGATTACATACTCAGATTCCTAAAATTAAATTACTTGCAATTAATTATATTACATTTTCAAATACTCATAATCAGAGTACAGATACCTTTTTATTGATTACATGATGACTTAATATTGGCAGTAAATTATTCATAATTCACTAATTCGTCTCATTTAAACGTCAGTTTGAGAATATAATTAATGCATGTTGTTATTTCATTTGTATTCAGTAATGCACAGCTCATAATGTACTCATAATGTATTTTATAAATAATAGTAACCAAAATTAAACTGCATTATAATATTTGCAGATTCCTTGTTATTTCTAAAATTGATTGTTTCTTGTGTTTTAATGCATTACACTTTCTAAAGGCGTAGCATAAGGAATTATAACTGCGGTTTCAATAATTCATGAGATCATACAATGCATTATAAAGTGCAGTGAGAGTATGATATTGTGTTCAACAAGAGTCTACTCTCTAAAGCTGTAACATAACGACTAATCTATTATAACTGTGCTTTCAATTATTCACGAGAATATATGATGAAATTTCTCTTAAATTCATTTATAAATATTACCCATATAATTATTATCTTGTTGTTCCGACCCTTCTTTGGCTCTCAGCCATCCAGGAATTTAAAATAAAGGTAAAGTAATTATTATTTTACATATGAACAAAGCAAAACGGAAGGAACAAAGGGGGAAATTGGATTGTGCCAAACAAACAAAAGTAACAATCAAAAAGGAACTAACTAAACCATTTCAATCTAATCCTGAACTAAAACAAGAAAGATCAAAGAAAAAGTCTTCAACGTCCGTGACGTCGTAACTAAACTACTGTAACTAACACGAACAAAAATACAGAGGGAGGCACAAATCCCTAACCTAGTGTATATACACAAAAATCAACCTAAAGGTGTAGATGTATGTCACGTGACGCCGGTCTTACCTCCCCTCTCCTATTTGGACACTCAAAACAAAGAGCAAGTTCACATGACAGACAAAACACTTAACAAAACTAAATCAAGCAAAGAGAAACAAAACACATCACAAGGCAAAGTCAAAACTAAAAGTCTCTCTCTCGCTGGCAGTAGCACTTCTCCAGCTGTCAATCATCAGGATGACGAGGATCCGCCTCACAGGCCACACCCACTCAACTCATTACGAATGACTGACAGGCAAAACAGCCAATCAGCGACGGCCTGTGAATGTCAAAGAAAGAGAGACAAAAGAGACCAAAAACAGAAACACAAAACACACCCAAAAACACTGTAACGTCCAAGGACGTAACACTTGTGAACAGATTTAATTGTGATATTGATACATTTTGAGGTCTACATGATGAAACATTTGATCCTTTATTTTGGAGCTGTCCTCATTTTTGGTCAGATTTCCAGCCCTTTATTAAGGCTCACATCATGCTGTGCTTTAAATAAGTGTTATTTGTTTTTTTCTCCAATGACAAATCTTATCATAAGGAATATTACTTAGTTAATCTGCTACTTCTATTAGCTGAATTTAGTATTCATAAATGTCCATTTGGAGGAAATGTTTTTTTTTCATTTTGAGATCAGAATTTTGACAATACAATACCTAAACTCAATATTGGGTTTGAAAAATAAGAAAGTTGCAAGTGTGCTTTAATTTGTAAAAAAAAAAAAAAAAAAACATTTGTATTTAACTTTTAAGTTTGTCACTGTTTCTTTATATATTTGACTTTTTTGTTTGTTTGTTTATTCAATGTAACCCTTTGACTGTAGTTTTAATTATTTAAAACCAATAATAAAAAAAATAATAAAAAATTGGTAACACTTTACAATAAGGTCCATTAGTTCATTAGTCAACTAACATGAACTAACAATGAGCAATACATTTGTTACAGTATTTATTAATGTTTTTTAATACTAGTTAATAAAATTCAGGTGTTTGTTCATGTTAATTCACAGTGCATTAACTAATGTTAACAAACACAACCTTTGATTTTAATAACGTATTAGTAAATGTTGAAATTAAGATTAATAAATGCTAAAGACGTATTGTTCATGTTGACTAAGGTAGTTAACTAATGAAGCTTATTGTAAAGTTTAAGTTTAAGTCAGTTAAATAGAGTAGTGAAAGTGTGTTGAACGAGAGTTTACTGTCTAAATGCTCGCAGGGCCAAAAGTGTGAAAATGCCTTGGTTATGTACGCATCTGAGCCTCAACTTTCCTGCCGAACGCTTTGATTTACGGCTCTTTTGTGAGCGAGCGAGTGAGAGAAGCTAATGTCATTATCTCACACGAGATGGAGCCGGGATTAGCGGCCAATGTAAATGAGATATGAGAAGGGTCCGCATTAGCAGCAGCCTTTCTTCAGCAGAAGAGCTCCAGCACACAGAGAGATAAGGAGATCCCTGTAATTACACACAGACACATTGGTCAATTCAGCGCGGTGAGGACCGGAGCTCTGGAGCCTCTCGGTGGGAGGGAAAGTGTTATCCCGGGCAATATTAAGTGATTCTGCGGGATCAATAGAAGTACACCGGGCCAAATGTAAAGATGAGCACTGGCTCTGCTGCCTCTTTGTGTCCTGCTATCGCTCCATCATTTTTTGGTAATATCATTTCTGAATTAAATTTTATGGCTCATTACTTTCCGGTGCAGACTGTCTATAATGGAATCTCAAGCGGCCGAGCGAAGTCTTTGTGCCGTTGTTAAGACGTTATTTATTTCTAATTGTTGGAATATAAAACGGTAGCTTATCATTTTTGCTATTTACATGCCAAAAGTCAATCATGAATTGGTTCAAACATGGCTAGCAAACACTCGCTTCAGTGATCCGTGTCAAAAGCTTCCACCTTCATATTGCAGTATTGTGCGAATCATGACTATACACGACTCTTCTTTTCACGACTGCGCCAGAGAAAACGGGCGTTTTCGGACCGAACGCTTTGGCTGAGCCTGTAGCAATACAGATAAAGGCTCCCGGTTTTTTGTGGCGTAGTAAATAATGGCTGTCGCACCAAACAGCCCAAACTAAATCAGTTGTTCCAGTGTAAAACCGCTTGAGCTTTGCAGTTCCCGCACAGAGACTCAAGACTCGCGCTGGTCAGTCATCCAGAAAGTGCACTCAGTCCCAAAGTTGCTTTCTCTCTTCAGAGATGACTTTGTGAACAAGAGAGCTGAGCGAATCCCTTAAGATTCATTTTCTTGCAGGTCCGTCTCATGGAGTTAAAATTGAACCTATTCTGCGGGCGAGATAACCTTTTCTAGATCCAGCCCGGCTCAACGGACTGAAATGAATGGTTGTAAAGGAACTCTATTAGGATGACAATTCATGTTTTAGCTCTGCAGGACAGGCTTCGAAATTACGGGGGAGCGAAGAGATGATATTAAAAAATAATACAAAATCATGCTGGAATATCTATCTGAAGAAGCATTGATGAATTAGGATCACTATAAATGATCTTTCATTTACTGTGTAATTCACTTTATAATAAGCTACGTTAATATTATATTCAACATTTTCTAATACATTATTCAAATTAACCGTTGCATCTGCTAATATTATTTGATGGACCTGAGGTAACATGAACTCACGATGTACAGTTGTGTTTTTATTCACTAAAGTAAACTGTAAAAAATGCAGTGCTCATTGTTAGTTAATGCACTAAAGGGTTTTTATGTTTAAATGTGAATTAAAGCCTTAAATTCAATCTGTTCCACATATAAAGCAATCGAGTCTCTTCAGAAAACGTGGACTAAACCGCATTAGTTTTACAATCTCTTTATAAACTTTTTGAAGTGTAAAAGTGGTAGTTGCGTAGCTGTAAATGGAGCGACAGAAATCTCTTAGATTTCATTAAAAATTTCTTCATTTGTGTTTTAAACATGAACGGAAGTCAGTAACACTTTATATACTGCGCTGTTCCCCATGTACATGTAGCTATTACAGTAATTACAATAACTGGGTACTAACTAGGTACAAACCCTGATCCTACCACTAAACCTAACCTTAACCCATGTAGTTACCTTATATTACCAGTGCTTTCTTAGGTAAGTACAGTGTAAGTGCACATATGTTACATGTAATTACCATAGTAATAACAGTAAATTATGCCTAATTACATGCAATTAACCCTCAACCAAATCCTAATCTTACCCTAACCCTATAGTAAGTACATGTAGTTAATTAATATTACACTGTACTTAAATATTTAATTACTCTGTAACAATGACACCTTAAAATAAAGTGTAACCCAACTTGAAAGTCTTACGTGTTTGGTTGAACTAACCCTTTAACAAACGTTAACTATTGGGACCTTATTGTAAAGTGTATATTTATCGATTGGACGGATAGTCCCGGCTCAAACTCACACCACTGGATGAGCCAGTGTTATATATACATTATTACTTATATACTGTAACTATAGATTAGAGTTTATTTATAGCCTTCTCTGGATATTGAGCTGGTAAGTATTTTCACATAAAAAACAACACAGTTACAGTTCATTTAGACTTTATTTTACAGTGTACTTGTAACAGTGTTATTACACATTAAGTACCAAGTAATATTACATTATTACACACACAGTTATACTATAACGATAACTATAGCATTCACACTAGCGGACGATATCGTTTTGCTCGAGCTCTTTAAAGCAGGATGGATTCTGATTGGCTGTTAGTGTATTTATCGTTCATCAGTTGAAAAAAAATAATATTCTGAAAGTGATTCCAACAATATTGTTTCCTCTGTGTCGCTATCGTTACAGATGTGGTGTGACTCTTTTACATTTAAAATAATTTTTTGGTCCCAATTTATATTAAGTGGCTTAAAGTACTACACTTACATTAAAAATTAATAATTTGATTTTTACACTGTACTTATATTTTGAAAATACCTGTATGTATCAATTTATGTAATTTCATTTGTAATTACACTGTTGACCTTCCCTTAAACCTCACCTGTCCCTAACCGTATCACACCTTAATAGCACAGGTGTTTTATAATACAACATGAACACAATGTTCTGTACTATATCTTTCTTGTTATCGTTAGTTATGGTGTGAACGGGCCTTTAGATTAGGCTTTAGGGTTAGTTGCATGTAATTATGCATAATATTACTATAGTAACTACATGTAACGTGTAAAATAAAGTGTTACCCACACTTCATCTTTAAAGGTCATAAAATAATATATCACTATTTTTCACATTACAGTAATGAGAATGTTGGTAGAAAATGTGGTTCATTTTCATGAATATAATTAATGTTCCTAAAATAGGCTTCGTTTTCTTTTATGACCTGGACATGTAGACAGAGGTTCGCCTGTATTGCATATAGTATTATTAATGTTATAGATATGACTACCATATGAAAAAGAGACTTACTTTAAAATGTACATTTAATTTGAATACACTCCATTTAAAGAAAGCTGTCCTGTCCTGTATATTCTGCAGTGTGTGAACGGACCGAACCCCCACACACACTTTCCTGTGGACTTTCAGGTCTCCGGTTGTCACAAGGTCACGGGAAGGTTTTAATTGCTGTGGGCTGTTATGCGCTTTCACGGGCTCCGCCATGATAAATTACTCATTGGTTGAAAAGCAAGTCTATATAAACAAGCTTATCTCGTCTCCTCTGCAATGAAAAATGAGTTGTGAGTATCATTGTTAATCACAGTAATTGTTAATGTTAAGAGGCCTGGATTTCCAAGTCTCCTCATTATTGATCAAATTTCTTTTTACATTAAAAGTCTCCTGATTCCCCGACACATCCTACTTCCCGGTAATTCCTCTAATTAGTTATTTTTAGCCCCCGCGCCTCTCGTACCAGCCGCGAGAGATAAAGCGAATTACGTGTCGGACGGCTCACACTTGATGTGTGGTGGTTGTATGGCGGATGAATTTACCCCGACTGCGGGATGAATGGAGGGTCTCACCTCTCGCTCCTCACTAGATTACCACCTACAGCCGGCCGGGACAATGGCAAAGGCTAATTAACTTTAGCCGGTTAATATCTGCAGATTACATAGTTCAGCTTTTCCACATGCACTTGCGGTCGCACTAAACGCCAGCTCTGATGATTAATAAAAGAAAATGTTTAAAGTCTGCACACTGTAAAAAATTATCGTGATTTTAACGGTAAAAGACTGTAAACGGTGGAAAACTGTTAATTGGTTAACAGAAAGTTACTATATATGGTGAATAACTGTGATAGATCTACAGTTTTTGTAAGTGAAAAAGAACAAGTCATTGTATAATTTACAGTGAAAAACCGTAAATTGACATTCCCACAATTCCCTGCGTGCCACTTCACATTTGATGCATTTTTGTTGAAATAACTATGTTTCTTCATAGTTTTTTTTCTAATCAGTTACATTAGGGTTTTATGTTACATTTAATGTTGTTAAATTAATGTTTATTGCATTTTTAAAATGTCATGTGTGTTATGATGGTGTTTAGTGTGTGTGTGTGTGTGTGTGTGTGTGTGTGTGTGTGTGTGTGTGTGTGTGAATGACACTGTACAGCTTCTATATATTAGTATTGAATGTCTTGTGGAAAAGCTGCTTGTGATGAGCTTTGATTCATCATGTGACTCTCATCACCGCTGTGATTTGGTGTGACAAAACAGATATGAGTACTTCAATAGGTTGGTAAATTAACATTATATCAGTTAATAAAATGTGTTTTTTTTTACTGTAAAAATAAGTTAAGTCTGTAAAACCTTAAATGTTGCTACCGTATTTTTTACGGTAAATTACTGGCAACCACAACTGCCGTTTTTTTACCGTAAATTTAACAGAATGTTTTTTACAGTGCAGGCCATCAATGGAACGGAGCATCAGGTTTTTCTCATGCAAAACAACAACTGAAAGTAAAGCTAATATTTCAACATTTCATGCCACAAGAATCACAATTACATTGTTAATTAATTATCTGACTAACGGTTAAAGCAGGCCGTACGGGTGTAGCACAGTTGGCGCTCTGATGTTACGCAAAGCCAACTAATTAACCTTTCCTCTGCAATTGTATTTGCTACAAGATCATCACCGTGTTGCTGAAATAATGAATGTAAATCCCATCTCTCCATTCTGTTGACATTGTTAATTAGTTGTCAGTGATCAGCCACCGTTGACCGCGCTCCGCTGAAGTCGGGACGGGACGGGTCGACTCCTGGGAAACCCGACGGCTCGTCACGTGATAATGGCACCGGCACTCATAATTAATTATCTTCTCACCCGAGATCTGCTCCAGATCACAAACTCTCCCATCTAATGAGATAGCTTCTCCAATTATCCTGAGCGGGAGCCAATGCCCACTTGTCGATAAATCAGGGAAAGCGATGGAAGCTCATTGAGGCTAAATTTCAGAAATTATCCTATTTGCAGGCAATGCCAATAAGTCACATTACTGCGCTGAAGACTCTTAAACACATTTTGCCATGTTTCCCCTTAGTGGTAATTGGTTTAAAAGGTTCAAGAGCAATTTTCAAGAGCAGAGGGAGGGGATGATGACAGCTGGTTATTAAAGGATTAGCTCACTTTTCAATTAAAATTTCCTGATAGTTTACTCTCCCCCACGCCATCCAAGATGTTCATCTCTTTCTTTCTCCAGTGGAAAAGAAATCAGTGGACATTTATAACCAAATAAACAATTATATACTTTTAACACTAATGCTGGTCTTGCACTAGCTGTGATGCGACACACATTACGTAATAATGTTGAATCGTCCGACATCATTGTTTTACCTTTCATTTATTTATTTTTGTTAATGGCGTTTGACTTAGTCTTTGCACGTTCGCTTTGTAAACACCAGGTCGGTTCTTCCGCCTACGACACGCTAATTCAACGTGATTAGTCTTCATTAATCGATAATCTGCTCCTGTAATCATAATTTTTGTGAAAAGGAATACAAATGGTCTTTTACTGCCTCGAATGTTCATTTCAGCTGAGAACTGCAGTGAACTGTAAGTAGGAATCAGTCTACGCCGTTTAAAAAAAATGCAAATATCAGGTACATAAAAAAAAAAAAAACACATTAAGAATAAAAATTGTTAATTTTAATTTAATTCAGCTGGCAGTAATGTGATAGTCGCTAGTGGAGGGTTTGGGACTGTCCATGTTCTTGTGATGTCATCAGTCATTCAGTGCTGTAATGATGTCGTTTTCATGCAGCAGTGATTAGTCACATGACATTCACAGTTCCATGACCAAACATGGCAGATTTCAAACCATGAACTTCCAGGAGGTCCTGCACCAGTTGAGTGACTGCCATTGAAATGAATGGGAATGCTAATGGACAGCTTTCTCCAAGTTAAAGATGGCAGTAAAATTGAAATATTTCTCAAAGTTTAGTTTCCCCCCAAAAAACCCATCAACCCACAGCATTTTCCCAAACCCTTGTGTTTTTCCTCAACCAGGGCTGTACGTTAACTTTTTTACACATCGCACTGGTTCTACAGAGGTTGAAAGTTTTGTAGCACAGGCCAAACAGTCGTAGCACGAGTATAAAACGTCTGTTATCATCCCTGAAGTAATGGGGTTCATCACTTAAAGAGGCATTGATGTTCCATAAAGTGCACAAACCATCACAAAAAATGTTTTTAGACAAACTTTTTATTTATTTGCTAAAAATGGAAGAGTGCAGAAACATAACACCTCTTACACATCACCATTACACATCAAAGTAGAGCAGATCTGTGGGCAGACATCACTAAATAAAAACTAGCACTAACCTATCCCATGACACTCCTCTGCACTAAACTAACGAAAAGATGCAACTGTTGCCAGTATTAGTCTCACATAGTGTGTGTGTCACAGATCTAGCATGTCTGCTGGCCAACTTTTGTGTTTGGTATTTCCTTTTTCCACTCGGGGTTATATCTATAAATTAAACTTTGATTTGGTAAAATTGCTTCTGTCTATTCTTCCTCGTGGGCTCGTTTGGGGTTTTCGTGGATCACTTGAAAATATTGCTTCATTTTCTCGTCAACTAGCAGCTACGTAGAAATTATGGGCGCGTTACTTAGGAATTCTGGGAAATGGAGTTGGACAAAATGACTCAATGCAGCCGGGACACGAGTTTTAATCACACAATAGACTACAACCACCAAGTATAATAGCAGTGCGCCATCAATCTCACACGCAAACAAGCACAACAATCCCTTCACACTATTATGAACATGCGAAATTGCATCGCACGCGTGCTACAGTGGTACATTTATTCATCGCACAGACCAATTTTTTCGTAGCACGTGCGACATATATGTCTGTACACTGTACAGCCCTGTCTACGTCCTTCAATCGAACCAAAGTTGGACTCGAAGATCAGCTCAATCTGAATGACATTGAAAAACAGACAACATGATCAGACTAGAAGTAAATCAAGATTTGCATTATTCAGACAGCCTGGATCAATTTGCATGTTCTTGAGGATCCAAATTTGTTGTCCAGGTGTTTCTTTAAATGTCTTTGTTAAATGAGTATATTTTTTAACGTTTGAGTTTTACTTTGATTCCTTTGATGACGCATCACTTCCCCCTCTCACTAGTCACATGACTCACACACACACACACACAGCGCACAAACCCCTAGCCTTGTAATTACTCAAACCCAACAGAACCTTCAGAATAGGACTTAAGGTCCCGTTTCATGATTTTAATTAAAGATAAGTTCCTCTTTGTCTAAGTCTATGCTTAGGTTACTAATCTGAATTCAATACATCCATATGTTGCTGGTGAGAGGCTAATGTGTGAACAGGGAAAATATTGAAACCCACTGCATTTAATTTGGTTCTGATCAATTCAGATTGACCACACTTAACATGCAAATGCGTCTCAGGTCAAATTTACCCTGCTGTTATTTGGCCGTGATTCAGGAAGTCTTACAGCACAGCCACATATGCTATACCTGTCGTTTTGGATACACATGCTGACACTAATATTATAAGAATGTCAATAATCACTAGCCGACTGTTAAGCCAACTTGTCAGAGGCAGTAAATGCATGCATTGGTATTTTATCCCAGACACCCTCATTGAGTGAAATCACTTAGCAAGTAAAAACAATGGCTCTTTCCCAAATTCAATGCAGACGCCTCATTGCCTACATAGGCAGCTCCCTTATAAGACAGCAGTTCAGAGCATAATGAAACCTCAGAAGTGACGGTTTTGCAACACTCTGCGATGACATGTGGTTATAGGCCAGAACCCTAAACAAGTTGCTTTTTAGCACTTCTGGTGACATTGTCCTGAAGTCAATGGGGTTTTTGAATGGGGTTTTGGTTAAATGGCTGAAATAAGTACTTATAACGATATTTTCACATTTTATTCTGTAACATAAAACCAGTAACCCAATCCCCCCCCCCCCCCCATTGTTTATGAATCTATGTGGTGTTTTTAATATGCTTTAAGACAAACCATGTGTAAATTCATAAGTCGACAGCATTTCTGAGTATTTTCTGCTTAAAACTGCAGTGAACCAAAGACAGTCTCAAAAACACGGTTTGAAATCGCTGGTGTTTCTGACGTCACAAACTACCTTGTAACCAATCAGATCAACGTGTGATCGTCAACGAGTGGATCTCTGAGTGAGTGAGTGGAGGCGGGGCTCATTTGCATATTCATAGAACCGCGCATACTAAATGAGGCAAGGGTGTCGAGTTACATTCAAGATATTCTAAGGCATGGATACATTTTTTCAAGGAAAATAATTTCATTTTGGTGATCAAAGATGAGTTTTTAGGGATAAAATTATTGACTACGGGGGGAATTTAACAAACATTAAGTAAAAAAATGCAAAGTACACAAATATTTGGCAAAATAGTCATATTTACATATCTATTGTCAATACTTTTCAGGGCTGGGTGAAATAAGCTGTATTGCCTGTAGTTGTATTTATAATCAACATTTTCTGTTGAGCTTGTTTGATCACATTTTCAGTGAAATACGTGATTCTGCCTGAATTTGCCCAAAACAAGGTACAGTATATTAGGCCATGGTCAGACTACTGGCAAAAATCTGATTTTTTGCGAATCCAGATTTTATCCAGATGTGTTTTTGAAAGGATGAACAGCAAAAAAACACATGAAACACATCTTTAGGTGGTTTGAAAAGCGATTCCAATCAGATTTTTACAGATGCATCTTGGTCTGGACGCTCTGGCTGCTCAAATTGGAAATGCCGGAAGTATTCATACATATTTCCAGTTCTGCACCAGGACTCAACACGGCACTTATTTGTAGAGTGAGATAATGCACCTCCATTTTCCCTGCATCCGTTTGGAAAGCCTCGTCACATACGTGGATATGGTCTTACAATATTAACCCATGCAGAACCCACTCAAATCTTATTTGATTAATTAATAGTGCAGACGGTCTACCTGAAAAGATCGGATTCGAGAAAAAATAAGGTGAAACTATCATTAGAGGCGTTCAATCATATCTTCATTCATTTGCATTTCTTTGCCTAAACGAAAAGTAAAAGTAAGGCATTTTAACACAACAAGAGGCAGAAGAGGACTGTTAATGATATAAGCTCAAGGCCGTGGGCAGAAAGCAAAGAGAGGTTTCTAAAAAATCAATAAAAATGTTACATCCATGTCGACTCCTTGATATTTTTCCAATTACGCATTTCCACACTGCTGCTCTGTAAACCTGTTTGTTAGAGCTCTAATAGATGAACACTCAGCACTGCCTGATCAGGAGTGACTGGAACAATCGCACTGTTTTACAAGGTAAGCGTTTTGAAATTGATTTGTTAAACAGCATTTTTAAAGACACTCAGATTCAGGCATCTTTGCACTGACGGAGCATGAGACTGAGACGACTGCAATTACAGGCTGCATCTGTGAGAAATCTCATAACTTGACATCGGTTTCCCACTGAGACGGATCCAGGAAACTTCACATCTTTAATTCGCAAATTAGCGCCTCCCTGGAAAAGTGGGAGTGTGTATAACGCTAAAAACAAGTAATGGAAAGATAATGTAGCCCATCAGTCTCCAGATGACTAATAATATGCCGCGCAGCGAGAGCGTATACGCTCTCATATCAGTCACAAATACCACTTACATCCCATTTAATGACCTCAACTATGAATTCTGCCCAGCAGAAATGTTCATGTTACTTTAAAAAAAAAAAAACTATTTGATTTTATAATGCATCAGCTAACTAGTGTTCTGGTTTATGGAAATGTTCTTGCTGTACTTAAACGAAAATGCATGCAAGTGAAACATTTTTCAACAAGGTCCCATTAGTTTATGCATTAACTAACATTAACAATGAGCAATACAGGATTTATTATTCTTTGTTATGATGAAAATAAAACTGTTCATTGTTAATATTTAATGGACATGAACTAACAGATTCAACTATTGATAATGCATTAATAAATGTTGAAATGAACATTAATCGAGGTAGCACTTTAGATTAGGAAACACATATTCACTATTAAAGTTGCTTATTATCATGCATATTATAGCATACTGGCTGTACTTATAAAGCACATATTAATGCCTTATTCTGCATGAACATATTCTACATCCCTTAATTCATAAACATAACCACTACAACTACCTTACTTTCTATCAATACAGTAATTAAACAGTTTATGAGGGAAAACTCTTAGATAATAGTGAAGGCGTTGCCTAATCTAAAGCGTTAGCTTAACTGAATTAACAGAAGGGTAACACTTTATTTTACAGTGTCCTTGTTACATATGTTACATGTACTTACCATAAGAGTAAATTATGCATTATTACATGCAATTATCAACCCTTGACCAAAACCTAATCCTTAATATAGTAAGTACATGTAGTTAATTATTATTACTCAGTACTTAAATATATAATTACACTGTAACAATGACACCTTAAAATAAAGTGTAACCAACAGAAGCTCAGTAACAGTAACAAATGGAAACTTATTGTAAACTGTTCCCGAATATTTAATGCAATAGTACATGCTTTTTTTTTTTCAGGTTTGTGGAAATTTTGGCATAATTTATACAAGTGCATCAGTATATTAGCAGTAGTTGCTCTTTTTTATGTTTCAGTCACATCATTGTTTCTGTTGCACCACTTGCTTCTTAATAAAAGGTGTGTTACCACTAGATATGAACCAAAATGCTGTAATTCAGTCAAATATCAGAGTTGAAGCTAAATAAAGAGGGACGCAGATGAACGAAGATCAAAAGGGCATAAACCGGCCCAAAGAAGATCCCCAAACAAACCCTTCCCTGCTCCCTGTGTTACTGGGGGAAAAGGGACGGTTTAAAGGATGAAATTGAACGGATTAGCATGAGCCGCGCGAGCTCTGATTGCCTCTGACTGGAAATATTTGAAAGCCACCAGGGGCCCCTCAGATGTTATGATATGGTCAATTCAGAGCCCTGTGTGTTTTGCTACAGGCTTCGGTTATAGAAATTGAATTGATATTTTGTAAACTTCATTTGCGGATAATATGATCTGACAGGGACAAATGCACAGCCGAATTGTTTTCAAACCGACTCCAAATGAAACTTATTACGGGGGTAAATGTGTATTTCTTTGTCTTCCCTGCGCTCTCTCTCAGGCTCTCTCTTAGACCCTGAATATGTATCCATTTTCAGGGTAATTGAATTGATACTGTCATGTGTGCGGGGCCAACAGATTCACGCAGCAGGGCGGATGGCCCCGGTGATTGAATCCAAAAACAGGGGGGAAAAATTTCCTTGGCCACGAGCCCGCTAGGTCACAGTGCCATCATAAGATAGACACACCTCACTGTTTTCTGATTACACCGACCGCCCCAATTGTCTTTCCAATAATCTGCCCCTGTGATATAATGCAGACTTTTCCAATTCCACCGGCTCCGGCCAGACCTCAGATGTGTTACATATTAATTTCCTTCCCCGTAAAATTTGCTCAGCTTTAGCTCAAATTCAGTTAGCCGGATTGATGAAAGTGGCAAAAGGATACGACGTTTACTGATTCTCCCTTTTCACCTTTGATTAGCTCCACTTGTGAATTATTCCTATGCTGTCAGTCTGCTATTTAGCAGCCGGGTGGGCCGTCCTCAGAGCCGGGAATAAGAGCTCGCCGCGAGCTTTCGGGAACCGCTGACTTCTGCTGATACGGATGGGAAAAACCAGAGTTTTGTGATTGGGAGAAAGAAATTGTTTTATGTTTATGTTGAAATGGTGCTGGATATCATGATTGTCAGGTTTTGTTATATCAGCTCGAGTGCTGCTGTTACTGCTTAAACGTGCGTTATTATCATACAGTGCATTGGTTCCGGGAGTAAAAATTACTCATTTATATGTAAATCTTTTGGAACAAACAAAAAAGCGCTGAAAACATGTAATGCTTTGAAAGCTCTGGATTTTATGTAATTTTTCTAGTTTTATTTTTCATTTCTATTTTTTTTTTTCATTTCCTGGCAGCTAATGTTCATTTAATATTGTGAATATGTAATACCTCTTGTTCTCATGGCACTGCATGAATAATAATAATAATAATAGAAGAAAATTAAAATTGGTTCCGGGAGTATTTTTTTTTTTAATTTTTTTTTTTAAATGAAGTATAATAAATTAAATATAAGTATTATAAATAAAATATATGAATATAATAAATAGGGCCTGACAAAAATATTGGCTCCGGGAGTATTTTTTTTTTATAAAAAATTAAAAATAAGTATAATATATTAAATATAATAAATATATAGGGCCTAACAAAAATATAATAAAAATACAAGTACGATATAATAAATATATTGTATTTATATTATAAATACAGTATAATAGTAAAATATATAAGTAGACAATTATAAATAAAATATAATTAACCTCTGAAATGTCAGTTCCATTTTTGGGGAATATAAGCTACCCCAAAGTGACATTTCCAACTTAAATAGTTATAAATCATGAATACTTCGGAGCACAGACTTTGGTTTGGTTTCTTGAAACTAAAATAAAATAAAAAAAAGTACAAGAAAATTAAAAATTATACTTTTATAATTTATATAAATATTTTACAAAACATGTTTTACTCTAAATCTGCAAGAAAATGTAAGCCAAAAATCTAAACAAGTAGTGTTCCAAACTTTTGGTTGATATGTTAAAAAATGAGCTTTCAGTAAAGATTTTGTTTGGGCGCAGTACCACACTTTTTAAATGCGCCTCCATTTCCATATATGGTTTGAGTGATCTGAAACATATATTATATAACATATATTTCCATAATTGTTATACAATTCATGAAGTAGACATCCTATTCAGAAGTAGTTTGGCAGAATACAGGTAAAAGACATAAAAGACGTGCAGAAAAAACACATCGCAAATGGAGAATCTATCTAACATTGTTAGACACCCCCAAAAAAACACACACAAAAAAAAAAAAACACAGAATGGATGTCATCTTTCGAACACTTGGCATTAAAACAAACTGTTTTTTTTTGTTCATCACTATTTCAAAATAAAGGTCTGAACACGCCTTATGAGTGAAAAAATTCTAGTTGCAAAATAATGAATTACTGCTCCTCTGTAATTTGTATTGAAAATCACCAAATATGAAAACTAGAGTTAGCTTTTAAATGATATATAGTTTGTCAAGATTACTTTAGGATATTATTATTGTAAATATATAATGGCAAAACGTCCCACCAGTTAACAGGTTTAATTATAATACATGTAAGTATAATAAATTAAAGTAATACAAAATAATGCAAATTGATGCAAATATATGTTTCGTAAAAGATAAATTAAATACTATGAAAATAGATTAAGTTGTGTCTTTTTTCACTCGATTTAGTCAGTTTGACTGCATGCTCACAAAAACATGAAGATGGTAGTACTGTAAACTCAAATTATTCTGATCGTAGGAAAGTTCCTTAGACTTGCGTACGAGTCGGGTCATGATGATTAATTACATTTTAT
Organism: Gila orcuttii; assembly: GCA_026230005.1. Classification (NCBI taxonomy): domain Eukaryota; kingdom Metazoa; phylum Chordata; class Actinopteri; order Cypriniformes; family Leuciscidae; genus Gila; species Gila orcuttii. Next base: position 40,342,326 of record JAPDVR010000016.1, on the reverse strand, counting down.
AATAAATGAACGTGTAAAAACTGACAGCTTGAACATGCCTGAACATAGTTCCAGTAAAACACATGATGTTGTGCTTTTAGCATTCATTCTTTAGCCTCTTTTGTTAGTGAGTAAACATCAGCCTAATTGCCTATCTCATGTTAAATTATCTTTTATGGATATTTAGAGGGCATGTAATTGCCATGGTAATAAACATTGACTTCTGTCTCCCAGACATGACTTGAATCCTCTCTATAAAAATCATCTGCGATGGCAGCCTGCCAGCCTCCCCTGATGTCGTGAGCAGTTTGTCATAAAATGCTAATTGCTTATTGACCGAGACCCTATATGGAGATAAGAAGGCGAGGTACACAGCAGGCATAAAGCTGCAGATATCACGGATCATTTGAAGACGGGATGGGCTGAAAGGACCGATTGGAAGTGCGGGATTTTGCTCGTAGCTCATTTGAGTCACTTAGTCCTTTAGGCTATGAAACAGAAAATCCTGCAATTGAACAATTTAAGGCATGTTTCCTCACCCTGGTCCCCAAAACTACACATTTTCAATGTCTCTCTAATCTGACAAACATCTCAGTGCTGTGTCCCAATTCGCCTACTTATACAACACCCAAAAGTATGTACTCTTTTTGTGAAGAAAAAGTACATACTTTTGAGTGTGTAGCAAAAGAGTAGGCAAGCTTTGGGACATACTATCACGTCATCTTTAACGGACAGCTCTGTCGCGTGCATCACTGTAAACTGACCTGTCAATCATCTCGTCACAGTTAAAATCCTTCATTCAATCTAATTTAATTTCCCAGTGTTTCAGAGAGAAATGTAGTCGCACGTTCATCTGGAGTCGTGGATCTTTCATGCGGAGACTCTCCTCGTGTGTTTGCAATTTGAATATAATGATGCATTTAAAAGGTAATGGCTAAACGTATCTTTACAAAAGTTCACAATGCTGCTGCAGATGCAATATAATGTAGACGACGTTGAATAAATACATTTCCGTCAGGTTAGATACTGATAATTAATCACTCAAACCCCTTTATCTAAACCTCTCTACATAACCGCCGGACTCGCGCGTCCTCCATGTCTGTAGTTTTTTAACACTTTTCACTCGTGTTTGTAGTTCTAATTGAATCCTCGTCCAGCACGCGATGGGTTGTGGGCAATATCAGCCGTTAGAGAGCGCATTGATCTGCACCGGAAATAGTAGACCATCCGGGTCTCTTTGCAACACTCATTTCAACATACTACGATTTGGGACGTACTAATTCTATTTTCGAATAGTATTTAGGACGGATAGTATGCGAATTGTGACGCATCTCAGGTCTTGAAGCTGAATCAGGTGTGTTTAATGAGACACAGACATACAACATGTGCAGAGTTGGGGCTCCTACAGGACCAGGGTTAAGAGCCACGGATTAAAAATACATATTCTGTCATCATTTAAGCCCCGATATACTCACAGCGAAGTGACGGACTGAACAGTAGAAATTAATTTACACCTCAAAGAGGGCGGAGCCTCAGAGCCACACCCACATTACATCATCACCATATGGACCAATGGGAGCTGGAAGGTGTTTAGCAGACAGAGCAAACTTTTCCGGAAAGTTCACTTTGGCAAGCGGTTTCAAACTCCCAAAACAAACACAAAACAAACTTCGATTTGGCCTGATTTTCTTCGAAATTACGTCAAGTCACCTTCATTTATAAAGCACTTTTAACAGTATGGACTGTTTCAAAGCAGCTTTACAGTGATAATAGAAATTACCATAACAGATTGTTTAGGCTTTACCACAGCTCTAGAATAAAGTTATTGTCCAGCTAAAGTTAGTTTTGATTGATTCACTTCCGTTGCGAAGATCATTAGTCATTAACTTAGTGGCCGCTAACACACACCGTTCTAACAGAAAACCCCATAACGCACTCCGGATCGCACCGTTCTTCGATTTAGTTTGAAGAATATTGGGGCCTTTACTCTCCCTCATGTTGTTCCAACCTGAATGACTTCTTCTGCAGAACACAAAAGAAGATATTTTAAAGAATTTTTTTTTGTCAATACAATGGAAGTCAATGGTCACCAAAACTGTTTGGTTCCCAACATTCTTTAAAGTCTCCCTGTAGTTTTATCCCTTAAAACTCATTATATATCATTTATTATATCAAGATATTGCAAATATCAATTACATATTTAAACGTTTTTTTCTTGTCTTCATGTCTTAAAATATCTTGAATGTAACTCGGCACCCTTGCCTCATTTAGTATGCGCGGTTGTATGAATATGCAAATGAGCCCCGCCTCCACTCACTCACTCAGAGATCCACCCGTTGACGATCACACGTTGATCTGATTGGTTACAAGGTAGTTTGTGACGTCAGAAACACCAGCGATTTCAAAGCGTGTTTTTGAGACTGTCTTTGGTTCACTGCAGTTTTCAAGAGAAAATACTCAGCAATGCTGTCGACTTATGAATTTACACATGGTTTGTCTTAAAGCATATTAAAAACACCACATAGACATATAAACAACATTAAAAGCTGGAGTTTCAAACCACTTTAAAATATCTTATTTTGAGTTCTGCAGAAGAAAGAAACTTGGGTACAACATGTAAAGGATGAATTTTAGTTTTTGGGTGAACTAACCCTTTAATGTTTTGAAAGTTGAAGGAATGATCTGGGTTAAAGAACTAGTGAAACTTCGGCATCTGTGGTACTTGCTAAATCATGAATGCATTTACTTAATGTGAGACTAAAGAGCTGTTACTGAAATAGCTTTCCACAATGTTACAGTAAGTGAAAATATCCAAAATACTGTAAGTGAGACAAATATGCTAAGTGAGCTTTAAATGGCTAATCAGCCACAGGTATTTAAGGGAAACATTGGACTAAGAGTTACAGCACCATCACAAAGAGCCGTAAGGTCTTTCTGATAACCCAAGCTTCTGTGATGGTATTGATTTTACATTGCATTTTTGCACACACTTGTTTTGCTGCTATGTTAAAGAGAAGCATTGATTAAAGTGATCTTAGTAAGCATCACCCACAACACACTAGCAACTGTATAGAAACCAACTCACAACACCTTGACAATCAAATGGTGATGCCATTGCAACCTCCCAGAACACCTTGACCCAACTTCAATACAAACATACAAGTAGATCTTCAAACTGAGCCTAAATGGCTGATCTAGATTTGACTTTTAAACATTTCCCTTTACAGTTAAGGTGTAATTGTGGAGTCTAAGTCTTCTTCTTCAACTGATGCTGCATTTATCGGATGGTGTGTGGATTTTTATCTAAGTGCTCTTAAACCAGTTGATCAATGAATCAATCTGGACCCTCTGCTCTTTCTATGAAAGCACTAACCCCGCCGGCTGCTGGAGAATAGTGTCCTCTGGCAGATCTGCTCCTGAATATTCCCTCCAGCAGCCAGGACTCACTCAATAATGCTGCTCTCACTACACAGTAAAACCCTTGTTTTTTTTTAACCCAACCGCTGGGTTACACATATTTGGTCACTATGTTGGTCTATTTTCCAAGAATGTTGGGTCAATTTTAAAATCGTTAGGTAATGTCTAGTAATAACCCGGCTGTAATGTTAAATATGTATCTTGTATGTACACTTGTGTATTATGAATTTATGTACATAATTGTGTATATTTACATGAAATTCTAGACTCCCCAATATTTAGTTTGTAATTAAAAAGTATACTTGTTGAGCCATATTTATTGTTTTATACAAATAAACAATCTGTATTTGAAAACAAAGTGTATTTTATTTATTAAAATGATGTCATGAATAAAAATGAATAGTTACCTTAACTTAATGCATTGGGTTAAAATAACCCACAGTTGGGAAGGTGCTAGACCACCGCATAGTTGGGTTATTTTTGACCCAACATTATTAAGTGAGTAGCAATCCACAGCAAAGAAACACAACGGGATTTCTACGTGGTATATTGATAAGTACTCATCATACAACAGTTGTCTACTGAAGTTCTCCCAGAGAGGTTTTACTGTTTAGATACTGGAAAATTACGGGAAACTTAAAAAGACGGAGTTACAGGGCCACTGGAATGTGTTCTGAATGATTTTCGTGCATTATTATGCATTTTTCGGGTGTTTTGGGTTTTGGTAGCCAAGTTGTTACTTACTGCCCAAGGTCAAAACGAGCTGAACCTCAATTTTCTATGATATTTCTATTTCTATGATTTTCTATGACCCAAGCACTGTTCTCTTGACAGCGCTTGGGTCCCTCCCTCAATTTACACCTTGAGATTTTTTGTCCAGAGCAGACTGGTGGAAATGGCCTTGGACGGCAACATGCCCAGTGCATTATGGGTGTTGAAGTTTTGTTAATCTATTTTGCAAAAGAGAAGACAACCGCCTTTTTTCAGTTTTTTCTAGTCAGGCAGCACCAATTTTAAAATGTTTTTCGCTTTTCTACTGCATAGGCAGTGTTGTAAACTTCTTCCTTTTTCAGTGTAGAAAAACTCAGAAGCGAAAACCAGGAGACTTATTTAAGCAGGATTCTTTATTTGCTGTAGTCTGCTTCGTACCCAAGTCAAGTCAAGTCTAACTAAGGGAACTTTACATTGTAGTTTATATACATTTCAAGGGGGAGGGATTACATTGTGATGAACAAAGCATGTAAATGAGCTGAGACATGAGAACAGAACGGTGCAGGACTTCTCGCACTGAGATAAGAAATAGCAGGGGTTCAAACTTGCTCAGCATGAGTTTCACCCGGTGAGACACGAGAACAGGAAAGGCCTAGCCTTCTCGTACTGAGATGGGACAGTCAGGAATATCCTGTTGGGAACCTCTACCGTCTGCAGAGATTTCCTGGTCTCATCATTTATAACTTTCTCAATATAAAATACTATTGTATTGGAAATCTAAATTAAAATTTAAATAAAATTTGTAATCCTACATTTCCCCCCTTTGAGAGTTCTAAATAACTCTCACAAAATACAAATCTAAACAATTAAACGTTCATTCTTGTAACTTGTGATCGTTACAGGCACATAATGCACTGTGTTTGCTTTTCTGTAATTGCATGCTGACACAGAAAACAAACATGCAATCAGGGTTTGTGAAGTTCTTACGGTTGGAACTGTGATTTTCTCGTGATCAATCAAGTTTCTGAACCATGAAGAATTATCTTAAGTCATCTTGGTGTAATTTTGCTGAAAGATCAAGAATGTCTTGTTGGACCACCATGTTTGTGCACAAGTGAGTCCTGGAATGCAGTCATCTTCGGATGTGACATGCACACTTTCTTTCCAGCAAACAAGGCATTTGTGACATATTCATCAGCTCTAAGAATATGTTTCTGGAGTCCGGACTTTGTGCGATCTTCATGATTTGTAGTAGTAGGACAATCTTGATCATGTCGATGGATCACTGAAGGTTTCGTAGTCTCTGCGTTGTGTATTTTTTTTTCTTTTTCTTTATCCTTTTGTGATAGTTGGTATCGTTTAAAGCCCTTTGAAGCTGCAATGAAACTGTCATTTGGTCCTTGAAACGTTTGTGTCCTATTGAAGTCCATTATATGGAGAAAAGGCCTGGAATGTTTTCATCAAAAACCTTAATTTCTTTTCGACTGAAGAAAGAAAGACATGGACATCTTGGATGACATGGGGGTGAGTAAATTATCAGCAAAAGTTTTTTTTAAAAGTGAACTAATCCTTTAACGTTATTTTACTAGCTATTTATAACTTATAGAAAGAGTGCAACGTTATAAAGTTACATGTATTGCAAAATACATAATGATTTGAGGACCAAGTTTGTAGTCAAAGTATGGGCAGGCCATAATCAATGTAAAGCATATTGTTGATGTTTCGTCCCTATTAGTGAATGTTCCATAACTGTTTATAATCATCAGTGGTCCTGTTTACTAGCCTGCGCGTTCACGGCAGGCTCCGCTGTGGGGGAGGAGCTGTGGAGGGAGGGCTGTAGCGCAGCAGAGAGCAAGGGGGTTGGACCTGGAAGTTGTGCTTGTTCAAATTTTCAGGCTAAGTCAACATTTTCTCAAAACTCCCTACTGCAAATTTAATGTAAAAAGCCTCTAACGTTATTTGCACTTAGTAGAAATAGCCTCAGCCTAATTAATAAATTACATCTATTAACAATGTGACACACAGTCATGTCTTTTTCTTGATCATCACATGTGTCTTAAGTTGGATCTGCCATGACGAGTGCATGCAAACAGTGCTGCGGACAGCAGATTAATAGCAAACTTTCTTTCCACTCCAGCTGAAGATCAGGAAGCGTCGAGCACTTACAGCAAGAGATAACGTTAAAACCACACGAGATATAGAAGCACAGCAGCTATGAGGGTCATGATTTCTGCCTCATAACTCCAGAATTATTTTGCTCAAAAGGACCAGGCTTCACAGATAATTAAAAAAAAATTCACAGTGCAGATCCAATTTGAGATTATCCTACATGAGGAATATCAGTGCGAAGATGAAAAAAATAGAAATTATCTATGTGAGTTTGTGTGTGTCAGAATGCGGTACTGTGTTTTTTTTTTTTTCACACACATACAATGTGCACTGAATTCATATGCGTGTATTAGCAATGTTACACTTGGAAATGATGGTACAGGCTGGTTGTTGTAGCTGATGAGAATCTAATGCACAGGGAATAATGTCTCTGAAAGTCACGCCACACTTTCCATCCATTGACTTCCATTCATACGTATGCGAATGCGGGAGACTGGAAATGCAAGCTCATGCGAATTTCACTGCATTTGAAACTTTAAAGTTGGAGGTTTTCACCATTGCAGGAAAGTGGAGTAGATTGCATATTTGTACATTTTGGATTTATAATTATATGTTAAATTTGTTGAAATATGTGAAAGAGTGAACAAAAATGAGTGCATTCGGACACAGTTGTACATTAACACACATGCTTCTCATCCTTCCCTCGGGTCATTTTGACCCAAAACCCATTTTTTAAAAAGTTTATAAAAATTGAGTGTTCATCGGAGGGTTTAAGACCCTAGGACTTTTAGGACTAGAAATATTTTGATTCGAGGAGTTTTGTGTCAATTATTTTTCCACAAGATATTGGGTGTATAAAAGACACCCAATGTAAGATATTTTGAGCTGAATTAAAAGGGTTATCCATGAAATGTTACTAATGTTCAAGTTGGTCACGCGGATTTGCCGCACTGACTGGACCTTAAAGGTGCATAGCGCCAGTCTCTGAGTTTTTGCAGAGCTATGCCCCCCTCTGGCAACAAGCGAAACTGCAACCAGAGGTGTGTTTTCTTTGTCTTACGTGGAGTTTGTGTTGGGGTTTGGAATGGACTGCAAGCCGGTCTCTTTGAATCCATCTTCTACTTTTGTCGCTCGAGTTGTCTTTGCTGATACGGAGAATGGCGGCGAATACACAAACCTGCCAGACCAGGTGCCAGGTGAGCGTGAACGCGCATGACGTCACGCCCAGTCTCAAATTCTGTCCCGAATCCCTCTCATCTATTTAACTGTACAGGATTATAGAGGCAATCGCAGTGATCAGAGAAGGGCTCATTCAGCCCATCAGGCAATTGTTTATGCATGTATGGGTTAGAGAAACGGGTATTTTTAACATGAAATGTTGCGCGATGCACCTTTAAGTCAGAAAGTCAGGATAGGAGTCAGGAGTTTGCTAATGCACGCATATGAAGGAAACAAACTCAGTTTGTTGCGTTCAAACCATTAAACGCCTAAAACCATAATTAAAACCAGCAACACCTGTGGTTCTCCTTACAGTGAACTTTCAGCTAATGTCATGCAATGTAACAGTTTGAAGAAAATTTAGCAGATTAAGGTACAGTAGTCAATCTGTCAACAATCTGAATACATTGAAAAAAACAACAACAAGCAAGCCCAGCCCAGCCCAGGTGAGAAAAGGTAACACAAATGTAACTTAAAGGTGCAATGTGTAATATTTCTGATGATCTATTGACAGAAATGCAATATAAGATCCATAACTATGTGTTCAGTGGTGTATAAAGACCTTGCATAATGAACAGTTATGTTTTTATTACCTTAGAACGAGACATTTATATCTACATAACCGCGGGCGCCCACTTCTATGAAGGTCGACATATTGTGACATCATGTTTCTACCGTAGCCGAACGGGAACAAACAGCACTACAGAGCGCGTTTCGTCACTACCTTGAAAGAGAAGCAGCAGAAAGCTAGAAGCTAGCCATAAACACCATGAGTAGTGACTTTTCCCTTGTCAGTGGTGTAAAATATGTAGTTGGATTGTTTATGTAACTTAGTTCTTCTCCCTCGCTGTGTTATGGCTTTGACAATCAGCTGATTAGTACTATTGACCGTAAAACAACATTACAGGAATCACCAACCCGTCGATCGCGGTCGACAAGTCGATCTTGGAAGCATTTTAAGTCGATCGCGAAGAGTTTTCAAAACCAGAGAAAAAAAAACAATATTTTTATTCATTATTATGTATTAATTTGTGTGTAGTAAATGGTGTCTAGGGGATGCGGAGGCGCGCGAGCTGTTACAATCACATCATTGTATAAACACTGCTTTACGCTTTAACCAGCTCAGCCACCGCCCCACAGCATAACAGCTCATATTATCCAGCTAAACTTTTACTACCCTGTTAGAAAGAATATGTAGTTGGATAGTTTCATGTGGTTCTTCTCCCTCACTGTATTATGGGTTTGTTATGTGGGGAGAAATGTGCTGGTTACGTTCGTGAGACAATCAGCTGATTACTATTATTATATATTAAGACCCTTGATCCTCACCTATGGCTTTGTAAACTTTATCCATGATGTGGTTTATAATGGACTGTGGTACAGAAACAGTAACAATGTTACACACTCTTGGCTTACTCTGGCTGTTCTCTGCTGTCTCAGACGACGATATGTTTGTCCCGTTTCAGCCACCGTAGCTTCTTCGAAAGGGAGGGGTGAGCAGTGGGCTGAGCCATTAGTGCAACTCGCTGCCGAACCGTTAGATGTCGCTAAAATCTACACACTGGACCTATAACATTACTTCCCAGAAAAAGTAACTAGTTAACGCAATAAGTTATTTTTTAGGGAGTAGCGGTATATTTTAACACATTACTTTTAAAAGTAACTTTCACCGAACACTGTTTAATAGATTGTGATCGGAAGCTAATACAAACACTCGATGGTGGTTTAAAGTGAGTTTTGAGTAAAAGTGTAATACTAATCTTTTAAATTGTGTTATGTAGCTTGATGCTAATTGTAGCTCTAATGCACCTGTCGCACCAAGAGATATTCTATTCCATAAACTAATTTGTTTGCTTTTTTGTTTGTTTTCCAGAAAGACTTCAGATAATAGGTGGATTAATGTATAGCGGGATCAAAGTGGTGTTGATGGGCAAGCAATGTAATGCCAGAATAAAGGCTATAAATGTTGAATACAAACAAAAGAAGAATGATGAAGATTAGGTCTTATTCATGGCAGAAGTGTGAAAAGTTGGACAACAATAAAGATGAATGGAGCAGTTCCCCTTTGACATTGGTCAATAGACAGCAAGTAGGTGTTTACAGGAAAAAAAAAAAAACTGTATTAGTATTTTATCAGCCTTCTCTAAAAACTCAGATGACATGGACTTCTAAAATGTTTCATAAAAAAACATAGTTTTAGAGATAGCATCCCCAGATTTGAAATGAAGCATGACCACACTTGTGGCTTCAGCTTTATTGTGTTTCCAAGTTTATACAACAGATACACATAATATTTGTAGACATTTAAAAATATATACTTAATTTTTGTTTTTATGTTTATATATCTCCATATTAAAAACAGTCTGAGTAATTCTGAGTCTTGAACTGTAAACTCTCAAGTGTTGGCTTTCGAAATATATGTTGGTTATGTGTCTATCCAGAATGACTTATGACTTATGTGCATCACATTTAACATTATCAGAACATTAAAAAAATATGCACGGATTAATCTATAACAAGTACACTGTAAACCCGAATAAGTTGGCAAAACTCAAAAAATTTAAGGCAATCAATTGCCTAAATGTTTTTACGTCAAGAAATTAAAAGTTTAAGTAAGCAGAACTGGCAGATTTTTATTTTTCACTTATACATTTTAATTGTTCTTAACTTTAAATGTTTGAGTACACTAATTCATACATGTTACTTAAAATTAACTTAAAATTTCATGTAATCTCAATGTGAACACTTTTATTAGTATAAACTTAGCTAGCTTTAACAAGCTAGTTTGTTAACATACTAATTTGTTAACGTGTTAACAATAGTATGTTATACAGTAGCACTTGCAGCAATATAAAGGTTTTATTTGCTCTTAAATCAAGCTCATGCACCACTTGTCACCATGATGGTAACTATCCTAAAACCAACATTAACAGAAATTCTTCTAAATTAGCTTAACACAACATTAATCATTACTAAATCACCCACTTAACAAAAAAAAAAAAACATTATATTACACTTAATTTTAGCATTTACTCTCCCTTTAGAGTGCCATCGGCAAAGCATGCTGGGAAATAGACATCCCAGCTGTTTCAGTTAAACTTAAGTTTGTCTAAATTAAAATAAATAATTTTATAAAACTCAAAACAATGAAAAAAACAAGAAAACTCAAAACAAGTTCAGTTTACTTGAAATATATCCATTCTATGAACTTGAAAGAAAAAGAAAGTGCTAAATACTCATAAAAGTTAATTTGACTGAACTAATTAGTTTAATTTAAGTTTGTCCTACTCAAACCCATTACTTATTGAGTGTTAGGGTAGAAAATAGACTTTAAGGAGTGTGTACAACAGAACATGCAAACATTTGCGTCTGCGTACTTGCCTCTGCAGCCAAAGCTGCTGTGATGATGTTCCAGGCCTTCGTGATGATTGTGTCTCCACCGGTGTCAGACTCGGACAGATCTCAGTGATGATTCTCCACCGGTGTCAGACTCGGACAGATCTCAGTGATGATTCTCCACCGGTGTCAGACTCGGACAGATCTCAGTGATGATTCTCCACCGGTGTCAGACTCGGACAGATCTCAGTGATGATTCTCCACCGGTGTCAGACTCGGACAGATCTCAGTGATGATTCTCCAACGGTGTCAGACTCGGACAGATCTCAGTGATGATTCTCCACCGGTGTCAGACTCGGACAGATCTCAGTGATGATTCTCCACCGGTGTCAGACTCGGACAGATCTCAGTGATGATTCTCCACCGGTGTCAGACTCGGACAGATCTCAGTGATGATTCTCCACCGGTGTCAGACTCGGACAGATCTCAGTGATGATTCTCCACCGGTGTCAGACTCGGACAGATCTCAGTGATGATTCTCCACCGGTGTCAGACTCGGACAGATCTCAGTGATGATTCTCCACCGGTGTCAGACTTGGACAGATCTCCAGCGCTCTCTCCTGTTGTGCGTATGGCTCACTGCCACCTCCTCGATAATGCTGAGAAAAGCCTTGCCAAAGTAAGAGAAATGAGATTCCATTTTTCCATTTATACAGCAATTGATAGTGAGTAAAAAGAGAAAACATTCTCTAAAGATAGAAGATACACGCGGAGGCCGATAAGAGCGCGCCGGGCCAGGACACGGTGGCGTTGTAACTATTTCATCTTCCATGGTAACTTAAACAGCAGACAAAAGCCTTCACACTCCAGGGCCCTCTGCCAGCATGCCAAGATTGACTGGGATTGTAATAATTCATAGCCTTTGGAGGCTTGACTCTCCCGAGGTGAGCGACTGCATTAAGCTCTGATGAAATGGCCACTTGGCCTCCATGTGTGTCTCATGTGGTCAGTTCATCCAGGCAGTGACCCGAGATCTGCTGGTGTGAATGTCAACGGGAGAGCTGAGCACATCGGCTCACGGGGGGTTGTGGGATTCGGGAAAGCATGCAAGATTGTGCTAAAGATGCTCTCGTCCTTGACTCGTGTTGCATGTGCCTAATGTATGAAACATAAGGAACACGCAGCACCTTAAAACCCTTCAAGAAAGTAGACTGGACATTTTATAATGTAATGCTTTACAATAAGGCTCATTAGTTTAGTTATCTTAGTTAACATGAACTAAGGATGAACAATACTTTTTCAGCATTTATTAATCTTAGTTAATATTATTTACAACATTTACTAATACGTTATTAAAATCGAAGGTTGTATTTGTTAACATTAGTTAATGCACTGTGAATTTACATGAACAAACAATGAACAGCTGGATTTTTATTAACTAAGATTAATACATATTCTAACAAATGTATTGTTGAACCAAGGAGGAAGCAGGATCCAAATGCAGCACACTTTATTCAATAAACTCAAACTAGACAAAGACTCAGGCTAGGAACAGGATTCGGGAACAGAACAAACAACCTCGACATTACAACATCAGCTTCGAACAAAACCAAGAACTCACAATGACTAAACTAAAACACAGGGCTTAAATACAAGGGCAAACTAGCTAAACAAGATAACAAGGGGCGTGGCTAATCTGAAACACCTGGGGAGACTAAGGGCGTTTTCACACCTGAAAGTCCGCACCAAGGTCCGAACCAAAGTTCACGTTTTGATACATTTTATACTTTCAGAAAGTTTTGGTTTGGTTTCACACTGCAATTATGCGAGCGCAGTAAAGAACTTTACGTGACATACATGCGTCCTGTCGTCATCATCTATGTTGGCTGCATCTCGACATTGATTGGTTTGTAAATGGACGTGCGTCTGACGTCAGCGTGTTGTCAATTCGGCGGGTAACTTTGACAACATGAATGAACAGACGCATATCGTTGCAACTATATTTGGAAATTGTCTGCATTTTTGTGAGTTTTTTCCAGTTGACTTCTGTCATCAAACCATACTTCAATTAAAAACCTCGTCTCCTCCTCTCCCCATGTGCTACCACGGCTCATTTTTCCTGCCACCTTCTGTTTTTTTCGGCTATGTGGGAACCACCGGAACTTCCTGTAAAAGGTCTGAAAGTCCGAACCATACAGAAATGCTTTCACACTAGAAACGAACCAAACCTTTGTTCAGTTTGATCCGGACCGAGACTACCACTTTTCGTCGGACCAAATTTCATCCGTTTGGTCCGGACCGTGGTCCGGGGTAGGTTTCACACCTGTAATTTTGATTCGGACCAAACTGAAAAGTCTGAAAGTCCGGACCAAACAAGGTAGGTGTGAAAGGGCCCTAATAGACATAACTAGGAACTGCTGAACATGAAAAGACAGGGGAACACAGACTGATATTACAACATGTATTATTGTAAAGTATCACCAAGAAAACACGTCTCAACATAAATTAAAAGAAAAGAAAATGAAGCATATTGCAGGACCATTATTATTTTCGTTTCATTTTCATTTCATTTTTTCAAATTAACCACATTTAAAATTCTCATCATTCTCAATGGTTATTCTTATGAATGTTATACAAAGATGTAGTTTTAGTCAAGACCACCTAAAACCGAGACCAAGACCAGACCAGCATTCCTCGAATCCATCTAAAAGATCTGCGTATACTGCCTGAGAAATGTCTTATATTTTATCAATAAATACAGTTAGAATAATAAGACACTATATAGAGCTGTTAACAATTAAATGAAATCACTAACACAATTCATCTTTACATTACATTACATTTACATTTATTCATTTAGCTGACGCTTTTTATCCAAAGCGACTTACAATTGCTATATATGTCAGAGGTCGCACGCCTCTGGAACAACTAGGGGTTAAGTGTCTTGCTCAGGGACACAATGGTGTCTCACAGTGGATTCGAACCCGGGTCTCTCACACCAAAGGCATGTGTCTTATCCACTGCGCCATCACCACCCCTTTGCTTGTGCACAGAAGCTGCTTTGCATCTTTGCACAGAAGCTGCATCTTAACCTATGGAAGCTTGTTTCTGCCACAAAATAAAACATTTTAAAAGATAATTGCAAATTTTTATCTCAGAATTGTGAGATATAAAGTCAGAATTGAGATATAAACTCACAATTGCGTGTTATAAAGACAGAATTGAGATATAAACTCACAATTGCGTGTTATAAAGACAGAATTGAGATATAAACTCACAATTGCATGTTATAAAGTCAGAATTGAGATATAAACTCACAATTGCGTGTTATAAAGTCAGAATTGAGATATAAACTCACAATTGCGTGTTATAAAGTCAGAATTGAGATATAAACTCACAATTGCGTGTTATAAAGACAGAATTGAGATATAAACTCACAACTGCATGTTATAAAGTCAGAATTGAGATATAAACTCACAATTGCATGTTATAAAGTCAGAATTGAGATATAAACTCACAATTGCGTGTTATAAAGGCAGAATTGAGATATAAACTCACAATTGCATGTTATAAAGACAGAATTTAGATATAAATTCACAATTGCATGTTATAAAGTCAGAATTGAGATATAAACTCACAATTGCATGTTATAAAGACAGAATTAAGATATAAATTCACAATTGCGTGTTATAAAGACAGAATTGAGATATAAACTCACAATTGCGTGTTATAAAGACAGAATTGAGATATAAACTCACAATTGCATGTTATAAAGACAGAATTGTGAGATATAAAGTCAGAATTGAGATATAAACTCATAATTGCGTGTTATAAAGACAGAATTGAGATATAAACTCACAATTGCGTGTTATAAAGACAGAATTGAGATATAAACTCACAATTGCGTGTTATAAAGTCAGAATTGAGATATAAACTCACAATTGCATGTTATAAAGACAGAATTGTGAGATATAAAGTCAGAATTGAGATATAAACTCACAATTGCATGTTATAAAGACAGAATTGTGAGATATAAACTCACAATTGCGTGTTATAAAGACAGAATTGAGATATAAACTCACAATTGCATGTTATAAAGACACAATTGCATGTTATAAAGACAGAATTGTGAGATATAAACTCACAATTGCGTGTTATAAAGACAGAATTGAGATATAAACTCACAATTGCGTGTTATAAAGTCAGAATTGAGATATAAACTCACAATTGCATGTTATAAAGACACAATTGCGTGTTATAAAGACAGAATTGAGATATAAACTCACAATTGCATGTTATAAAGACAGAATTGAGATATAAATTCACAATTGCGTGTTATAAAGACAGAATTGAGATATAAACTCAAAATTGCATGTTATAAAGACATAATTAAGATATAAACTCACAATTGCGTGTTATAAAGGCAGAATTGAGATATAAACTCACAATTGCATGTTATAAAGACAGAATTTAGATATAAATTCACAATTGCATGTTATAAAGTCAGAATTGAGATATAAACTCACAATTGCATGTTATAAAGACAGAATTAAGATATAAATTCACAATTGCGTGTTATAAAGACAGAATTGAGATATAAACTCACAATTGCGTGTTATAAAGACAGAAATGAGATATAAACTCACAATTGCATGTTATAAAGACAGAATTGTGAGATATAAAGTCAGAATTGAGATATAAACTCATAATTGCGTGTTATAAAGACAGAATTGAGATATAAACTCACAATTGCGTGTTATAAAGACAGAATTGAGATATAAACTCACAATTGCGTGTTATAAAGTCAGAATTGAGATATAAACTCACAATTGCATGTTATAAAGACAGAATTGTGAGATATAAAGTCAGAATTGAGATATAAACTCACAATTGCATGTTATAAAGACAGAATTGTGAGATATAAACTCACAATTGCGTGTTATAAAGACAGAATTGAGATATAAACTCACAATTGCATGTTATAAAGACACAATTGCACGTTATAAAGACAGAATTGTGAGATATAAACTCACAATTGCGTGTTATAAAGACAGAATTGAGATATAAACTCACAATTGCGTGTTATAAAGTCAGAATTAAGATATAAACTCACAATTGCATGTTATAAAGACACAATTGCGTGTTATAAAGATAGAATTGAGATATAAACTCACAATTGCATGTTATAAAGACAGAATTGAGATATAAATTCACAATTGCGTGTTATAAAGACAGAATTGAGATATAAACTCAAAATTGCATGTTATAAAGACATAATTAAGATATAAACTCACAATTGCGTGTTATAAAGACAGAATTGAGATATAAACTCACAATTGCATGTTATAAAGTCAGAATTGAGATATAAACTCACAATTGCATGTTATAACGACAGAATTGTGAGACATAAAGTCACAACTGCATGTTATAAAGACAGAATTGAGATATAAATTCACAATTGCATGTTATAAAGACAGAATTGAGATATAAACTCACAATTGCATGTTATAAAGACAGAATTGAGATATAAATTCACAATTGCGTGTTATAAAGACAGAATTGAGATATAAACTCACAATTGCGTGTTATAAAGACAGAATTGAGATATAAACTCACAATTGCATGTTATAAAGACAGAATTGTGAGATATAAAGTCAGAATTGAGATATAAACTCACAATTTCATGTTATAAAGAGAGAATTGTGAGATATAAACTCACAATTGCGTGTTATAAAGACAGAATTGAGATATAAACTCACAATTGCATGTTATAAAGACAGAATTGAGATATAAACTCACAATTGCATGTTATAAAGACAGAATTAAGATATAAACTCACAATTGCGTGTTATAAAGACAGAATTGAGATATAAACTCACAATTGCATGTTATAAAGTCAGAATTGAGATATAAACTCACAATTGCATGTTATAAAGACAGAATTGTGAGATATAAACTCACAATTGCATGTTATAAAGACAGAATTGAGATATAAACTCACAATTGCATGTTATAAAGTCAGAATTGAGATATAAACTCACAATTGCATGTTATAAAGACAGAATTGAGATATAAACTCACAATTGCATGTTATAAAGACAGAATTGAGATATAAACTCACAATTGCATGTTATAAAGACAGAATTGAGATATAAACTCACAATTGCATGTTATAAAGACTGAATTGTGAGATATAAAGTCAGAATTGAGATATAAACTCATAATTGCGTGTTATAAAGACAGAATTGAGATATAAACTCACAATTGCATGTTATAAAGACAGAATTGTGGGATATAAAGTCAGAATTGAGATATAAACTCACAATTGCATGTTATAAAGACAGAATTGAGATATAAACTCACAATTGCGTGTTATAAAGACAGAATTGAGATATAAACTCACAATTGCGTGTTATAAAGACAGAATTGAGATATAAACTCACAATTGCGTGTTATAAAGACAGAATTGAGATATAAATTCACAATTGCATGTTATAAAGACAGAATTGAGATATAAACTCACAATTGCATATTATAAAGACAGAATTAAGATATAATCTCACAATTGCGTGTTATAAAGACAGAATTGAGATATAAACTCACAATTGCATGTTATAAAGTCAGAATTCAGATATAAACTCACAATTGCATGTTATAACGACAGAATTGTGAGATATAAACTCACAATTGCATGTTATAAAGACAGAATTGAGATATAAACTCACAATTGCATGTTATAAAGACAGAATTGAGATATAAATTCACAATTGCGTGTTATAAAGACAGAATTGAGATATAAACTCACAATTGCGTGTTATAAAGACAGAATTGAGATATAAACTCACAATTGCGTGTTATAAAGACAGAATTGAGATATAACATTTACATTTACATTTATCCATTTAGCTGACGCTTTTATCCAAAGCGACTTACAATTGCTATATATGTCAGAGGTCGCACGCCTCTGGAGCAACTAGGGGTTAAGTGTCTTGCTCAGGGACACATAGGTGTCTCACAGTGGATTCGAACCCGGGTCTCTCACACCAAAGGCATGTGTCTTATCCACTGCACCATCACCACCCCATACACAATTGCGTGTATATAAACTCACAATTGCGTGTTATAAAGTCAGAATTGAGATATAAACTCACAATTGCATGTTATAAAGACAGAATTGTGAGATATAAAGTCAGAATTGAGATATAAACTCACAATTGCATGTTATAAAGACAGAATTGTGAGATATAAACTCACAATTGCGTGTTATAAAGACAGAATTGAGATATAAACTCACAATTGCATGTTATAAAGACAGAATTGAGATATAAATTCACAATTGCGTGTTATAAAGACAGAATTGAGATATAAACTCAAAATTGCATGTTATAAAGACATAATTAAGATATAAACTCACAATTGCGTGTTATAAAGACAGAATTGAGATATAAACTCACAATTGCATGTTATAAAGTCAGAATTGAGATATAAACTCACAATTGCATGTTATAACGACAGAATTGTGAGACATAAAGTCACAATTGCATGTTATAAAGACAGAATTGAGATATAAACTCACAATTGCATGTTATAAAGACAGAATTGAGATATAAACTCACAATTGCATGTTATAAAGACAGAATTGAGATATAAACTCACAATTGCGTGTTATAAAGACAGAATTGAGATATAAACTCACAATTGCGTGTTATAAAGACAGAATTGAGATATAAACTCACAATTGCGTGTTATAAAGACAGAATTGAGATATAAACTCACAATTGCATGTTATAAAGACAGAATTGTGAGATATAAAGTCAGAATTGAGATATAAACTCACAATTTCATGTTATAAAGAGAGAATTGTGAGATATAAACTCACAATTGCGTGTTATAAAGACAGAATTGAGATATAAACTCACAATTGCATGTTATAAAGACAGAATTGAGATATAAATTCACAATTGCGTGTTATAAAGACAGAATTGAGATATAAACTCACAATTGCATGTTATAAAGACAGAATTGAGATATAAACTCACAATTGCATGTTATAAAGACAGAATTGAGATATAAATTCACAATTGCGTGTTATAAAGACAGAATTGAGATATAAACTCACAATTGCGTGTTATAAAGACATAATTGAGATATAAACTCACAATTGCATGTTATAAAGACAGAATTGTGAGATATAAAGTCAGAATTGAGATATAAACTCACAATTTCATGTTATAAAGAGAGAATTGTGAGATATAAACTCACAATTGCGTGTTATAGACAGAATTGAGATATAAACTCACAATTGCATGTTATAAAGACAGAATTGAGATATAAATTCACAATTGCATGTTATAAAGACAGAATTGAGATATAAACTCACAATTGCATGTTATAAAGACAGAATTAAGATATAAACTCACAATTGCGTGTTATAAAGACAGAATTGAGATATAAACTCACAATTGCATGTTATAAAGTCAGAATTGAGATATAAACTCACAATTGCATGTTATAAAGACAGAATTGTGAGATATAAAGTCACAATTGCATGTTATAAAGACAGAATTGAGATATAAAGTCACAATTGCATGTTATAAAGACAGAATTGAGATATAAAGTCACAATTGCATGTTATAAAGACAGAATTGAGATATAAAGTCACAATTGCATGTTATAAAGACAGAATTGAGATATAAATCCACAACTGCGTGTTATAAAGACAGAATTGAGATATAAACTCACAATTGCGTGTTATAAAGAAAGAATTGAGATATAAACTCACAATTGCATGTTATAAAGTCAGAATTGTGAGATATAAAGTCAGAATTGAGATATGTTTTTAAAATAACATTGTTTATTGAATGTTTGTATAAATCAATATCACGTTTGCCCTCGTCGTGCTCATATTTATGAAAACAGCTCTCTGCTGTTACCATATGTTATCATATAAAAATCAAGATCTCATACAAGTACTATTATGCAGCCATATCTAGAATTTTGTGGGCATTTGTATTAATTTTTGGTAACATTACACAATCCTCCATTCATTTCAGTTATGGTTTTGACTGACCAGGACCTTCAAAAAAACTGTCTACAACACTCGTAAGACGTATTAAAGACAGAAAAACAAATACTAACAAAACCAAATACTTTACTATTTATTGATTTAATGCATTGAAGTAATGAGAATTATATTGTTTTCCCCCACAGTAATAAAAAAATGGGAGTAAAATGTATGCTTGGCTGAAAATGTAATGTAAATCATGCAAAACACTAAAATTGCAAATAAAGCAAAGAAATTTCATTTCAAAATTCATTTTCTTTAAGCACAATATAATTCCTTCAAGTCTTTTTAATTTTTATTTTGGGATGAGTACAACATTTAATTCCAAAATAAAAGAAAACGATTACAGACATTGACCTTATGAATTTATGGAAATTACAATATACCAGTGAAAAGTTTGGGCAAACATGACAATTTATGTTTCTTTAAAAATGTCTTTATTTAAAGGCTTGTGCTTGAATGTAGTTTTGCAGATTATGCATGAATTTCTTTACCAACTAAACTAATACTAAATAGATATATTTGTGTAGTTATTTGCATGTGTTTGAGGTTTCAGTAATCCTGCATGTTCTGACGCGCAGCCGGTGACCCTCGCTGTCCTTCAGGAGATTGAGCGTGCACAGTTATGCACAAACACTACGGCAAATGTGCGTAATGAGGTAAAATGAGAAAACCTTTAACATGAAATTGTAAACCCAGGGACCATTGAAGACATAGCGTCTGCCTGCCCACAAACCTTCCCACAATCCCCCCACCTTATCATCATTAGCCACTGGATACAGATACAAAATAAGTAGCCCTTACAGTGGGCCATTAAAGTGTCATTTGGGCAACTGTGCATGAAGAGCCCCAGATAACACGCAGTGCTGATGCAGATCCAAGTTTTTGAATCATAGCCTCATATACAGCGCTTAAATCACACTGCACACTAAAGCAGTCAAGGGCTTCATTAAAGAGCCAGTCACTCAGCAAGACAAATACTTTCAGAACACGTCAACACCACCACAGACTAACTTATTGAGGGACGCAAATGTGTTTCAGCTTTTGTTACATCCTTTGCATTTGATTACATCGTCTCCATTTTAAAAACACACACGAGACATGAACTTAAAGGTGATGCAAATTTTTCTCTAATATGCAGACTTATACTTAGCATATTTGTATTTTGACATCTTAAAAAGTGTGACACGCATTCAAGAAGATGGATCTGTTTTTCACGGCTAACCTCGTTTTCTTGCAAACCAAAACTGGACCAATCAGCTGTGAGCAAAGCATCTGATGCAATAAAGCCACGCCCCCTTTATTTCTGCCCCCTATATCTCCACATAAAACAGTTCACAGTAAATGCATGTTAGAAACAAAACTGTAATTACTGATTATATTTATTTTATATGAATTATTGGTAACACTTTACATTTGATAACATTAGTTAATGTATTAACTAACATGCAATAACTATAAGCAGTACATTTGTTTCAGTATTTATTAATCTTTGTTAATGTTAGTTAATAAAAATATAGCTGTTCATTGTTTGTTCATGTTACTTGCATTAACTAATATTAATAAAAAACAAATTTTGATTTGAATAATGTAGTAAATGTTGACATTACATTATTTATTAATCTTAGTTAATGTTAAAGTAATGTTCATTCTTAGTTCATGTTATCTAATAAAACATTATAAAGTGTTACCGAATTATATTATATCCGTAAAGCATTGCACACAAGCAATTATATTTTGAAAATTAATCTAGAACTTTTAAGGTAAATTAAATATATTCAAATTCAATTGAAATTAAATTAATTTCAATTAAATATGCATAATTTAGATGACATAAATTATACATGCAATAAAACTTTAAAAACGGCTAAACTTACATGAAACTTATTAATTAAAAAATTCAGTTGATTCACTTGCATTGATATAGTCAGATATTTTCTTTCTCAAACTTTTTTCCTGCCTTGTAAATGTTTTTCAATTAGTGATATTTTTCATAACAATATTTTAATCTTTAGCAGAAAAGTGAATTATGACATATTTTCAGGTTAACAAAAACATCTCTGGATCAACCCTGATTTAACAGAACATTTTACTCACTGAATGTGATCGAAACCCATTTGTTTGGTTTCTACCAGCTTCGTGCAACAGGCCAAAAGACGGAAAACACGTTTAAAAACACGTTTGAAAACAATCATTATATTTAATCAGTTCCACCTGGATCCACTAGGGGCTCCGAAATCACGCACTGCGGCTTTAAGAGGCGGGATGCATAAATGATTGGAAAAACTATTGTTTTGTTCCGACCCTTTATGGCATGAGAAATCATAGCCTGATTTTTGTCAGCCTACTTCACATGTAGGCCAGTGACCAGAACACCAATTCTGATCATTCTTTATCATTATCATTTTACAGGCCCAAAAATATGATCTTCCTCCCCCGTAGCATGTGAAGGAGAGATACAGATTATGAATGGTGTGGTCTGGCTTAATAAACAGCTTTGGCTGACACAATCTGCAGCATGTTGTGACCCGCTCTACATCTGTAAGAGCCATACATTCAGCTCGCGCTTGTCCACACGCCAATGCATTAAATACATCAGAGCGCAGAGATAGCATCGCTTATAGCGCGCGCTCCTGATGTGTGGCCTGTCGGGATGCTAACATCTCCTCGGAGACTTTTCTAAACGCACTAAATCAGTCCTTGAAAGAAGTGTATATATATATATATATATATATTTTTTTTTTTAGCTGATAACCCTTTCTCAAGAAAGTATTCATTGAAATGATATAATAACTGGCATGGAAGGTAGACGGTGTTAAAAAAAAATGGCGATTTGATAAATAAAGTATTTGCAAGTTCCTTTTTTGACATGGGCTTTTATGACGGGAAGAGTTTAAGCATCCCGAAAGGCGAGGTAAAATTGAATGCCAAAAAACTCTAAGCTCGTGTGTCTAAAAAGAAATTCAATTAAAGGGGATTTTAGCGTTGTGAATGCATGAGAGTCTTTGCGCCGCTGATAAGGGTAAGACCACCTTTATACCAGCAAACGATCCGTTCCCTCTAAACGTGTAATCCTCACTCGCAGCACAATATGGAGAGCTGAAATATCAATGCGCTCGGGAACCAATTTAACCATGTTGAATCAAGTGAGGGGACAGTTGAGGATGGACTTCATGTGGCTTAGAGAATCCAGCTCGATAATGTCCCACTAGTGGCAAACAGTCTGTGTTATTGCTCTCAATGGAGGATTTTCTATTGTCCTTCATTTTCCAAGGCAAGTGCCAGTTAAGGAAAACTCGAAATTCCCATTGAACATCCCGGCAAATGTGTCGAGGGATCAAGCGCTATCAGCCAAACACTCGTTCAGGGATGAACACGAAATATGGGTGGTTTGAAGATGGCACTGATTTATAATGGTACACGTAAATTAAAGACGTTGCATTGGACACAAGAGGGTGTTGTTGGTGTTTAATGCCATCAAGTCAGTGGGAAACGATATATTTTCATCTGTAGCAGCATGTGAATGAGAAAAACACTGATAAAGCGATGAAAGTGATGGTGTTTTTAATATGCTTTAAGACAAAGCATGTGTAAATTCATAAGTCGACAGCATTGCTGAGTATTTTCTCCTTAAAACTGCAGTGAACCAAAGACAGTCTCAAAAACACGGTTTGAAATCGCTGGTGTTTCTGACGTCACAAACTACCTTGTAACCAATCAGATCAACGTGTGATCGTCAACGAGTGGATCTCTGAGTGAGTGAGTGAGTGGAGGCGGGGCTCATTTGCATATTCATAGAACCGTGCATACTAAATGAGGCAAGGGTGTCGAGTTACATTCAAGATATTTTAATACATGAAGACATTTTTTTCAAGGAAAAAACATTTAAATATGTAATTTTGGTGATCAAAGATGAGTTTTAAGGGATACAATTATTGACTACGGGGGACTTTAAACTCTTTGCCCATAATAAAATAATTACTTTTATCTCAAAGCAGGGTTATTATAGTTAACTAAAAAAAAAAAACGCTTGTTACTTGAAATAAAAAAAATTAAAAAAAATTAAACTTTATTTCAGCTCGTTGCCAATGCAACACGTCTTGATTCAGTAAAACTTAATTGTACAACAATAACTAGAAATAAAATAAAACTTAAAAAATCTAGACATTTAAAAAACAACAAAATTACTCAAATTGTAACTAAAATGAAAACTGATGTTTTGATGTCTTTTATTTTGTAGTTTCTCATAGTCATGTGATCTCATGTGTTTTTTTCTGATTGGCTCATTGTTTGATTACTCACAGGTGTTCCTTGTTAGTGATTATGCTGCGTTCATGCCTTTCGTAATTACAACAGAAATAGCATTATTTACATATCTACATTGCCAATTACCACCAAAAATGATTTTTGATGCATCTCAGTGAGTGCTGCCTTTTACTGGTGAAATTATTCACAGCCTTCTGGTATTTTCTTCATGTGTGCTTGTTTAAAGCCCATCAAGAGCCCGAAAACTCCTAAAAAAGTGCATGTGTTTGACTTTGACCTCACAGCGTTTGGACCTCACTTTCAAGTCAACCGATAGACCGAAAATATAACAGTGTAATGTTTTCTAAAAAAATACCTGTTTATTTAAACACTAATGTTGGACCCACAGATTTGAATGACAAACCAAATCCCAAATTCAGGCCACTAAGACAGTAAAAGAAGATCTAAAGGCCAGTGTAATTGCTTCAGTAACAGTTTATGGACAGTGTCCTCTCTTTAACTGTGTAATAAAACTTCAATTACCTTCAATGAACCTGCGTGACATCAGGAATCCTGAGCAGAGCAAACCCTAATACTTTAGTGATGCCAAACAGGCAAGAGGTTAACAATCTCTAAAAGACGTTTTCTAAAAAATAGACTGGAACATTTATGTGAGGAGAAATCTCTCGCACACCTCTAAATTACCCATTGCACACGAGTAATTGAATGCCTAAGATTACGGTTAATTAATAAATTACCGGCGCACGCACAATGAGCGGTCATTAATGTTGATTCCATACATAAATGTTTTAACGGCTTACGCGATCATATTACGCCATCTCAAATTATTAATTAAAGAAAGCCGATTAAATTATTTGCTCCATTATGTATTTTAGGGATTCAGAGAGCATTGTGGAGCGTTTTCTCCTCCACCTTTTTAGCCGGCAGGATTTAAGTGCCTATTTGAAATCAATTTCTCTAATAATGATCCTAATGAGCTCATCAATTAAGTCTGCCATAATGGGATGTTAGCTCTGCTTGTGGTTATCACTTTAAGTCCGCCACTAATTTCCATGCTTCATCTATCAAAGATGATTGGCTAATACGGTGTCGGCCTGTTAGGGGTGATATGGAGATCTGAGGAGTCCGAAACCTTCGGGAGCGGATAACAGGGATATCTCCGAGACGGGGGCGGATGCGGGATCACGTTTGGGGGCGGGGCTCGTCCTGCACACCCCATTATGCAAATGAGCCTGATAATGGATTTCAACATCTCGCTCTTATTTACATAAGCAAGCTTTTCAGTGGTCGTTCCACATCAGGGATCCCATTATTTGTCTGCTTTCAGGGCCGTTTATGAGCTTTGCCCTCTCCTCTGACCCTGCCGTTTCACACACTGACAGTGACAAGCAAGCGCGCGCGTAATGTATGCTTTGCTTAACCGTCGAGTGTTTTCTCAAAGCTCAGTGTACAGAGCAGTTGTTTAACCCCGGGGTTTAAACGGACAAACAAAACTCCATACGGCTGATTTTATAGGCTGCTGTTCTCAGATAAACTAAGGAATATGCACCAATCGAGAGGAAAATCCAGTGCAAAAGCTTTTTTAATCCATCAACAGTTTATAATAATTAATAAGGTTGCATTTTCACTGTTTTCCAGCTGTATTTACATTGTTTTATCATTGCTTTTTGTTGTTAGGTTTAGGAACTTGCTGTTTTGTGACATTTGGCGTTTAAAATCACACATTCAATGATCTTAAAAATGATTCGACGAACATTACCGTATTGTGAAAAGCGCTTTGCAAATAATAAATGTGAATTGAATTGAATCAAATTGTGGACCAAGTATTGAGATCTCTGCGTATCACATTATTAGATATGTTGTCTACACAATATTTATACTGTATTACTTAGATGTTCTTAGTAAAGCAAACACTTTAAAAGCATGGCTTAATTCAGTGCTATATTGTTTTGAGTAAAATGCATTACTGTATGCAAAGTTAACTTCAACTAAGTACAATGTAAGAACATATTTTTATGATTTATCACAACTTTTCTTCTTTTGTCAAATCAACTTTTATAATTAATGTGGTTCAGATAACATAATATTTTGAGTTTCTGTTGATTAAACCAATCTCCTTCACTGTATTAACTAAAAAAAAATATTTTAATGAACTCAAAATCGCAAGGTAACCAGGTACCTTTTTTTATTTTACAGTTAAACACACCGTAAAAATCACTCAAACTTTAACTGGCCAAGTTAAATTTACTTATTTTTCTTTGTTAATTTGACTTAAATTAATTAAGTAGATTTAGCTTAATTCCATATGTGAAATGTGCTTAAAAAATCTGCATGCAAATACTTGCAAATGAAAATTAAGTAACTTTTATTTATTGTGTTTTTCAGTGTACAAGTACACCCAAAAAAGTATTTTTTTTAAAGATTTATGCAATTTCATTAATAGTAAAATTCCACCAAACTGAATTGAATAATCCTTACATAATTTAATTGAACAAATTGAACAATCCTTCAATCAATTATTCAATTAAATCATGTAAGGATTATTCAATTCAATTTGATGACATTTTTTTGAGTGTATATGACAGCGCTTAAGGATCCTCAAAGCCATTAATATTTATTATTGATATTTGTGTACAAATATACACCTGATATTCAGTCTATATTCTGAGACTGTATACCTTTGACAATTTTTTAGGACTACAATGAAACCTGCATTATTTATGCATTTAAAACATTGTCTTCTTCATTAGATTCATCAATTTTCACTGTAAGGTTTTAATACATTGTTTTATTTTCAGAGTTTAGAATCAAACAGACAGCCAAAAAATGTATAAATATGCATGTGATTTATACTGCAAAATTAAGTGTGACACAGCCAAATGATTAAATGATGCATGGCTCTGTTTGATTAATTGGTTTATCACACATTTTAAAGAACTCATTAATTATTTCATGGTAAACTAGGTAAGTAGTGCAAACAACCAAGTGAGTAGAAGTGATTGCGCAGTCTAATCAAAAAATAAACCTGATCAGCAAACCGATACCAGATACCACTATATTTATCCTTGCATCATGGCCTTGATGTTTTGATTCATAATCAAACCATCAATTCCAAGTTAAAGAAATATATATATATACACATACACTCTAAAAAATGCTGGGTTGTTTCAAAATATTTACATTTTTAACCCAATGTTTGGGTTTGTCCATATTTGACCCAAAGTTGGGTTGAAACAAACTAGCATTTTTTAAAGTGTATATGCACTCAGCCTTTCTGTCTGATCAGCATTTTTCTTTTTAATCACGCATTTCATACTAAAGCGCAATTTATTGATGCGGCGGTCGCATTTTGTAAATGCTAAAGCGGAGGCCAATAACTGAAATGCTGGGTAAAGTGTATTTAAGCGCAGGGTTTGCACATAAGTGGGGCTGTACATAATGAAATGCTAAACCTGTGCTGCTAACAATCGCAGGCTTGTGTCGCAGCTTAGCCTGTTGGTCCAGGGCTATTCGTCATAATCAGCGGCACTTTTCTCATTAGTAAAAAGCCATTACTCCTGGACTTTATCAGCCACCCAGCGTTATCGGCGCGCGGCAGCAATCCTAGCATGCAGCGCTGGGATGAAAGGTGTCCCGCGTGCCTTAATAACACTGGTGTTTCAAGAGTCCTCGGTCAGGTGTCACTTCACGCTCAGAGTCGAGTGTGTTCCCTGTCCCAGGGCAGAGCAACAGGCGTTTAGACCGAGAGGAGTGTGTTCGCTGTGGGCCACGGTCCGCACACACACACATGAGAAGTCCTGGGCCACGGTCCGCACACACACACACACACACACACGAGAAGTCCTGGGACACGGTCCGCACACACACACATGAGAAGTCCTGGGCCACGGTCCACACACACACACACACACGAGAAGTCCTGGGCCACGGTCCACACACACACACACGAGAAGTCCTGGGCCACGGTCAGCACACACACACACACACACACACGAGAAGTCCTGGGACACGGTCCGCACACACACACATGAGAAGTCCTGGGCCACGGTCCACACACACACACACACACACACGAGAAGTCCTGGGCCACGGTCAGCGGACACACACACACACACACACACACGAGAAGTCCTGGGACACGGTCCACACACACACACACACACACACACGAGAAGTCCTGGGCCACGGTCCACACACACACACACGAGAAGTCCTGGGCCACGGTCAGCACACACACACACACACACACACACACACACACACGAGAAGTCCTGGGACACGGTCCGCACACACACACACATGAGAAGTCCTGGGCCACAGTCAGCACACACACACACACACACACACACGAGAAGTCCTGGGCCACGGTCAGCGCACACACACACACACACACACACACACACGAGAAGTCCTGGGCCACGGTCAGCGCACACACACATGAGAAGTCCTGGGACACGGTCAGCGCACACACACACGAGAAGTCCTGGGCCACGGTCCACACACACACACACACACACACACACACATGAGAAGTCCTGGGACACGGTCAGCGCACACACACACGAGAAGTCCTGGGACACGGTCAGCGCACACACACACGAGAAGTCCTGGGACACGGTCCACACACATACACACACACACACACACACACACACACACACACAAGAAGTCCTGGGCCACGGTCAGCGCACACACACACACACACACACACACACACGAGAAGTCCTGGGACACGGTCAGCGCACACACACACGAGAAGTCCTGGGACACGGTCCACACACATACACACACACACACACACACACGAGAAGTCCTGGGCCACGGTCAGCACACACACACACACACACACACACACACACACACACACACACACACACGAGAAGTCCTGGGCCACGGTCAGCGCACACACACACGAGAAGTCCTGGGACACGGTCAGCACACACACACACACACACACACACGAGAAGTCCTGGGCCACAGTCAGCACACACACACACACACACACACACACGAGAAGTCCTGGGCCACGGTCAGCACACACACACACACACACACACGAGAAGTCCTGGGCCACGGTCAGCACACACACACACACACACACACACACACGAGAAGTCCTGGGCCACAGTCAGCACACACACACGAGAAGTCCTGGGCCACAGTCAGCACACACACACACACACACACACACACACACGAGAAGTCCTGAGCCACGGTCAGCACACACACACACACACACGAGAAGTCCTGGGCCACGGTCAGCACACACACACACACACACACGAGAAGTCCTGGGCCACGGTCAGCACACACACACACACACGAGAAGTCCTGGGCCACGGTCAGCACACACACACACACACACACGAGAAGTCCTGGGCCACAGTCAGCACACACACACACACACACACACACACATACACGAGAAGTCCTGGGCCACGGTCAGCACACACACACACACACACACACACACACACACACGAGAAGTCCTGGGCCACGGTCAGCACACACACACACACACACACACACACACACACACACACACACACACACACACACACACACACACACACACGAGAAGTCCTGGGCCACGGTCAGCGCACACACACACGAGAAGTCCTGGGACACGGTCAGCACACACACACACACACACACACACGAGAAGTCCTGGGCCACAGTCAGCACACACACACACACACACACACACACGAGAAGTCCTGGGCCACGGTCAGCACACACACACACACACACACACGAGAAGTCCTGGGCCACGGTCAGCACACACACACACACACACACACACACACACGAGAAGTCCTGGGCCACAGTCAGCACACACACACGAGAAGTCCTGGGCCACAGTCAGCACACACACACACACACACACACACACACACGAGAAGTCCTGGGCCACGGTCAGCACACACACACACACACACGAGAAGTCCTGGGCCACGGTCAGCACACACACACACACACACACGAGAAGTCCTGGGCCACGGTCAGCACACACACACACACACGAGAAGTCCTGGGCCACGGTCAGCACACACACACACACACACACGAGAAGTCCTGGGCCACAGTCAGCACACACACACACACACACACACACACACACGAGAAGTCCTGGGCCACGGTCAGCACACACACACACACACACACACACACACACACACGAGAAGTCCTGGGCCACAGTCAGCACACACACACACACACACACACACACACACACACACACACACACACACGAGAAGTCCTGGGCCACGGTCAGCACACACGAGAAGTCCTGGGCCACAGTCAGCACACACACACACACACACACACACACACACACACACACACACACACACGTGAGAAGTCCTGGGCCACGGTCCACACAAACACACACACACACACACACACACACACACACACACACACACACACACGAGAAGTCCTCAGAGACGGAGCTCATTGTTCTGCTGTCAGGAAGATGAGTGAGTCCCGACACACCACTGGGAACACTGGGAACACTGGGAACACTGGGAACACTGGGAACACGCCACTTAAACGTTGAGGGATTTGATGCACCAGCGAGCGTCAGTTAAATTATCAGCAATAATACAGTATTAATAATCCAACAATACCAACTGATGTTCTGCATCAACGATTTTAGTCTTTGCATTTTAATACTATATGACACTGTTTCGGTTACACTTTATTTTAAGGTGTCATTGTTACAGTGTAATTATATATTTAAGTACTGAGTATTAATAATTAACAACATGTACTTATGTACTTACAAATAGGTGGTAATAAATTAGTACTTTAGTTCATTTTACAGTACGTTAACTTACGTGTACTTACAGTGTACTTACCTAAGAAAGTACTGGGTAATATAAGGTAAGTACATGGGTTAAGGTTAGGTTTAGGGGTAGGTTCAGGGTTAGTACCTAGTTATTACCCAGTTATTGTAATTACTATAATAAGTACATAGTATGTACATGGGGAACAGGACTGTAAAATGAAGCGTTACCAAAAATTCTTTGATCTCAAATTATTTTGAGTAATTATTATTTTTTTGGTTGAAAATATGTTACAAAAACACAATATTAAATTCAGCTAAAGTTTCATTGTCCTTCCCAATGTATGAAGTAAAATTAAAATACGCTGTACAGTGTAAAACAATGATTTTTCAAAGTTGAAGATGATTAGAGTAAATACTATTTCCATTTTTCTAATGCTAAATTTCATGTTAAATTCAATGTGTTACTTGCCATTTTTTATTGTTTGTGAAAATTAGTTTCTACAACAAACATTTATCAGTGTACAACTATATGACTGTAAATCATTAATAGTTGTTTTAATGGCTTTGCATCATAATAAAGTATGTTAAATTATCAGCAATACGTACAGTATTAATAATGCAACAATACCATCTGATGTTCTGCATCAAAGCTTTTAGTCTTTGCATTTCAATACTATTTGTCACACTGCTTACTTTTTATCATTAACATAATTATACTTTTTTTTTTGTTTAAATGTTTATTATGTTTAATTTCCTGGGGGGGGGTTGCCAGACAAAAAGGTGGTAATAAATGAATACTATAGTAAAGGGGTCTTTAACAAAGGAAAACATATTTTGGATGATTTTTATTGTTGTTGTTGAAAATATGTTAAACAAAAACACAATATTAAATTAAGCTGAAGTTCAGCTAAATGTAAAATTAAAATATACTGTACATTGTAAAAAATAAATGAAAGTTGCACATATTTTCTTTTTATTAGATATGTTTTATATAATGCTAAATTTCATGTTAAATTCAATGTTACTTGCCTTTTTTTGTAATTGTTTATGAAACTGCCATTTTTGAGTAAAATTAATTTCTACGACAAACTTTTATCAGTGTACAACTATAAGTCTGTAAATCATTAATAGTTGTTTCAATGGCTGTGCATAATAATAAAGTATGTAATGTACATGTTATTACAGCACAGCAAAACTCCCAGTGTTAAACCAACGCTAATCTGTGTGTGGATAATGCTGATTTAACACTTTAAAATGCAGCACTCAGTTTTATCAAATATGTATCAGAGGACTCTAATCCATCTCTATAACGGCTGTAAGATCCCTGGATCCTGCTGTGAACGCCTGAGAGCAGATCTGCGCTAGTAAACGGTGACTGGCCCAGTGCAAACCGGCGCTGTGCTTCACCTCGACTGCAACACACGGCCTGGCGCGCTC
Organism: Gila orcuttii; assembly: GCA_026230005.1. Classification (NCBI taxonomy): domain Eukaryota; kingdom Metazoa; phylum Chordata; class Actinopteri; order Cypriniformes; family Leuciscidae; genus Gila; species Gila orcuttii. The sequence continues at coordinate 40,309,999 of JAPDVR010000016.1, read as the reverse complement.
AGAGGTCATTACGGTGTGAATGAGCAGTCTGTGGGCATGTAATTAATACTGTAGCGTTAACATTTCAGTGCTGAGCGAGTTAATCACCAGAGGAGTTACCAATGCCTCCACATCGCCCCTCTTAATCTGTATTTTACGAGTGAGAAACTTTGCATTATGCAAATCGGTGGATGGGAACAGGTGACATTTCGACGGAGAGCAGGAGCAACAGCCCAGTCTGGTCTGGGACGCTGATTTAGACATTAGTATCTGTCATCGCTGAGTGCCCAAGCCTTGATCTGCATAGCGGGGGAAAATCCTGTCTAATCTATCAGATTTAAGGTGGAATGTGACTCTGGACAGATATTGTATGAGATTAAATAGACAGTCACCAGCTGTTTGTTTTCTTTTAAAATCTTTCACGCAAAACCATCCCAACACATACTGCGGTTCAAGCATCCAATAAAAAAGCACATTTAATTTCCTGCACTGACGTATTTGTTACTGGAATAGGCCAAACAGCCAATAGCCTGTTCACGTTATTGCTAATATACACATTCAAATTTCAATTAGTCTGTGGGAGTAAATATCTGAACCCTGAAGCACTTTTTAGTTAGGCTAACTTTACTTATGTCTTACCTTAATTATAATAACTGGAATGTACTATTCACATACTATTCCTTGTTTGCTTAAAAAAAAAAAAAAAAAAAAAAAAAAAAGTTAAGATTAATTGATTGGTTTTAATTGATAGTGCCATTTTGTCAAGCCAAAAAAATAAATAAAATTAGTACTATTTTTAATACTAAAAAAATTCTGCAATTATTTCCGACTTCATAAATTGATGTTGATTTCCTCAATTTTTGTTGAACTCACCATTATGGTGATCAGTGTCAATTTGGTTGTTTATATATATATAAAACAAAACTATATTTCATGTCAAATAACGATCTTTTAACATTCTGTAGCTAATACTTATAATATATAATAATAATAAAACACCTTGAGAAACTTTTAAATTGGGTTCATATATTCCCTCTATATTTGTGTCAATATCCTGCAATTATCCAAGCTTGAGTCACACACAGACTTCAACATTCAGCCTGCAAACCAGAACAATGCTAACAATTAAATTTGATTTATTATTTAGTTTCTTTTTTAGTTTCTAGAACTCTAATAAACATACTACTCCTATTTCACTTTACTTGGTTTTTAAGCCAATCAATTTGCATGCTTTTTTAAGTAAGTCTAACTAATTAGATTTTACAGTGTACAAGAAATCTGCAGAATAAATAAATTCCACAGATTTCCTCCAAAAATCAGCACAAAAAATAAAATAAAATAAAAAATGTCATCTGGACCCGTCTAAAAGTCTTAAAGGAAGTCAATTTATTCAAAATCAGAGTAAAACATAATAAACAAAAAAATTATTAAACAAATCAATCCCAACAAAACAAAATAAAATTGCCAAAAAAAAAAGGCAATCAAACAAGTCCCAAATGCTACTGAAAGCTCCCGTCAGACAATATTTGCATATTTGCAACCACAAAGGTAGAAGTATGTAGAATTCAGGGTCCTGCTTTAATTTAGGTTTCTTTCACTACAATTGTATTACATAAAAACAACAATAGTTAGGTTCAGTGTACTGATTGTGTTGTAAATCACGTGTGCTGCTATTGAGCTGGATACGGGTAAGGTCAGGACAAGTTTAAGGTGTAATTACAATGTAATTATAGATGTAATTACATAATAGCAGCTGTAATAAAGTACAATGTAAAAACATGCATGTACACAGTCACTGTTTCATATGATTAATTTAAATGCAAGAATGAGTATTACACATATTGCATATATTACCAAATTCTAAATGCATTTAAAATCCAAGCAAACAAATGCAAATTTGAGGTTGCACTTTATTTTAAGGTGTCATTGTTACAGTGTAATTATATATTTAAGTACTGAGTAATATTAAGCAACTACATGTACTTACTATAGGGTTAGGGTTTGGTTGAGGGTAAGTTGCATGAAATTATGCATATTTTATTACTATGTAATAAGTATGTAACATATGTAACAAGGACACTGTAAAATAAAGTGTTACCAATTTTGAATAAGCAGCTAAATTCAAACAAGACCAAGAAAAAACAGTCCTGAAACAAGGCCCTGTAATAAACCCCAGTTTTCAAGCACAAAGTCAAACGCATAAGATCCTTTCCTCTCATCACAGGCACGAAACACGCCGTTCCACCTTAAATGAGAGCATCAGCTCAAGCTTGGCTGCCCATGGCTAATGTTTGCATCCAATAAAGAACAAATCAGCACCCAACTTGACTCATCTTATCACGCAGTCATAACTGATGATCAAAGAAGTCATAAAGATCCCATTTAATCTTCCGCCTATCTATCACACTGATGTCTTCATCGTCTTTGTGCAGCCGTAATATCAGCCCATTACCAAAGCAAAATAGATCTGGCGTGCATACAAGGCGAATGAAGTGCTCACTTTGACGTGACAGCGTGATCAGTGAGAGCGGTAATCTGCGGGAATAAAAAAGATCTCAATTATTGGCCCGGCGTAATGTGGGAGAGCAGCTTCACGCACGCACATCTGCTTTCATATATTGTGACACGCGCTGATAAAACATCCGTGCCAATTTACAGTCTCTCTGCTTGAGTAATCTCCAACAGCTCTAATCACTCCATCAGCCGGCGCAGAGACGGGCCGAGTCCGCGCGGCAACAGACACATCTCCTGTTCAATTGCCACCCAAATGAGTGGGATATTGGAAGACGATCCTCAATTCAAATTACATTTGTAAATGAGGCAAGCTCTTTTAATACGGAGGCATTAGGGATTTTTATCTTGCGGGCTGCAAATATAAAGGGACATTATTGGGGGCCGAGCGTGTTGTGTTTGGCTCAGGTAAATTACAGCGGATCCGCCGACCGCACCAGTGGACACCATTAATGTAATAACTTATCTGAGCCGCGCCGGAGAAATGCATGAAATAACCGCTAACCAAACACACATTTTTCATCTCAAAACACAGCCGTTTAGTCAGTGAAAACCTCTCAAAATTTCAAACCTATACATACAGCTACAGTATCACTGTGGAAGCGGTCCTATTTTTCATTATTTCGTTTTACACACACACACACACACACACACACACACACACACACACACACACACACACACACACACACACATTACGAATTACAGTGGCCAAGAGTGATGTATATATTGTGTAGTTGTACTGAGTTGATTGTTTTATTTGTGTGTGCATGATTTTTGGCCAGACTTTCATACAAAGAATTATGAACACATGCAAAAATAAAAGAGAACCAACCAAATATTAATCATTTTCCCTGTTAGCTTTATATTTTTCTATGCGTTTTTTTTTTTTTTTTTTTGCATAGTAAAATAAAATATGTATCTTTAGTTTGCCTTTTATTACCAACTCATTTTGTCGGATAAATACTTTAACCAAGATTAAGGTTTTATCCTTTCCTCTTATTTAAATACATCAAATGTTTTCCTCATCTTTTTATGGTTTAATCGAATTTGTATATTCATTAAAAACAAATATCCCCTCCTGAAAGCACTTTTGGCCACTACTGTATATTACCAGCATAATAATTAAAATAAAAGGTTTAATCATTTTAAATCAAAACTTTTGAATTTTTTTTCCATGATAAAATGTGGAGAGAATAAACAGTGTGGTTTGGTATGTAAGATTGTTTATTATTTAAAATAAATAAAAAGGTTTATTGCTTATACTTTTTTCTCACAATTCTGAGTTTAGTCAGAAAAATATTAATTCCAAATTAACTTGTAATTTATATCTCGCAATTCTCACTTTGTTCTCAGAATTGCGAGATATAAACACACAATTGCAAGTTCTAGTCTGAATTATGTGATAAAAAGAGGTAATTACTTTTTAATAGTTTCTTTATTCAATGGCAGAAACAAGCTCGTATAGTTTGGACCCGGTTGTGTGTCAGACAGCGAAAGCCCACAACAAAATGAGACAAAATCAAATATGATCATTAGACTGAAGGAATTGAAGCGCTGTAATACTCTGAGCAGTAATTAACAGCAGCGCATGAGACTCGTGGTATTTTATAATTACTCCTGCAGGCTTGGGAACGGCCCCTCGCGCAGCCATCATTACCCCAATTATCATAAATTTCCCTGTGCACCAATTAACAATATGGGAGGGCAGTGCTGCATGTATTTTAAGTGTTATAATTAAGCCAGGCTCTTTTGTTAATTAGCCTGTTCTGACTCTTTGCTTTTTATGCTGCTCGTCTACTCATTACCAGAGTCATTTAATTCAATTAGCACCTTAATTAGATGAACAGCCATGTTCTGATGTTGCAAGTCTTGTTGGAGGAGCACGGCATGATTAGCAAAGACAAACACGGCATGCAAATCGTGGACGCCAATGCTGGAGGTGGACTGGAGACGAGCCAGATCTCTCTCACTCACACACACACACACACACACACACGAGAAATACAAACGGCTCACTGACAAACACCATCGACTTCATAATGGTTAAAATTTATATGAATGAAAATGGAAAGTTTCAACAGTTATTTATAGTTCCACCATTAAAAAAAAAAAAAAATTCTTAAAGGAATAGTTCACCCCAAAATGGAACTTCTGTCTTGTGGACTTAAATAGATTTTTTTGGGGGGGCACAATAAGCAAACTAACACTCAGTACATTCTGTGGTTTTCATCCGATTTAAAATCCCATTGGTTAAACAGTGAGTTCCGTTGTTGTACGGGAAACGCTCTGTTTACTTCCTGTCTCTATGAAGCCCCTCCTCCTGTAAAGCACACTGTGCTCTGATTGGTCAGCTGGATCAGTGTGTTGTGATTGCTCGAGCACTTCGAGTGTGTTTGGGAAATGTCCCGCCCCTAACCATAACCACCAGTTTAACACACTACTAACTAACTCAACCAGGCCCCGCCCCTTAATTCTACGTATGAATTATTTAAATGAGGAATTTTGTGACGTGTTCGTTCCCGGAAGAAAACTCGTTCCCCTACACTACCTAACTAAACCTAACCGATGGTGTTACCAAAAGCAAAAGTGAGATAAAAGCACATTTGCTGAAGCAACATGCCATTTTAGCTTGTTTCTAGTCTTTGTGCTCTTTGATTGTCACTTGTGTTTCACGGGACTCGTACCTGAGCGCTTTGTACCAGGTGAGCTACTGAGCAACTTTACAAATATTGCTATGTGGTAAATGTGTTTTGAGGTCATGACACCTTTTTATTAATCGATAATCTGCTCCAGTAATCACAATTTGTGTGAAAAGGAATATAAATTGTAGGTGTTTTACTTTAATGTTCTGTTCAGCTGGAAACTGAAGTGAATTGTATGCATATGTTTTGGAGTTTTGTAAGAATGTAGGTACAGAGACACGCTTTGACAGTGAGCCTGAGTTGCGTTGTTCACTGATAAAGAAGCTCTCACACTGTAGCACTGCATTCGGTTTCGGCACATGCAAGAACCAATTCCAAGAAGCCATTCTTCACACAACATAAAACTCACATACAGGGTCCTTGCACACCGAGTCCGAAAGTTTCATATGCGTTTTTTCGTATTCGTCATTCGGTGGCTCTGAATTGTCAAAACACCTCTCAAAATCCTTGCTATGGAAGCAAAAAACGCAGAAAATCGAACCCGATCCGATTTATTTTATGACGGACGAAAGTTTCGGAGGCGTGATTGACACAGCGTGAGGTCGTATTTATTTTTTAACGCGCGAAAATTCCAGACGAGAATTTCGGACTCAGTGTGCAAGGACTTTTAGTCTCGCGTAGGCAGATCTTTAGACTGACGGCAGTAGGTCTGGACTTTCATTGGCCAAGGGCAGCCCAGAGGCCGTCTGACTGACATGTATAGCAACCAATCAATTCAATTCACGTTTATTTGTATAGCGCTTTTCACAATACACATCATTTCAAAGCAGCTTTACAGAAAGTGCATGAGTCCATATTACAATTTAGAGTAGGGCTGCACGATATTGAAGAAAAATTCGATATGCGATAACTCATTAAATAATGCGATATTCGATATGCGATACGATAATGCTTAAAGTGTGCAAAATAAACTTAAATTATATTTAAAATTTATTTAAAATTATATAACCTACATACGTGTTTCACATTCTTTCTGTGACAAAAAAACATCCCTACAGCTTCTGAAAGTGAACAGCAGTGTTTTACTGTAGCATAAGTAGTGTTATTTTAACATCAGTGTAAACCACAGGGTTTAGGGGTTCAGATAAGCCTACACTAGGTTTATTTAAGGCGAGACACTACAGGTGAATAGGGTAAAATTTTAAAAAAAATTATTACAAGTTTTCTGTAATTTAATGTTTAAATATGCAAACTAGGCATTATCTAATTAAATATGCGCTCATTTGCATACATTTTAAAAAACGAAATCTGAATATTGGATAAAGCCAGGTTCAAAATTATTTTTTCATTGTGTTCACATATTAGATGGGAAAAGAATTACAGAGGGATTTATGGATATCTACTTTTGTTATCTTGTAAATCATGTTATACTGTCAATAGCCTTAAAAAAAAGATTTTCACCATGTTTTTTGGAATAAAATGTTACATAAATCAGGCTAGGAATAATATATTTACAAATCCCTCAGTAAATGTCTTCATAATATAACTAGGTACAAGACTGGAAAGTTTGGTGTATATAGGTGCTACTGAACTGGAGATTTCGGACTTGGAGTATGAGAGAAAAGTCATTTTGAGAAAACGGGCTTTAAAGATTTATATTGTAAAATGAGATTGCGCATTTAGAGTTAAATCTGCCCTTTCACTTTCACGATTGGTTGCTGATAAAAATGAAATGACCATATTTGGATCCGACAGCATTGTCCAGGAGAGAGAGAGTTTTCTAACGGTGTATGTGATGACGGTGCCGGCAGCGCTCACGGAGCAGCGGGAGGATATAGAACGACAACTTTTGATGAATTTATGAGAAATCTACAGACGCAAACGGACAAAGTGTAGTAAAATAAAGACCTAAATGTGTATTTCGGAGTCTGAAAGTCTGAAAGAAGACGTTATTAAAGACAAATATCCCAAAATTGACCAGTGAAAATGTTTTTGCCTGCCGTGTCTCGCCTTAACAGCAGAAACTGAATAATCAAATGTAAAAACAAAATACTGCTTAATTTCCCCTGTATGAATTAAATATATCCTGATTCTTATTAAAGCTACAAAAGTTATTCAGCCAAGAGCAGTGAGTGGTTTTCTCTTTGACTTTTGTTCATGACCCCAGTTATTGCACACCGTTGCGATATGCATATCGCGATATATACATATTTCGATATATTGTACAGTTATCAGAGCTAACTGTCTAAGTATTTCAGAAATGTACATATACAAAGTCACAGTCACAATCACAATTCGTTTTGTTCAGCGTCATGTTTAGGGGTGTGAAAACGTAAAGTCGATGCCCCTACAATAACAGCGCGGTGTGTAAAACTCTTGGACGTATTTTAAAGTCTATGGTGTATTTTAAAGTCTATGCTGTATTTTAAAGTCTATGCTGTATTTTAAAGTCTATGCTGTATTTTAAAGTCTATGCTGTATTTTAAAGTCTATGCTGAGAACTTCTCACACTTTTGAAAATCCAGCGTTTAGATAATCATGATAAGCGCTCATTGTCACAGTTGTAAACATGACAGCTTTCTTTTTCCATGAGGGGGTTTGGCATCACGGTATCTTTATTTCCAGGTGTGCCTTATGCATCCGCCGTTCAGCCAGCGGTCGGTGGGCAACACATCTAAGGCTGAGGTTGTATTAACATTAGCATGTTACTGGCCACTGTTTTAATCCACTTACGTCAAATGGAAAACACATTTCTATGGATGTATTGGATATTATTCGGTGCTGTGTTGAACATCGTAATTCCGCTGTAACCGGGGTTGCCTACGCTGCCGGCGCATTCAGAAATAATTAGGGGTGTAACAATATATCACAATACAAAAATGCAACAATATGTGTTGTAATATAGTTCACCCAAAAAAGATTTACTGTGTGAGGAAAAAAATCAAGTTTTCAGAGTTTTAGTGTCAGTACTACATTAAACTACCATATACAATGTTGAATATAATGTATAATAATGCAATGGGGGAATATTTGTGGGTTCTGATAATGCCAAATGTCTGATGTTACCAGTAAAAAGTGGCCGATATTATTTTAAATATATCTAGTCAGTGACAGTTCAAGCATATTCATCTAAAATAATTTAGTATTTTCATCTTCAGAATCATGAATATTGTTATTCTGGTGTCTCTATTGTCCTGTGCTTTGGGTTTCAGCACCAAGACCAAGACTATTCATTTACACACACAATTAAATATCAAATTTAGCATTTTAATCAACAGTACATTTTTTGTTAAGCTTTTATCATACGTCTTGGAGTATCGCAATAATATCGTATCATGAGTTCAGTGTTGTGATATGCATAGAATCGTGACATGAGGGTCTCGTTACACCCCTAGAAATAATATAACTTCAGAATAATGTCACTGAGTTCATTCATGAAGTTGCATGAACAACACACGTCATCTGTGTACGTCAGAGCACATGTGCACTTTGGTCAGAGCGATAATGGTTTATACATATAATAATGATAATAATGTTTTTACATGCCTGTGATCGCGATTATGGTTACTACGATTATAAGTGTTAGTTTGATCGAAGTATTCAAAGTAAACAAAGTTTGATCAAAGTAAACGAAGTCAATGACGTCTAAATGCACACAATTTTAATATCAGTAAAGAACTTCAAATCGAATAAAGATTCAAATCACATGACCATTATATGACATAAGAAGAGTCTAAATATAGCGCACAAGTTGAATGAACTTTTCCTATTATTATATATGTTGCTATTTGGGTCCTATTCGGAGTTGAACAGCCATTATGAACTGCCATTATATGGAAAAGAAATGCGTCAAGATTTTTCAGAATTTCTCCTCTTTTGTTCTTTTTTTTAAAGCACAAATATTACATACTATAAATTCTCAAGTAATATGAGGTCATAAAAACAGCACTCATAATGATAACTGAAACAGATGTGATAGAACCAACTGTATTTTGTTCTCCATTTGTAAAATGTTCTCTGCTTGTATTATCACTTTGCACAAAAAAAGTTCCGGTTGCATTATTTTAAGGTGAAATTGTTACAGTGTAATTATGCATTTAAGAACTGAGTAATATTAATTAACAACATGTACTTACTATATTATAGTTAAGGTAGGACTAGAGTTTGGTTAAGGGGTACGTTGAATGTAATTATGCATAATTTACTGCTATTACTATGGTAAGTTGTACATGTAACATATGTAACAAGGACACTGTGAAATAAAGCGTTACCAAAGTTACTAATAAATGAATAAATGTAAATGTTTTCCATTAGTTTCTAGATGGAATATATAGCATGTCACACTGTAGGAGATTTCATTCACACTCACAGTTTGACGTCACATCCACGCATAAACAACACGTTATTACTTTTCCCGAATATTAAGTGGGAAGAGGGCCGTTTATTGCGAAGCGCTCGCAGTAGTAGCCCAGCGCTGAGACTGACATTTGAGATTAAGAGTGTGGGATTGGAGCAGAGGTAGTCTACTCTCACATCCCTGTTGACTCCGATAAGAAAGCCCATTCGATGACATGGAGGGACAAACTCAATTAACTATAATGGAGAGAGGCCATTCCAGCCCTCTGTTGACGGATGGCTACAGAATTCAGTTTTCTTGCTCAGAGAGATCTTAAAACCCGCTGAAAGGACGGGAGACAACAGGGACAAGCTGAATCAAAGGCTATCAATGAGAAATATCCTAATCTGTGGATTAAATGCCTCGCGGCCACAGTTTAATTTGAAGTGGAATACAAACCATCTCGGCGGAGTAACTCCAGCCATATCGTTGGGCGAAAGGATAAAGAGAGCAGGCCGGATAAAGGAGGCAGGTCACGCTGGGAAAATACACTGCAACTGATCAACAAGCGGATCATCAGAGACACACGTCATGATGTCCTCAACAAAGCCTTGTTTAGTGCATCTGTTGAACAACTGTGCATCTTATTGTAAAGGTCAATCCTTCTAAATGATTATTCTCAAGGAAATTGCTATATTTTTTGCATTTAACCTGTTGATAAACGGCCACAGCCCCAACTAATATCATACATGCAATATATACAACATGTTTTTTTTTTACAGTCTCTGAAGACGTGGAAATATTTAGTATTAAATTTATTATTTTAATATATTCAATTTATAAACTTATTTGAGATACTACACTGCCGTTTGGGTTCGGTAAGATTTTTTAAATGTTTTTCAAGTCTCTTCTGCTCACCAAGGCTGCATTTGTTTGATTGAAAATACAGTAAAAACAGTAATATTGTGAAATATTATTCCAATGTAAATCAGCTGTTTTCTATGTGAATATACACTCACCTAAAGGATTATTAGGAACACCATACTAATACTGTGTTTGACCCCCTTTCGCCTTCAGAACTGCCTTAATTCTACATGGCATTAATTCAACAAGGTGCTGAAAGCATTCTTTAGAAATGTTGGCCCATATTGATAGGATAGCATCTTGCAGTTGATGGAGATTTGTGGGATGCACATCCAGGGCACGAAGCTCCCGTTCCACCACATCCCAAAGATGCTCTATTGGGTTGAGATCTGGTGACTGTGGGGGCCATTTTAGTACAGTGAACTCATTGTCATGTTCAAGAAACCAATTTGAAATGATTCGAGCATTGTGACATGGTGCATTATCCTGGTGGAAGTAGCCATCAGAGGATGGGTACATGGTGGCCATAAAGGGATGGACATGGTCAGAAACAATGCTCAGGTAGGCCGTGGCATTTAAACGATGCCCAATTGGCACTAAGGTGCCTAAAGTGTGCCAAGAAAACATCCATTACACCATTACACCATCACCACCAGCCTGCACAGTGGTAACAAGGCATGATGGATCCATGTTCTCATTCTGTTTACGCCAAATTCTGACTCTACCATCTGAATGTCTCAACAGAAATCGAGTCTCATCAGACCAGGCAACATTTTTCCAGTCTTCAACTGTCCAATTTTGGTGAGCTCTTGCAAATTGTAGCCTCTTTTTCCTATTTGTAATGGAGATGAGTGGTACCCGGTGGGGTCTTCTGCTGTTGTAGCCCATCCGCCTCAAGGTTGTGCGTGTTGTGGCTTCACAAATGCTTTGCTGCATACCTCGGTTGTAACGAGTGGTTATTTCAGTCAAAGTTGCTCTTCTATCAGCTTGAATCAGTCGGCCCATTCTCCTCTGACCTCTAGCATCAACAAGGCATTTTCGCCCACAGGACTGCCGCATACTGGATGTTTTTCCCTTTTCACACCATTCTTTGTAAACCCTAGAAATGGTTGTGCGTGAAAATCCCAGTAACTGAGCAGATTGTGAAATACTCAGACCGGCCCGTCTGGCACCAACAACCATGCCACGCTCACAATTGCTTAAATCACCTTTATTTCCCATTCTGACATTCAGTTTGGAGTTCAGGAGATTGTCTTGACCAGGACCACACCCCTAAATGCATTGAAGCAACTGCCATGTGATTGGTTGATTAGATAATTGCATTAATGAGAAATTGAACAGGTGTTCCTAATAATCCTTTAGGTGAGTGTATAGTAAACTGTAATTTATTCCTGTGATCAAAGCTGAATTTTCAGCATCATTACTCCAGTCTTCAGTGTCACATGATACTTCAGAAATCAGTATAATATGATGATTTACTGCTCAAGAAACATTTATGATTATCATCAATGTTGAAAACAGTTGTGCTGCTTCATATTTTTGTGGAAACTGTGATGCATTTTTTTCAGATTCTTTGATGAATAAAAAATTCAAAAATTACAATTATTTAAAATAGAAATAGCAATATCAAAGTCTTTGCTGTCACTTTTGATCAATTAAAAATAATACCGTCTTTCAATTTTCTTTTACTTTTGAGTGGCAGTGTATATTTGTGACTGTGATACAGGCTATGCACTTTTAATATTCACAGCACTGCACAGTAAGCATTTCATGCTACAATTTCATACTAATTACTATGAAACAGACTTAAAAGACTTCCAGGGTGATATATTATATAAAAAGATTTTAAAAATTCTTACTCCGATGAAAGTGACTTGAAACACGACTTCCATCCTTGTAAATATGAACTTCCCAGGAGAACTTGAACACACAAAAAAATAGCGAAGGTGATGAAAGCAAGCAAAGTCAAGACGGTAAACAGACAGAAGGCTGTAATAATTTTATGACATAATTCGAATGTACAACTATTTTCATAATAACATGAGCCGACAGGAATGATAAAGTGATACACAGCCTATTGAAAACGGTAAGCAAGCATTGCTTTGTTTAGGGTTTATAAATCTGCAGTTGATACACAGCTAATACATACAATATACTGTATACAACATACGTTTTTTGACAATCTCTGAGGACTTGAAAATATTTTGTATTAAATTTGAATAATCCATGATCTTATTTGAGATAATACACTGCTGTTTGGGTTCGGTAAGATTTTTAATGTTTTTCTAAGTTTCTTATGGTCTCTTCAATCCTTGTTTCAGATTCCCTTTTTATATGACGAATATAGACCTGCTGATATAGACAGATTTTTACTTACATTAGGCACAGAACGCACATGCTAGTTGATGTGTTTGGTGTGTTCAAGTGCAGCTTTTTGGCCAACGAGAGGCGATAAAACTTCTGACTCTCAGAACAGAGACTGAATACCTCATAATTAAAGATGCCAAACTGTGTGGAGTAGAAAAAAATAAAAAAAGTGCTTTGAGAAGATGATTTCTCATGGGATGTTACTCCCAATTTTCCTGGAGCCAACGACTTCAAATAAAAGTCTTGGCACAATGAACCTCTCAAACCTCGTCAAACATGGCAACGATCCTCAGAAGAGCTCACTGTAACAGCCTCATAGCTTGTAAACACACATTTGTTTCCTTGGACAGATAATAAAACAGGTGCAATCTGACTCCTCTCATGCGTTGAGTCTTTATCAAACCTGAAACCACTCTACTTTTTCTTTTCACAAGGTCATTATTCTGCAGCTTCACTTTTTCCATTAATGACTATGATTATTCATTCAATGAAATACTCAGTCAGCTATTCATGAAGAAAAGCAGTTTCCACATCAGGTATGACTAGAGTTTTTCCAGACGCTATAAAACGAATCACTGACTTACTTTTAATAAATCCAGTGCTTTCAAAATCTTTTAAATCCCACAAATTCAGTCTGGAGTAAAAAGCTCTGCCGCGCGTGTGCTTTTGTGACAACTCTGAGTGTGAGATGAACATCAGGTCAATTTAGAGCATGGAATTGATTTATTACCCATAATCCCATTCACAAAGCAAAGCAGGTCAGATAGGTGGAGGAAAGCAGATTTATGTTCCCGGTTCTGTCAAAGCCGCTGGCACACAGCTTGATCATTTTAAATCCAGAAAGTGTCTTTAACCAGGTAACCAGCTGGAACAGACACGGACACTGGGCCGCTAAAATAAAGCAATCCAGCAACACTTGTTAATTGCATGTAAAAAATACACCGGCATGAGAGCCTTCATCGGGGCATTCAACGCAGTCAACACAATACGTTTTTAATGTGCTTTAAGACAAACCATGTGCAAATTCATAAGTCAACACTAGGGTTGGGTCCCGTTCACATTTTAATCCGTACCTGAAATTCGGGGCTGGACCCAACGGTAACTTTTTTCGGTCATTTAGGCATGTTTACCTCAATAACTGTAAAGAAACTCA